>CM021106.1:205190366-205416848 GCA_007115665.2 Sequoiadendron giganteum
TATTTTGATTTGAAAGGATTTGCCAAAAGTCTAGTATGAATGGTTTTTCCAGTGGTTCAAAAGTTGTTTGTGAGATGGGATTTGATTGATGTTTGAGATGGATGAAATGATTGGTTGTTTTGATCCTAAATGAACCTAAGAATAACTTTGTTTACAAGACCAAGATAGTGAAGAACATGATTTTCTCTAAGAGTAGTTCAAATCAAAAAACCAATGTTTGCATGGAAAACCATATGACCAAAAGATACCAAGCACATGTGTGGAGTTAAATTGTTCTTAACTTTGTTTAATGAGTTATTTTTTATGACAAAAACTCTCTTATTACCTTTTCAAACTAGATGTCTAATGTCCTAATTCCTTATCATCCCACAAAAGTGGAAATCAAGGAAATCAAGGCTAAAGTTTCCTATTGTTGAATTTAGTGAGAAAATGGAGATATAGATTCAAATGCTTAGAAACCTCTAAGGATAGAATCCCTAAGGAAAGAAATAACACTAAAATTTTCTTAAAGGTATTTACTCCTGTAAAGGGTTTGAAATTTGATATTCATGCTGAATGTTTGTTTTCCAATGTTTTAGATCAAGCAAAGTGTTTTTATTTCAAGAACATGCACAAACCTATGGATACTAAGACAATATTTGTTGAATCCCCACTTGGATGAATCTAGCTACGCCCACTCTTAGCGGATGATTAGATGCTTGACCACACAGGATCCCCCTTATAGTGCACTCACTTCTTAGGTCAACCAAGCATCCGTACCCATGAATCTCCCAAAGCATACTTCTCATCTCTACTAAAATCCATAAAATTATGGGGCGGCTTCAGAATGACCATTCTTGCACTAACAAATAGATGAAGTATTTTGGTCTTTTAGACAAGGGGTTCTAATGTGGGCATTCCATTCATGGGGGATCATCCATATGGAAAGATACCATTGCTTCCCTTGTCATCGGAACAATCCTCATGATACTTTTCTTTCCTAATGTACCCACACTTATATCCCAGGTGGAAGTCACCTGGCTTTAGTGTGTTCCTGATCGGTTCGTTCCCTTGGGTGATTACTTTTTCCTACAAGGCATACCCTCTAAGATAAAACAAAATCAAGAAAACACATCCATAGTTTGATCAATCTTTGTTTAGAAACAAAGAGAGAACACACGTGATATGTTCCACTCACACTCGCAAGATTTGTTCAATTTTAGAATCCAAATTGAAGTGTAAAAGAAATCACTTACACAACCCAATATCACCAAAAGCCTTTTGATTCTCAAGATCACCATGAGACGCGAGAGAAGTGCATACGTCTTTTAGATGATATTACTTTGGACAAGGGATTACAAAAAATAAAAGGCACATGTTCATTTTAACATTCAAAGCAAGAACAAATTCTTTTTAAAGCACCAAAAGGAAAGATAAAAGTTGTTTGTTCAATTGTTAGCCTTAAAAAAAATCTAGTGAGTTTTCCTAAAGTTCTTTCTAAACCTTTTTCCTTGTTTTTTATAAACCCAAATTGAAATCTATTGAGTCCTAAAGAGCTCAAAGAGATAAAGTCCTTTACACTTGGAATTATAAATGCTTCCCAAAAGTGTTCAAAAATACTTGATACAATGATGTGATAATTCTTTTTCTTTGCCTTCCATGCTCCATGATCCTTTAAAACCTTCAATACAAGCTCCAAATGTTAGACGAAATCAAGAAATACGAAGATATGAGGGTTAGATAAATGATTAAGCATATAAACCCTAAAATTTTGACCAAGTTGTATGGTGTTTTGAAATTAGGTGAAAATTTGAAAATTTTAACTCTATAAAAGTTGAGAAAACCTACACCATTGGATAGCCTATGAAATTCTACCCCATTTAAAAAAAAAAACTCCGAAACAAACCAAAAAATGACCAAGATACGACCATTTTAAAATTGAGTGCAAAGGCAAGAAATCAAATGCGGCACCCTTTGCAAATTTGAAAATGTGGTGCTATTTGCAAATGCAGCGCTATTTGAGGATTCAAGTGGCACTCTGTTGAAATTAGTGGTGTGGTTTAGAAAAATAGAGATTGCAAATGTGTCGCAATTTCTTCCAGCGGCACTATTTGACCTAGAAACACAAAAAACATTGGAATTTGACAAAAAAATGTGTTAGATTCTTCAAGTTCGCCCTCCTTCTAGTGCCAAAATGTGAACCCCAATCCTAAAACTGCACAAACATAGCAAACAAACACAATATTAGATTCATATGCAAGTTAGAACTAAGATTCCCCATAGAATTCATTTGAAATGCAAAGAACAAGGAATAAATGAAGAACCCAAATAAAAATGATTAAATCCTATTCAAAGAAAAAATATCAATCCCATGGGGGAATTGGTACCATTTTGATGTGGAAATGGCCCTTTCCTAACCCCTTGTAAGCTTTGTGATGATTTGATGAAGATTGATGCTCCCTTGGAGAAATTTTTGCATAACCTAGCTATGAAATGATAAAATTGGAGACTTGGATGAACAATGGATAAACTTGGCTTTGAATTTTCAGATAATGACTTTGCCTCAAGTTGTCTCCTTTAAATCAATAGAAGAGCCTCTTATTTATAGATGTGAATGATGGAGGATTGCAAAACATGGAGGATTTGGGACAAAAGATAAGCCAATGATAGAGCGCCACTTGTCATCATGCCAATGGAAGGAGAATGAGAACATTTTGAAGAATGTGCAAAGAGGGGGAAATTCAAAATTCAAAAGATGGCTTTAAGGATGAGATGAAAGGTGAAACAAATGCACATGGCTCAAGAAAAGGACATGTAAGAGATTTTAAATGCTTTGTTGGAAGGGACAAGTCCTTTTGGGGGGAGATTTCAAATTTGAGGAATATTCCATCTTTGATGCCTTTTTGAAAGTAAATAGATGATTTAATAAATTGATAAATTGATTTCATGAGCAAGTGGCAAAAGCTAGAGGATTTGATGGATTTAATATTAGGATTAATCAGGACTTGATTAATTTAAAAGGTAATTAGTTGATGTGACCATTGTGACTTAGATTTGAGGATTCAAATAAATCAAAATGAGAGGAATAATAATTTTAGACTTAATTAAATAAGATTTGATTTATTAAATTAAAGAGGGATGATGTTAGATTAAATTAAATAAGGTTTAAGGATTTAATCAAATAACATGAATTATTTAATTAAATAGAGACTATAGGGTTAATTAAATTGATTTATTTAATTAACAAGAAGTGATGACTTAATTAGATAAATTTGATTCATTTAATTAAGGGATGAAAGGTGATGACTTTAATAAAATAAAGATTATTCGATTAAATGACTAGCAAAGGAAATGACTACGATCAAGTGTACGATATCAATCTGTATATTTTTTGTGTCTACAATTATTCATCTAGTAAATAGAATTAATAGTTAATTCTATTATGAACCTACACTAAGTGTCACACCCACTTGAATAATCATAGGTTATTTTTGTGTTTGGCATGTATTCATCATCAAAACTTGTGCAACCCCTTAATACAAATCCTTAAAATTATAAAACCATCTATATGGTTTTTGATTAATCACCAAAATAAATATTCCCAATCCACCTCATCCTAATCAACCTAATCTATAACCTTAATCATCTCATTACAATCTATCTAATATATCACCTTAATCATCCATCCATCCCCATCCAAATTTAAATCTAGCTAAAGGATGTTAATCCCCTTCCCTGTAATCATCCTATCCTAATAATTTTCCTCATATCCCTTCTAATCAAAATCATCCTTCTAATATTTTCTATTAAAATCTCAATCTAATCCCCTTCCAATTCTAATAAAATTCCATCTTTTCAATCATCTTATTTTGACCCAATCCTCCTTAATCTCATCCAAATCTATTTTCTTATACCCAATCATCATCCCCAATAAATAGTACTTCTCTGCGTACTTTTTTTCTACCATCATCCTAAGGTCCTAAATTCACCTCCCCATTCTAAATCACATCCAAATCAACCTAATCAAAGGACCTTAATCACCCTTTCTTCTTCTTGGCATTCATCCTAGGTAATCATCTTATTCTAATTTATTAATCAAATCCACCTTCCCTTTTCAAATACCATCTAAATCATCAAAAGTCCTTTAAAGTCACAAAAAAGTATGCATGACTATTATTCAATATATTTGTCACCCATTTAAATGTTTTCATTCCATGCCCTCACCAATCCTAAATTTTAAATTGTCTATATTTAGGTGGCCCTTCCAATATCTAGGTGATCTAGGAGATATTGTACTACTCTTATAGGTGGTTCTATTAAGCTCAACCCTAATCCCAAATTTAACCTTATTGATCTATTTAGGTATCCTTATTAGTATCTAGGTAGTTTTGTACTACTTTTGGGAAATTTTATTTTTCTCAACCTCGATCCAAAATTTGATGTTGTCTTTGTTTAGGTGGCCTTTTCAGTTTTTGGACAATTTTGTACTACTTATAGGTGGTTTTTGTTTTACTCAAACCCAATCCAAATGTTTTCCTTATTTCTAATTAGGCAACCCTGTCAATATCTTGTGGTTTTTTACTATTCTTGGGTGGTTCTATTCTCCTCAACCCTAGTCCAAAATTTACATTGTCTTTGTTTAAGCATCCACATCAATATTTAGGTGATTATATACTACTTCTAGGTGGGTTTTTTCTACTCAAAACCTACTCCAAAATTTCACCTTTTCTCTATTTAAGTGGCCCTATATAGTAACTAGATGATTTTGCATTGTCTATAGGTTCTATTCCACATAGTCCCCAATTCAATTTTTCTAATACAATCCAATCAATTAACCTTGTCCAAAATTTGAACTTAATCTAATTCCTAATCTAAGCTTTAATAAATCAAATCAAATATTTTTTTATATAAAAAAAATAAATTAATAACTTATCCGTTCCATTTCTCTTCTAATAATCTCTTCCCATCCAATCCCATCTTTCATCCCTATCCAATTTATCAAATGATCATCATGAGTATTTATTTTTTATGAGTCCCCTTGTCATTACCATCCTTAATCGGCCCCATTTTGATGATTATGATAGTCTTGTTGATCTTGGGATGAGTATGAATTTGATCCCCTCAATCCCATGTTTTCTATCAAGCTTTCCCCAAGATTCCAGCATTCACCCAAGCCCTTTTACCAAGCCATGGATAGCACAATCTATCCCATTACACCTCCATGTGTATCTATGGCTCATGCTTGTTGTACCTTTAAAAAGGGAAAACCATTATTCCCCCCATCTACATCTCCCTCTTATCCTTCACCTACATATACCTCTCATCCACCAACTATGCATCCATGCATATCTATGGCACATCCTTATCTTACCTTTGACGACAAAAAATAAATATATCCCCCATTCACACCTCCCTTTTATTCTTCACCTTAATATACCTCTCATCCAACATCTATGCCCCCATATCATCCCCTACCCATATCCCAATCTCCATCCTTGTATGACAACCCCATCACCTCCACTTGTAATCCAAATCCCTTATCCCACTATACACCAATCTATAATCCTAGTCCTCCATCTAATTCTAATCCTCCATATAATCTTAATAATCCATCTTTAATACAAGTCCTCCATCTAATATTAATCCTCCATCCAAGACTAAAACATACCATGCTATTTCTCTCTATAATTCCTCCAAAGGACTCATAACAAAGAAACAATAACAAAATCCACACTACAAAGTTGTGGAGTCATGTCACCCCATGTCACCACCTAAGGTCATCGTTGATAAGGCCATTTTCCATCCCCACCTATCATTCCACCATTCCCATTTAATCCAAATACTTCTTGCAATCTAAAATAAAAAGTGAATCCTAATCCATGCAATCTACACAAAATCATCCAATCTCATTCTTGGTCTTATTCCTAGCCTTGATCCAATTCCAATAATCACCATCAAGAAGCATCCTTTCCATTCCTTATGTTATTTTGGCATATATCATTCCCACATCAGCAACATTTCATCCATCATCAATCAATCTTAATTTTGTATCTTGAATAGGGCAACATCATATTTTCCTTTGAATCATTTTGTTCTTTCTTCTTACTTTATGTGCATTATCATTTTTCTTGTACATCTATACATATCCTTGTAACCTACCTATCACAATAATATCATGGTCTTATATATCATGGCGCTATTTATGGCATGCAAATTCTTATGAATTATCTTTTTTAATGCATGCGACACATTGTTACCCTAGTTCCTTTTACCTTAGAGCATAACGTCTAGTGGTATATCAAATAAAGAGTACTCAATTCAATGTAGCATAATGATGCCTTTCATCCACCCCTCTTCTTTTCTCCATTATATCTTCATCCCCATGTCACTTATCCCTTTCCCCCTTATTTCCATCATCTTGCATACTCTTCCCTTATCTACATTGTATCCTCTCATCCATTTTGTGAGCACACACATATTCTCCTCAATCACATGTCCTCTCAAGGGGGCATCCTCATCCTCAACCTCACTCTCACCATCTTTCCTCCTAGTCACTCCTCATCGAATGATTGGGCCATCTTCACTAATCTAACCATTTTCTTCCAAATGATATGTTTTAATAATCTTTGAAATGAGGATACTTCATAAGGCCATCCCAAAGAGGGGAAAAATGTAGACGCCTAAAATTGACCATTGCCATCACTTGACTATTTCCTCTAATATGATTTAATATAACCCTAATTATTTGATTAATTATCTCATTCCCATAACTTTATTAATTAAATAGTATTTTATTATTTGATTAATAAAGTTATTATTCATCACTTTTCATCCACACCCTATTTCTAGCATGAATCACCTAATCATATTCCACCTATAGTCTACCTTAGGTAAATAAATCCAATTATTTATTTATCAAAATCCCACCATCATCATCCCAAAAAATCAAATAAATATATTATTTATTTAATTTACCCATTTCCCTTCACGTTCCTTTAAGTGGTCTAATCTAATTAACCCCTTATTCCCCTACTTCCACATCCCTAACCTTGGTCAAATCCTCCAATACCCATATGTGTACAAAGGCATGGGACTTTATGTTGGCATGGCTTTGATACCATGGCACATGGGTCAAGTCCTTGCCCATTCCTCAAATCCAACTTTAAATTCCTCCAAGGGTACTCTAAATTACCCCTTCTAGCTCATCCCTCTACTTCCTCCAAGAAGAATCTTCACCCTTGATTTTCTCCTCAATTCCTCTCCCTCCATATACTCCGACCAAATAAATATAATTATCCTCCTCTCATCTCCCCATGGATCTCAACCAATATGAGCCATTGGTTTCGTCTTTTGATCATATCCATCCATTGGTTTGTTCAAAATTATATAAATTAGAGACTACCTTATCCATTTTATCAATCACCTCTTATGTAATATTTTGTTGATGATAAGATTACTCAAATCCAACCATCCATGAGCACAACTACCTCATCATGGTGCAATAAGGGCTGGTTTTGGTAAAACATTTCATATTTTTACCAATATTTATCAACTCTTATGCTTAATTTGGGTGTTGCTTGTGTTTTGAGTAGAGTACATCAATATTGCTTTGGTTTACACTAACAAGCTCAAAATTTCTTATAAACAAGTGGTTTTTACATATTTGAAGTTCTTTTTTGAGCCAAATGATTATGGAAGAAATGACTGGAATTGGCTTATTGAAAACTTGGAAAGGTGAATAAATTGTTGGTATGACATATGTCTCACTCTTGGTGGTAGACTTAACGAAGTAATGAACTTGGTTCTTGAGACTATTCAAATATATTAGCATCATTAGGCCAAATTCAAAAAAAATTCAACAGAAGGTTCGTAAAAGGGTTTCAGATTTCTATGGACTTGTAGAAAGGAAATGAATTGTATTTCATTCATCAAATTGTAGTCTCTTTTTATGCCTAAGGATGCTAGAGGATGGGGCCTCAAAACTATCCATCTATTTGGTGAGGCTTTGGATGTAAATTTTTTATGGGGGCTTATCTTGAAGGAAGGATTATGGAATCAAATCATTACTCTAAAATATTTTGAACCTGAATCGCAATTTTTTGTAGAAAGGTGCTCTCTTACACTTCTAGGGTTTTCACCTAAAAGGAGAAAGACATTCCATAAAAACTTGGGGGTTCACTTAAGACAAAGGAAAATATGATTGAAATGTGTCTAAATGGAATGCCCTAGATACAAAGAACTGATAAAAGAGATTGATTATTAACGCTAAACTAAGAAAATGCAGTTTGTTTGAAAACACATTGTGGTATGCAAACATAAACTAAATGACCTAGAAATGCAAACGAAACAAAATAGAAAGCTGTAAAACTGAATGTGTGCACATGGAAATGTGTTGCAGGCTGGAATGGAGACTGAAAATGCTACTGATTCTAGAATTTTAGGCTACGAGGACACTTATGCCATTCTGGGTGACCTAGTCCCAGATCTAGAAAACTACACCTGAGCTCGTTTCAGCCAAATGGGTATCTGAATCTACAAAAAAATCTAAAAAAATTGTGTAGTGGGACTAAGTAGCAATTGATGGCAACTTAGTCCACTTTGGCTTTTTTAAAAATATGAAAGTGGAAACAAAAGCTCTCGGTCTACACTTTCTGCTCCTCTAGGTATCCGGATCTAAAAATGTGATTTCTGGCACTGTGAATTTTTGTGGATATTTTTCCCTAGCCCATAAGGGAATGACTTCAACAAGTTTGCAAGCAATCCTTCAATGATCTCCAAGCCTTTAAAGTGCCTAAATCTACAAACACATAAGGAAAGAAAGAGAAATGTTGGATGTTAGGGCATGGGGGTTTGCCTTGGTCAAACCTTTTTTTAGGTAATTAAACCAAAATGAAGAAATAAGATGAAGCATGAACATAAAATGAAGGAATTAGAAACTTTCCATGATGATAGATCTTGAATTTCTACAACAATGGATGAAGAATCTATTCTTGAATGCTTCTTGATAACTTAGAATGGAAAACCCTAACTTTCTTCAGAAGAATGATGAATGATGAATGAGAGATGAGTGAATCAATAGAGAAGAGAAGAAGGTAGAAGGCCCCAAAATGAGTGGAAAACTTTATATTTATACATAATTATGCCCTAATTCCTGAAAATACCACATCACAGGCCAACCTTAGATCTTAGAAAATAATAACTAGCTAGAATTTTGAAATATTTTTTATTTTTGAGCCAAATGGGACTAAGTCGCCCCTAGTGGCGACTTGGTCCCACTTAGGCATTTTAAGTGCGTGTTGGGAATTAAGATTTATTAAATGATGTTTATTGAGTTTATTCTCAGAAACACTTTTAAGTAATTATTGTAAGTGCATAATGGGGCCATTTAAGGCATAAGAAAGGTGTAATTATTGATGAAAAGCCTAGAAAAGTGTGAGTTTGTTACAACTCTTTACAACACTTTGAAATAAGGCTTGGTAAGTGATAACAAGAGGTTATTTAAGTGAAATATATTATAAAGATCCTAGAAAAGTGTGAAAGTGTGTTACAACACTTCACAACACTTTTACAAGACATCACAGAATTCTTATTGATTCACAAGGGTCCAAGACCTAATGTGAATGTTTTGAACACATTACAACACTAAATCTAAGAAAAATTAGGCCAACATCCATAAGAAAGACTCAAATGAGCATAAAAATGTCCAAAGATATATTTTTTTGTTACAGATTTAGCCCCCACTTTAGTGAGAGAATGAACTTGCTTCAAACTTACACTAAAGCAGACATTCAAGAGGGGTCCAATCGTACCAATGTGGATGGTCTAGGATAAAAAAGATGAAGGAAATGGTCAAGCCCCCAAGATCCAAGATCCTAAGTGAAACCGACATAAGCGGAAAAGGACACACACAAGGTGAATGATTTGCAGTAAAACAAGATACGCGATCATGCCGTGGAAATAACTAGAAGGAAGAGAAGAACAAAAGTAAAGAGGTAGATCAAGATTCAACCATTTTTCCAACATGTTGTGGAGCAGATCTAGGTTGTTTGTCCAAAAATGCATACTCACTCTAAGGTGACGAAACTCTTGGCTATCCACCGGGTGAGAAGTCCAAAAAGGTGAGAAACATACACTCAAGGCTGGAATGCACTCACACACATGCAAGTGGCTATAGGGAAAGTCATGCCTCAGAATGGGCTTCTTCCTCAACCATACCAAATTTACACCTCTTGATAACTTTAATAAGGCACCACACAAAAATGATCTTCGAGCTCTATGAGGAAAGCAAAACTTTGTATGCTTGAAACTCATAAATTTTTTAAATGAAAGATAGTGTCAAAAATGTCCAAAGGGATTTTACTTAGTTCATGCAAAGTCTCATCTTAGGTAAAATCATGTCTAATGTCTCCAAGAGAGGAAAAGTGTAAATGTCCTCATCTTGTTTCCAAGAGAGGACAAGCGCAAGGTCTCATCCTAAGCAACATTGTTCCTAATGTTTCCAAGAGAGGAAATCACAAGAAAAAGAAAATCGCACAATGAAATGTGAATGTCAGTGTATGGCCCCACTTTAAAGCAGTTGCTAACACCATTACTATGAGAAATTTCTTTAAAGTAGAAGACACGAGAGCTTATGCAGAAAGCCCTATGCCAAGCCCATATGTCTCTGATAAGCTATGTCATTAAAAGGTAGTATGTCACATGCATGTCAACTTAAGACATGTCATCCACATCCCAAGATTTCTCTTATATGTTCATGAAAGGTTAATGAAAAGCCAAAAGAGACAACAACAAGTGACATACGAGGAAAAGGCTACCTAACCCCTTGCCCCCACTTAGTTTAGGACAAGGATGAGCCAAAATGATTAATGAAATGCATGCTAGAGAGAATCATTATCAATTAGAGGAATGAGGTACCCCCACATAAGGGAGAGCACCAAACTCCTTAAGATGTTGGATTTTACTACTCAAAGCCTTACACACATTAGTAGAATGACCATGAACTCTATGATATGTACAAAAGGAATTCTTCTAATAGAATCTCTTTCAAGTTCGTGGTGGAAGGGATATTAAGTGATCTTAGAGGACTCTCGACAAGATACCCTCTTGATCAAAGGTAGAAGGTGTTCCTTTATCTTGTGACAAAGATGTCTCTTGCTTAGTAAAAGATGTCATACCTACACAAGGCTCTATAGATTGTGATATTTTGTATGCTCCTTTATAGGAGGGTGTAAAATGTAAGGAACTCAAATCATTAGTGTTTTGCGAGATGACATTGACGTTAAGCAAAGATTTATTTGTTTATTTTGTTTCAAGTAAAGGATTAATTTCAAGACCACTAGTGTCTATCAGTTTAGGATACACTACTATTAAAGTTGGTTTAGAGGAATCTTGTATGATAGTGTTTATGTTGAATGAAGGCTTGGTGATTTCTATCAAAGGAAAATAACTAAGACCATGAGTCATTGCTTGCATGTTAGGCTCTATAGGGTTGCAAATACCTTTTTCGTTAGCACCACATCCTTTTCCACTGTAACCAGGTTGTTTCATAAGCTCATAACCTTTTCCATAAATATTTTTCATTACTTTTGGATTGGGTGGTTGTTGGTTGTGTTGTTCTTCAAAGTTTGTTGTGTAAGGTGATGTCTTATGTGCCAAAGTGGTTGAGGTGGATGCTTTTGAAGGATCTTTAGAATTTTGTGGTGTCATGACCACTTGTTTGTGTGCCTTATTTGAATATTTGTTTAGAATCTTGTACTCGACCATAAATGTATGTTCGAAATCTAGGGAACCCCAATAATCCTCTAATAGCATCATGACTTTTGCAATATGTTTTTCTGTCTTTCTGTTGCACAAGTTCTACCTGTGTAGTTGGCGTTAATGTGTTCAAGGGATTCACTTTGTTTTTCTCAAGTTGTAAGACACTATAAAGCTCACGATCAGCATCAAGTGTGTACACTTTCTTGTTGTAGATGTATTTCATTTTATGATGAAGAGTAGAAGGCACACAATTCATTGCATGAATCCATGGTCTACCTAAAATGATATTATAGGAAATATCGTTAGGCATAACATGGATTGGTGTTTCCAATGTAGCGTACCCAATTGTAATAGACAAAGTGATCACACCAAACGGTTGTTTACCTACATTGTCAAATATGTGGATAGATAAGGAATCGGGTTGAATTTTTGATTTATCCACATGCAGCCTATCCAAAAGATTTACACTACACACATTAAGGATAGAGCCATTGTCAACAAGGGTTCACTTTATCCCTATTCTTTTGTATTGAGATATTATTATGAAAGAAACATTTTATTTTTGCACTTCCAAAGGGGGGAAGTTCAATTTGGCAGAAAACAATTTTAGCATTCAATCCTTGAATTAGGGCTGCGATGTCATTTGGTTGCACATTAGAAGGGATATTAACTTTTTTTTAGGTTGTTTGAAGCATAGTGTGATAGTTAAGTGAATTTTGAATTAAATCCCAAAGGGATATCTTTGCAGGAGTATTCTTAAGTTGTTCAACAAGATCATACTCCTTGGGAGATAATCGAGGAGCACTAGGAAAGATGGGATTACACAAAGGTAATGGTGTTGGGGTGGGTTGTTGATTATTTCTATCTTTATATGTATGAGCAATGGTATTATGAATCGGTTGCTATGACACATTATTCTTAGGTGGGTAAAGGATAAGTTTTGGTTTTTTGTGAGTTTTTTGTTTGTGTGATGGTGGGTAAAGGATTAGAGGATTCTTAGGATGTCTCGTGGGGTATGTAGGAGGCTCAATAGTCAAGGGTGATCTAATGGACACTTTCGCATTAAAAACCTCAGCGGTATTGGTTTGATGTATATCTAATAAAGGGAAATCGAGAATCACCTTTTTATCATTATCTAAGACACATTACTATTATTGCCATTTTCTAGCACCATGATATTCTCCCTAGGAGGAGATTTTTTAGGAGAACCATGAGTCAAATGTCTTTGACATTCATGGATTAATTCTTCTAAAATGACTTCATTGCAAGTAGGGTAATGATCAATGGTTGAATCATCTTGCTCAATAAGGGTTTTCTTAGGTGAAAGGGGACAACCAAGATTCTCATGACTCTCATTGGTTGTGTTGTCTAACATCAAAGCATCTTCCTTACAAGTAGGGGGAGAAGAACAAGTATAATTATCATGGTCATTTACAACTTCATTCCTTTGTTCCCTAATGTCTTCCAAAATAGGATAGGTAAGGGAAAGATTATAAAGAGGGTGGTTATAGTCCTTAAATATTGTATCATCTAGAATCAACATATCCTCTTCATTTATAATCTCATCTTCCTCGAAATCACTCTCACAAGCCAAAGGAGAATGGAAATTAGGTAAGGTGATGTTTAGGAATATGTTTATGATTTCATTTTCTTATGCTAAAATATCTTCCCAAAGGGGATGGGGAGAAGGACAAACAAGATCCTTATGATTCTCAACAATTGTATCTTCTTTTACCAAGACACCTTCATCATTAAAAGAAGATGTATCATGAGAAGAAAACATATGATTATCATGGTTATCTATGTTTGTATGCACTTCTATCACATCATCCACACAAATAGGAGAGATAGGAGAGGGTGTAGGTTTAAGTCAGGTATTATCATTTTCACTCTCTTGCACTAAGAGACTCATAACTAGGGAATGCATTGAATGAATTACTATCATATTTATTTATTAACTTGTTCTTTGTGAACATGGAGAAGAGTGAAACTAACATTTGGAAGAAAAAGTAATTTATGCAAACTTTAAATACAATGTAAGAATGTAAAATGAAATGCAAATTTTAGTTTTCAAGCAAGATAATTTTTTGGTTACACAATGCAATGATTTGAAAATGAAATGTTGTAGATGCAAAATTGAATTTGAGCAATGCATGAAATGAGCTAATTTAAGCTAGATCTAATGAAATGCATGTTATAGAAACTCAACCAACTGATACAGATAGTTAATGGAAGCAAACAAAAGCTTTAAAATAGGGTTTTTAGTGTTGTGAAAGGCAGTTTGAGGGGTGAAAAGGGACTAAGTCACCTAAGGTGGCAAATTAGTCCCAGTGGGGATTTTTTAAAGATTTTTCAGATTTTTTTTATTAATTTTTATGTTTTATGTGTTGTATGATGCAGACCTAAGATGCAAATGTAGAATTTCAAAATTTTGTAATGATTTGAGATGCAAAAATGCAACCTATATGCACTTTCACTAATGCAAAATTTGAAACCCTAGAATGCAACTTAACTAATGCAAAATACAATGCAATGTTAATGTAATGCAAACCTAGGATGATAAAGAACTCCAAATCAGAAAGAAGGTTCACCAATTAGGTTCACCAAAATGAACCACAACTTTTTGTACAATGGTGCTCTCTTACACTTCTAGGATTTTTCACCTAAAAGGAGAAAAATATTCCACAAGAACTTGGGGGATCACTCAAGACTAAGGAAAATATGATTGAAATATGTCTAAATGGAATGTTGTAGATGCAAATAATTGATAAAAGAGATTGATTATTAATGCTAAATTAAGAAAATGCACTTTGTTTGAAAACACATTGTGATATGCAAACATAAACTAAATGACCTAGAAATGCAAACAAAACAAAACATAAAACTGTAAAATTGAATATGTGCACCTGGAAATGTGTTGCAAAGTAGAATGGAGACTGAAAATGTTGTTGATTCTAGAATTTTAGCCTTCTGGGATACTTACACCATTCTGGGCGACCTAGTCCTAGATTTGGAAAATTGCACTGGAGCCCATTTCAACCAAATGGGTATCTGAATCTACATAAAATTTTGAGAAACATGTGCAGTGGAACTAAGTCACCATTGATGGTGGCTTAGTCCACTTTGGCTTTTCTGAAAAATCTGAAAGTGGAAACAAAAGCTCTCGGTCTGCACTTTCTGCTCCTCCAAGTATTTGAATCTGAAAATATGATTTCTGGCACTGTAAGTGAATTTTTGTGGATGTTTTTCCCTAGCCCATAAGGAAATGGCTTTAACAAGTTTTCAACCAATCCTTCAATGATCTCCAAGCCTTCAAAGTTCCTAAATCTGCAAACACACAAGGAAAGAAAGAGAAATGTTGGATGTTAGGGCATGGGGGTTTGCCTTGGTCAAACCCCTTTTTAGGTAATTAAACCAAAATGAAGAAATAAGATGAAGCATGAACATGAAATGAAGGAACTAGAAACTTTCCATGATGATAGACCTTGAATTTCTACAATAATGGATGAAGAATCTACCCCTGAATGCTTCTTGATGACTTAGAATGCCAAAATCCTAGCTTGCTTGAGAAGAATGATGAATGATGAATGAGAGATGAGTGAATCAATAGAGAAGAGAAGAAGGTAGAAGGCCCCAAAATGAGTGGAAAACCTTATATTTATACATAATTATGCCCCAATTCTTGAAAATACCATATTAGAGGCTGACCTTAGATCTTAGAAAATAATAACACTAGAATTTTGAATTATTTTTTATTTTTGAGCCAAATGGGACTAAGTCGCCCCTAGTGAAAACTTGGTCCCACTTAGGCATTTTAAGTGGGTGTTGAGAATTAAGATTTATTAAATTGTTTTTATTGGGTTTGTTCTCAAAAACACTTTTAAGTAAGGCATGTAAGTGCATAATGGGGCCATTTAAGGCATAAGAGAGGTGTAATTATTGATGACAAGCCTAGAAAAGTGTGAGATTTTGTTACAACTCTTTACAACACTTTAAAATAAGGCTTGGTAAGTGATAACAAGAGGTTATTTAAGTGAAATATATTAAAAAGATCCTAGAAAAGTGTGAAAGTGTGTTACAACACTTCACAACACTTTTACAAGACATCATAGAATTCTTATTGATTCACAGGGGTCTAAGACCTAATGTGAATGTGTTGATCACATTACAACATTAAATATAGGAAAAATTAGGCCAACATCCATAAGAAAGACTCACATAACCTATGAAGGATTATATGTATAGTCAAAAATAACCATAATGCTTCAATTATGTGGAAATTCATTGTTCAATTGTTTTTGCTTATTGGTAACTAGCTAATTTGTAAAGTGGGAAATGGAAAGAAAATCAAAGTGTGGGTTGACCTGTGGGTTGGATATGGTGACAATTTTAGATTGACTAGGGGATTGATTAGTACTATGTATGGTCTATATATTCCAAACTTGGCAAAGGAAATAGATTAAAATTCTACAAAATTTTGGCACCAAGTGTGGAAAAGTGTAAATATAATTGGTTTGAATATGGAGGATTGAGCTAGATGGGATGAATATGTGAAGAGATTGAAATAGAGCCTTGTCAATTTAAGTGAAGAGATAGACAAGCTATTTTGGTCCAAGAACCAATCTTTGGGTGAATACTTTGTGAGGTTATGATATAAGACAAATTTCACAAATATGAGCATTAGAGAGAGATCTTGGTGGTGGAATAAAATTTGGAAGATTAAAAATACATTAAAGACAAGAATATTTATGTGGTTGGCAATAAGAAACATACCTCTCATCTAGGAGGTAGTATATTAACCATTATCAAAGAACTAAATAACACTAATTCTAACTTTTTGATTATTTTGTTGATTTATCAAATTCAATTCAATTTACATTAATTACTATAGACATGGAAAATGTATAATTCAAATCTAACACACTTGATCCTGATTACTAACGTCATTTCTTCCTGGATCACACTCTCAGCGCATCATCACCTTCTGTCTCTTAATTAGATAAATCATTATTTATTTGATTAGGTCTTTCTCTTCTGTTGATTAAATTAATCAATTTAATTTAATTAACCTTATATCTTTGTTCATTTAAATAATTCATTTTATTTAAATTGTATCCCTAAATCCTTCTTATTAAATTGAATAAATTAAACCTTATTTGATTTAATCTAACATTATCCTTTTTAGTTAAATAAATAAATAAAAATTATTTAATTAATCCTTTTCTCTCAATTTTGATTTAAATCAACTCATAAATTTGAGTCAAAATTGTCAAATCATCTAATCTCTCATTAAATTGATCAACTCTTGATTAATTTAATCTCAATAACTAAAATCCTCTAGAGAATGCAACTTGCACAATAAATCAATTACTTTGATTTATTTAATTGCCTATTTTCTCTCAACATGGCATAAAAGGGGAATATTCCCTCAAATTTGAATTTGAATCCAAGTGGACTTAGTCCTTCCAACAAGACATTTATTTAATCTTACAAGTCCTTTTGCATTGAGCCAAGTGGTCATTACTCCATTTGACTCTCTCTCCACCTTGTCATTTTAACATTTTCAAAATTCAAATTTATGCATTTATGGGCACTTTGATCAAAACTTGCACAACCATCAACCATTCACATTGTGACAAGTGGAATTTGACTATTGGTTGAAGGTTAGTCCCACATTGCTCAAATATTTATCTTTCTTCCAAATTGAAATCTATAAATGAAAGGTTATTCCTCTCATTTATTATCCGTAATCTCATGCAAAGTTACTCTCTTCACATTGAGAGCTAATTTTATCCATTTCTTCTCAAGTTTTCATCATTTTCATGATTTCGTAGCTAGGTTATGCCAAAATATCATCAAGGAGATTCAATCATCCACAAATCACCAACATTTCAACAAAGGAGTTGGGAAAGGGCCGATTTCGACACATCAATTGGCACCAATTACCCCATGGGATCAAGAGTTTGCTTTGTTTAAATATATTTGATTTAGTTTATTGCATTGTTCTTCATTTTCTTTCTATTTAAGCTTTGTAAATGGATTTCATGTGGAATCCTTGTTTTACCTTGCATATTGATCTAATAATGTGTGTGTTTTTTGTGTTTGTGCAGGTATAAAACCAGGGTTCACAATTACTATATTAGTTGATAAAACTATGTAAAGACAATTATTTTCTTACAACACTATTATAACATTAAATTTATGCAATCTAAAAAGTAGATATAATCATTTAAATTGACCAATTAAATATCTTTTTGATATTGATAAAATAATGGAATTAAAAGACTCAAACCCAACATAGAAAAACAACCATTAAAACATAAAAATTGAGTCTCATGAGATGTGATGCCATTTAAATATATTGATTTGCTAAATGTAAATCTCAAATATTGAAAAAAGAATACACATATTAATCCAAACGTTGATATTACAACTTGATGAATTGTGGTACACTCATACCGACTAAATGTAAATCCCCCCTGATAACCTCCCCCCTCCTCCACCCTCTATTCAATCATCACCAATCCCTTCCCCCTCTCAATCAAGGCCCTCCATCACTCTTGCTAATTTCCATCCCTCTTATGTGGCAAATAATTTGCATAATCCTCCTCATTCTTCGGTTCCAAGTTCTCCTTTAGATAATTTCTCATATTACAAGGAAGCCATTATCAAGGAAGGATGGAGGATGATTAAAAATGAAAATAAATCTTGAATCCACAATTGAATGATCAAAACCATAAGAATCAACCTATTACTCCTAGAGCCAGATCTCCCTCTCCAAACCCTCACAGATAGAGGTCTAGATCCCCTAGTAAGGACCTCTCTAGGACATTAATTCCACTCCATCAACAATACTTCCTATAGTAGAATCAGTTCAAAGTTTTAGACTCAAAGGATATGGAATCCCTACCTCAAATTCAATGAATTTTTCTATCATTTCATAGAATGTTAGGGGTTTATCTATCCACTCAAGAAAGTGCATGTTAAGAAAGCTTTGCAAATTCATAAACTAGATGTAGTTTTCTTGCAAGAACTCAAAATTGTAGATTCTCGCCTTCAACTTTCTCTTCAATCTATATGGAGGGATGGTTGGTTTAAAACAACTCTTCAATGTGATGGAAGTGAGGGTGCAGTGTTAGGAGTTGCACCTTGGTTAGCCAAGTTTATCATTTCTTTAGGAGTGGATCCCAGTAATAATTGTGTGTGGTACTTATTGTTGATCCAAGGAAGATCCATTGAATTTTTCTCTATCTATGCTCCCAATGATTCCCCTTCTTGAATCAAAATTTGGGAATGGATGGTTAATGACATCCCCTATTGCAAGATAGTGTGTCCCTTGATCTCCTCTATGCAGTGTGATTTTTGGGTTCATGAAATGGCTTAACTGCCTCCTATGGATCTTGTATAAATTTGACGGTTGTATCAAGCATTAACAGGTCAATATTTTGGTGCAACGACAACCACCAATGTAACAATTGGTATTAGATCTGAGGTCATAGATTTGAACCCCTCGCTTGTGCTGGGGGATTTTTGCAAGATGGTGTGTCCCTTGGTCTCCTCTATGTAACACAGTGCTTGGGATCATGACATGGCTTAACTGCCTCCTATGGATCTTGTATAAATTTGGCAATTGTATCGGAGATTAACAGGCCAATCTTTAGGTGCAACAACAACCACTAATGTAACACTCCCCATGGTTGAATGGGTTTGGGGAGGTGACTTCAACATGTTGGAAAACCACTATGATAGAAGTTGGCTTAGCCCTCACAAATTGTCCCAAAAAGAATTTGATGCTTGGATCTTAACGAGGAATATTATGGGAGTTTTAGACCCCATTGCAAACAAAAGAGATTCTCACATCCATCATTGGTTCACTTGGTCCAACTCAAGAGAGGGTGATTTAAGGAAACTTAGTTGGACTGATAGATTTTACCTTGTTGATCCTCTCCCCATTGTCCCTTCTTCACATAACAAACTTGTTAAAGTTGATGCTACCGCCACCCTTTCGAACCACCTCCCAATTTTGTTGACCTTCCTACTCTCTTCTTGTCCTTCCCAATCCACTAATCTACCCTTCAAACTCAACACATCTCACCTTAACCATCCAGACTGCCTTGCATCTCTTATCTCCATTTGGAATGAAGTTCCTAGACCTCAACACAAATATGTCTGGTTACAATGGTGGAATGAATCTATCATCCATTACACCACCTTCCTACTTGATCTTATGGGAAAATAATGGCTAGAAAAAGATCTAGAATGGAGAAAACATTAAGATACTAGCTGGAAAAAATCAAAATTCTTTTAAATTCAACACCAACTAATACCTCTCTTCAACATGTTGTGTTTGTTGTTAAAACAAAACTTAGAAGATTTGAATTTTAACGAGGTCAAGGAGCTCAAATAAGGGCTAGGCTTCATTGGATGAAAGGAGAGAAAGGAAAAATTTTCCTTTTTAGTTATCTTAAACACAAACACTCACAAGAAATAATAATGTCTATATATGATCAAGAGGGGCACAAACATGACAATTTGGATGATATTAAATCAATATTTTTTTAGCACTATCAATAGTTGTTCATGGATCCCACTAATGGTGATGAACTTCAAGACATTATTGAAGATATGGTTGGAAATTACATCCCCAATCAGATTGATTTTGAATAGAAAACCTACTTGGATTGCTTGTTCACCATTGAAGAGTTTGATGTTGCTCTAAAAGATATGGTTGTTTCAAAAGTCCTAGTATTGACCTACCTGTAGAATTTTATAAAGCTATGTGGCCATTCATTAGGGAAGACTTCTATGAGGTCTATATAGAAGCCTTATCACAAGGATCATTAGGTTCTTCAATTAATCAAGGGTTGATTAAATTAATTCCTAAAGGAAAAATGAGAGAAACATTTCAAGGAAGAGACAGAGCCCTAAACTGAACAATACCAAAAAAGAAGGAGATGGAGTGCGTGAGCGGGAAGAGGAGTGGGATGGGGATTTTGAAATGCTCGAATGTAGAGGGTGATGGTGGCTCTAAATTAGATGACGAAAATGATGATGCTTGGATCCTCTCTCTTTCAGAGGGGGCACCTGATTTCACTGAGGCTCTGGCTCATTTTTTGGCATTTAGTGTGCAGTCTAGTTTGTCTGTGGCTGGGAGGTTTGTGGAGAGTTTCTGGCTATCCTTTAACTCTAGCTGGCATGTCGGGTCTATTTTTGAGCTTTACTATTTTGCCTACTCTCTACTCCCTTTTTGCATGAGCTCTCCTTTCTTGCTACTAGTGTCGTTCTGTGGGGTTGTTGTGGAGTGGTGTTGGCTACTATTTTTGGCCTGAGATGTATTGTTGCAGATTTTTCTTCTACTAACATCCTTCTAGGATGCTATGGATTGGTGTTGGGTGTTGTTGTTTTCCTACTGGGGAGTTGTTTTTCAGGTCTGGCTATTGCATTCGCCCTGTGGGCTTTTTCCTAGATCCTCCTTGCTGGGAGCTCTTGTTGATAGGTTGTTTGAGGAGTTTGGTGGTCTGATCTCTGACCCTAACTGGCATGTAGGGTTGGAAGTGGTTTTTTCTTGTCGTGCCTTCTCTCCTCTTTCTTTATCTATAGGTTTTCCTGGTTTTTTTTGGCCTTTTTGGGGCTTTTATGCCTCCATTTGGGGGTTGTCATTGCTTGGGGATGTGATTGTTGGTCTACCTTTGGTTGAGTTTTTTGTGGATAGTTTTTGGCATGTTTCAGACCCTGATTGGCATGTAGGGTTGGAGGGTGTTCTTCATTTTCTTGTCGGATCTCTACTCTCTTTGCTTAGAGTCTTTGGACTTGCCTCGTCCTTCTTCTTTTGGGTCCCTTTATCTCTTCGTTGGTGCTGGTGCTGGTTGTGGTGCTTGGAGTTCTTGATGAGGGGTTGTTTGAGGAGAATGGTGACTTGATCTCAAACCCTGACTGGCATGTAGGGTTGGAATTGTATTTCTCTTGTTGTGCCTTATCTCCTCTTGCCCTTTCTACATGTTTTTCGAGCTCTCTCTAGCTCTTTAGGGGAATCTTTGCCTTTGTGTGGGTGTGTTTGTTGCTTGGGGTTAAGGTTGTTGGTAAGCCTCTGGTGGAGTTGGTTGTGGATAGTTTTTGGCATGTTTCAAACCTTGACTGGCATGTAGGGTTGGAGGTTGGTTTTCAATGTCTTGTCGGCTCTCTACTCTCTCTATTTGGAGGCTTTCCTTGCCTTGTTCTTCTTTCGAGGCCCATTGTCTCTTTGTTGGTGCTGGTTGTTTTTCTGGGCAAGGATGTTGTTGTTCTTTAGACAGGGAGGATGTTGTTTTCTGGTGCGCATAAGTTTCTTCTCTCTTGGTTGGTGGCTAAGGTGTTCTTTGTTTCTTCTATGCTTTCTTTTGTTAAGAATTTTTTGTTTGTTCATGTGTTCTCTTTACCCCCTTGTGGGGGGATTGGGTTTATCCCTATGCGTCTCTTGCTAGGCCATGTTCTTGAGTTGTTGGTTGTTTTCATGGAGCTCCTTATTGCTGGTCGGATGGTTTTCTTCCCTTTTCTATAGTCTGAGTCTTCTATTGAGGTGAAGATTACTCCTACAAAGGTGGATCCCTCTCTTTTAGAGGTAGATTTGGGGTCTATGGATTTGTGGAGGTGCTTTCCTTGCTGTTGGTCCTTGTTGTTACAACACCTTTGGAGGTGGTGCACGCTCCTATGGAGGTGGAGTTGTTTTTTGTTATAGTTTGGCTACAGTTGTGGTAAGGTTCTTCATGGCATCTACTCCTATAGAGAGGAGCCTACTCCTTTTGAGGTGGATTTTGATTCGGCTCTTTGGATTTGGTGGTGCTACAAGAGGTTTCCTTTTACCTGCTAGTGTGGCTGGGAGGTTTCTTGGTGTTCTACTCTAATTCCTAACTCTCTTATTGAGGTGGGGAGTTTGGTTTTGTTTGTTGGTGTTGATAGGTGTTCTGCTATAGTCTAGTTGATATCGGCTAATGGTTACCTGAATGTTTTAGGAAGTGTGCTACTGGTTGGTGCTGATAAGTGTTGTGCTACAGTTGGGTTGTTACAAGTTGATGGTTACCTGGTCATTTCAGATGGTTCTTAGATGCAAGTTCCCTTGTAATTGGTTGTTTTGGGGTTGAGGATCCTATTAAAACCTTTTCCATTGGTGCAGATTTGTGTATTCATGTTTCTTCATTTATAATTTTCCTTTGGTTCGTTGCTGGTTGTCTATGTTCTATTCTTTTGCAACTTTGTCTTTTTGTGTGGGTTTCGGGTCCCCGTTAAAACCTACTTGTTAATGGTTTTGTTGTGCATATTTTGCACACACGCCCCACTGTAGGCAGGGACCCTCTTTTTTCGCTCCCGACGGGCTGCTTTGCTCCCGCCTCATTTTGCGTCCCCCTTTTTTGGTGTCCTATTTGGTCAACATGCCCTTCAAAGTCTCATTTTTGGCTGACCATATTTATCCCCTAAAATAAAAAATTGCTAAGTTTTGGGTTTTTCGGGCTTCGCCTCCTCGCTCGCTCGATTCGCTTTTTCCTTCATTTTTTACTTTGGGGATAGGTTTCCTATGGATTTGGGATGTTTTCTAGGTGCCTAAGTGAACTTCCAAGGTTTCATTAAGTTTCAGGAAGTTGCAAAATAATTCAAAATAACAATCTTGCAACAACATTTCCAGAACGTCCAAGCGCACCTCCAATTTGAAAACGGAATCCGACCCAGATGCTAAAATTGGATCTTATCCTCCCTAGACCTTTCATATTCCAAATTTTCAGCCAAGAGATACCATCCGGAGTTCATGCTTCGTTCGTTGTTTTCAAAACAACATTTTTAGAATGGCATTTCGGCCTCTTGTTTTTGGAACGTCCAAGCACTCCTCTGATTTGAAAAAGGACTTCGACCCATATGCTAAAATTGGATCTTAACGTCCATGGACCTTTCAAATTCCAAATTTTCATCTGGGAGATACCATCCAGAGTTCCATGCTTTGTTTGTCGTTTTCAAAACAACATTTCCAGAATGACATTCCAGCCTCTTGTTTCCGGAACATCCAAGCGCTCCTCCGATTTGAAAACGGACTTCGACCCAGATGCTAAAATTGGATCTTATCCTCCTTGGACCTTTCAAATTCTAAATTTTCAGCCAGGAGATACCATCCAGAGTTCCATTCTTTGTTCGCCGTTTTCAAAACAACATTTCCAGAACGACATTTCGGCCTCTTGTTTCCAGAACGTCCAAGCGCTCCTCTGAATTGAAACTGGACTTCGACCCAAATGCTAAAATTGGATCTTATCCTCCTTGAACCTTTCAAATTCCAAATTTTCAGCTAGGAAATACCATCCGGAGTTCCATGCTTTGTTCGTCATTTTCAAAACAACATTTCCAGAACGACATTCCAGACTCTTGTTTCCGGAACATCCAAGCGCTCCTCCGATTTGAAAACGGACTTCAACTCAGATGCTAAAATTGGATCTTATCCTCCCTAGACCTTTCAAATTCCAAATTTTCAACCAGGAGATACCATCTGGAGTTCCATGCTCTATTCGCCGTTTTCAAAACAACATTTCCAGAACGACATTCCGGCCTCTTGTTTTCGGAACGTCCAAGCGCTCCTTCGATTTGAAAATGGACTTCGACCCAGATGCTAAAATTGGATCTTATCCTCCTTAGACCTTTCAAATTCCAAATTTGTAGCTGGTAGATACCATCCGGAGTTCCATGCTCTGTTCGTCGTTTTCAAAACAACATTTCCAGAATGAGATTTCGGCCTCTTGTTCCTGGAACATCCAAGCGATCATCCGATTTGAAAATGGACTTCAACCCAGATGCTAAAAGTAGATCTTATCCTCCCTGGACCTTTCAAATTATAAATTTGCAGCTGGTAGATACCATCCGGAGTTCCATGCTCTATTCGCCGTTTTCAAAATAACATTTCCAGAATGACATTCCGACCTCTTGTTTCTGGAACATCCAAGCACTCCTCCGATTTGAAAACGGACTTCGACCCAGATGCTAAAATTGGACCTTATCCTCCCTGGACCTTTCAATTTCCAAATTTTCAGCTGGGAGATACCATTTGGAGTTCCATTCTTTGTTCATCGTTTTCAAAACAACATCTCCAGAATGGCATTTCGGCCTCTTGTTTTTGGAACGTCCAAGCGCTCCTCTGATTTGAAAACAAACTTCGACCCATATGCTAAAATTGGATTTTATCCTCCCTGGACCTTTCAAATTCCAAATTTGCAACTGGGAGATACCATCCAGAGTTCCATGCTCTGTTCGCCGTTTTCAAAACAACATTTCTAGAATGACACTTCGGACTCTTGTTTCCGGAATGTCCAAGCGCTCCTTCGATTTGAAAACGGACTTCGACACAGAAGCTAAAATTGGATCTCATCCTCCCTAGACCTTTCAAATTCAAAATTTGCAGCCGGGAGATACCATCCGGGTCATTGTGCCCTGTTTGTTGTTTTCAAAACAACATTCCTAAAACAGCATTCCGACCTCTTGGTCTCGGAATGTTCAAATGCTCTCCAGTTTCAAGAAGCCTACCGTGGGTCCGTTGGGAGACCCATTGAGAAAGTTGAACAAGGAGAAGCACGTGGTTCCCATCACCATTCATTTTTTCCCACCTCCCCTCGTGGTGCCCATCAATAGACCTGGCATCAGAAGAGGGCCTATGCCAAGGAAGTCAATGACAAAATGCAAGGAAGTTTGTCCTACTTTTCACCATATGATGATAATCTTTGGGGGTTGTCCACTCGAATCAGGGGAAACCAATCCATTGATGCCAATCGTTGACAGACCCAGTTGATCCAATGAAGAATGTTGCAAGTCCATCAGAAAGAAGGTAACTTTCAGGCAGTTTCAGCTACAGTAAAACGGAAATCAGCTAGAAGATAAAACTGCTACAGCACCTGGGAACTAAAAGACAAAATAGGAAAAAGATAAAAGATGTATTTTAAATTATTGAATATTGTGGGGTAGGTGAAGCCCTAATGTAATTGAATCTAAGCCACACAATGTAACACAATCATAGCCATTCACTAGGGCTTTGGAAAACTATAAATAGGGGTCTTCCCCTCCTTTGTAAGGGTTGGAGAGCTGTTGTAAAAAACATTATGTAGCAATAAAAAGTAGCATTGCATGATCTATGGGTGTTACTTTTGAGTTTGCTCATTATGTGTGCATGGTTCTACCTTCCCAGTTAGTTTTAGTTGTTAGTTTCTTGAATGGAAGTGGTAATGGTGATTGTTGTTTCAGTATTTGATGAATTTCCAGCCCATTTCTTTGGCACTTGTTGATGACAAGTTGTTGTGTAAAGTTAGCCTGGGCTTCTTTATTTGATTGTTGCAACTTAGTTCACTTGCATGTTCATGATGTGTATATACAAACTGAAAATCTGCAGTCCTTAGAAGATTGCACTGGTTTTGTGTAACTGTAGGATCCTCTTGGCCAAGCAAAATCCATTTTAGGGAGTTTGTCTACTGTAGCAGCCCCCATGATCACTGTTCATTTGTAGTTTCAGATCAAGAACCTTCTCTCTTCCCTCCCCTTTTTCCATTTTTTTTAATAAGTAACCTTAGGCAAGGTTCATTGCACATTATAAAGCTAAATCTGATGTTGAAATGGAGTTCTAGACTGCTATTTGAACCTATAGCAAATGCTCAACAACTCTCCCATCTTAAGAGCTCCATTTGTAGATCCAACTTCCCTACTTTGTAACTCTTCCATAAGGCCGCCTTGTGATTCCAGCAAATCACATCAAACAACTGATATATTCCAAGCATCATCAAGACCTGACATCCGAGAGACCTTGGGATAGTGTTCTACAATTTGATTGTGGAAGATTGTCTTTCAAGAGAGGTGATGCACCTACACATTACCTATGTTGAGAAGTGTATAAAAACACCATCAATAGGTTTCAAGTCCATTCAAAACCTGTTGTAAATGGTTTTAGGTCCATTCAAAACCTATTTTTCCCATATAATCAAAACATTTCAAGGAAGTGACTGATAACTCTTCTTAACACATCCTACAATATTATAGCCAAAGCTATTGCTAAAATAATTAAACATGCAATGCAAGAAATTGTGAGGACAGATCAAACTAGTTTTATTGGAGGAAGATTCATACTTGATAACTTGGTGCTAGCCTAGGAAACTATGGAATTGGCTCAACAAACTGGACAAAATTGCCTCATCAAATTGGATTTTGACAAATCTTATGATAGGATTAGGTGGCAATTTATATTAAATATGCTTAAATGGTTAGGCTTTGGTCCTAAGCTCATTTCCCACATAAAACTACTCTTTGTTGATGCTAATGCTTGCCTAGCCATTAATGGATCAATCTCTCAAACCTTTCCTCTTCAACGATCAGTAAGGCAAGGCTGCCCCTTAGCTTCTTTCCTCTATGTCCTCATTGGTGATGCTCTTTGACACCTTTTAATTCATGGAAAAAAACACCTAATACATGGTATTTCTTTACTTGGAGATGAAGTTGCTCCTAATTCCCATTTTGCTGATGATAGCTTATTATTCATTCAAAACTCCCACGAAGAGCTTAACAACACCCTCAAAGTCTTGGACCTATTTTATTCAGCTACTGGCTCCCAACTATCTCCTAACAAAACTGAATTCTAGATGACTTCATCTGATCAACCACCTCCTCGGATACCCCCCACAATGGGAATTCAATAGCCATGGAGTTATTTCAAGATACCTCGACATCCCCTTTGAGATAGAAGTCCCTTTATCTGAAATATGGAATTGGTTCATTCACAAATTAAAAAGCAAGCTTGAGTTGTGGTCAAATAAATTTCCCTTTATGATCAGGCACATATAAATTGAAAACAAAATCCTTATAGCTAGTCATGTTTATATTTCATCGTGTTGGCTTCCTTCAAAAAGCAACTATAACCAACTAACTCAATTAATTAGAGGGTTTCTTTGGGGAAAACAAAATAATTAAAAAGGCCAGCCAGTTGCTTCATGGTTGTACTATATTCAACCAAGAAATAAAGGGGGTTTAGGGGTGATTGATCTCCTTATACAAGGGATTTGCCTCATTGCCAAATGGATTACTAGATCTTTTCATGGACTAGGCCCACAAAAGTCTCTTATTAGACACATAATAGCTACAACTAAAGCCAATAATTTGTGGCAAAAGGTTGGGTGGAAAGACAAAATCCTTATGGCAAAATACTTTAAACCTCAAGCTTCTAGACAATTTCTAAGCATATGGAGAGTGTGGCAAAAAGTGTCTCCCTTTCTTGAATGAGAAGGACAAGACCTTGACCATGGGTTGAGCTTCTCTACTTCATCCATCTAGTGGAATAGGTTGATTTGCTTACATGAGCAGCCTCTTTCTATTAATCCTCATTTGCATACCAAGATTTTATTCAAAAAAGGTATCATCGAATTCAAGGACATTTGGGAGTTCTCATCATTAACTTGGAAAAATGACTTGCAACTCAAACATGACTTCAATCTGTCTAATGCTTTAATTAGCGACATTCATAAGGTGGATGATGTTGTTCCTCTTGAGATTCAATTGACACTTTCTACTCCCATTTCATGCAATTTTTTAAAGATTAGAGGTGTCTTCCCAATTTTAATTTAGATAATTTCCCACTAAAGTTAATCTAGAACAAGCTTTTTCCAACAATCCAAATGCAACCAAGGTTGAATTTGAAATGGAGAGTGAATTGGTTTGAATCCAAATGGTTCAGTTTGAGCCTTACTGTTTGGAAATCCAAAGTTGAAGCTAAAAGTCAATTTTTAGCATGGAAGATTATTCACCATAAAATTGTTGTGGGAGAACTTCTCACCTTTCTCCCTACCCACTCCTCTAGATGTCCTTTTTGTCACAAGCTAGAAACTATTAAACATGCCTTCTAAATGTGCAAGTATGCCCAAGAAATTTGGCAAACATCTTTGGCCCTTATCCCTACTATATTTAACAGAAAATTAAGTTGGAAATCAGCATTGATAGGGTTGCATTTGTCTCAAAATATGGTTTCAAAATCCTTTCGTCAATGTATTCTTTTGTATATTTGGAAGCTTCGATGTGAAGTAGTCTTCTCTAATGACTTCCTGCCTATGGAAGTAATTATGCATGGTTTATTCTCCAGCATTATTTTGCAGCAGTCAACACTTGTTAAAGCCTTGAAAGAAAAACTTAGAGTCAATGTAGAGCTCAAGACACAAATAGCTTAAGTGTAGGCCCAGCTGGCGGTGTTTGCTAAGAACCACAATAGATCTCTTCTCACATCTATGGAGATTATTACAGAGGAGCAAGTACTTCATACTTTTGAAGAAAAGTGATTTCTCTTGTAATGTAATTTGCAAG
Organism: Sequoiadendron giganteum; assembly: GCA_007115665.2. NCBI lineage: Eukaryota > Viridiplantae > Streptophyta > Pinopsida > Cupressales > Cupressaceae > Sequoiadendron > Sequoiadendron giganteum. Next base: position 205,219,434 of record CM021106.1, read on the forward strand.
TTGTAGCTTCTTCGTCACTTACAGCTGTTTGTTGTTGATTTGCTCTGTTGAATCCTTCCCTTTCAAGAGTCTTTTCTTGAAAGTAACTTCTCCTGTATATATAAATTTTTTATTATTAATATATGCATTTTCCAATAAAAATATAAAAAAACTTAAATATAAATCCTTCAAATATTCAAATATTTGTCCAAATAAAACATATAAATTAGACATAATATTCAGAATTTTTATGTTCGTGGATAGGTAGTTGCTTATAAACTATCAACGGCTTGAGACTTTGTACAGGGCAATGGGCACACTCGCAAAGAGCGATTTTGTCAAAGTTTTGTTCTGGTTGGAATTCAAAATATATATATAAAAAATCGGTTTCCCGTATAGATAAAACCACGCGTCTCAGATACAGCCGGTTTTCTTTAACTGTGAGTCTCGATAAGCCTATATAAAACATGCATTTCCTTAATTACGCAAAGTTAATATAGTACCCAAAAATATTTTGGCTCGAGAAGTTGCTCTGAGTCTGGGAAATGGAGAAGGAAAAAAAAATGTATTGGGATGGATATCTAATCATTAGAGATCCCAACACTAAGGAAATGCAGGTCGTGAGGCTCATCCCAACGCCGCCCAAACGTGGGAAAATTAAGAGGGAGATTTTTAATTCCTTGATGGGCGGAATGGCTGCCGCCGTTTCAAAAATCTTTTGCTCCTGCTGCTCCTTTATCAAGACCAGTTCGATGGCCCGTTACCTGAAGTTTCTTTGGAAATAATAAATACAGGCTTCCTGAGTTTCGAACTCGGGATCTCCTGGCTGGAACAGAGACATGCCTGTTAGAAGCTTTTATGTGTGGGATATTGTGGGTTTGGGTAATTGGGGCCTGATTACTTGTTTTACAGTTGTGTGGTAGATGTTTATGAATTAGATACTAGTTTGGAGCGTATATGCTCATAAGGCAATTTATGATTATGATTATTGTGGAGTCGATGGAGGTCCAGTTTCTGGTCCCCTGAAGATACGTTTATGTTACTTGTTTTCAAGGTTTGATGTTGTAAAAGAGCAGATTATATGTGTAAATGGGAAATCGAGATTTTTTCTAAGAGTAAATTAAATCTATATCAGAGATTTCTGAATTTATTATAACTGGTGTGGTATCATGTCTTTTTGTGAACAAGCAGATACCATGATGGATAAGTATATATCTAAATAAAAAATGGTTCTTTAATAAAAAATTGTTTCATTTGTTAATCCCACAGCAGAACGACTAACACAATTTTGGATTAAAAGTTTCATCAAGCATTTGTAGCTCTTCATTTGCTATGGAAAAAGTTTGAAGAAATTCTAAAAGTTTTATTTGCCGTAGAACTCAAAAGTCTTCAAATCCCCTAAAAAAAAATTAATCCATGGGCCATTTTATTCTGTTGCTTTGCATCTGAAAGAGAAGAATTGGTAATTCTGATTTTAACAAAGAGAATAAACAGGAATCCAAATTTTAGGCAGTTAACCTCCATGATCCCATGGCCTCCATCCTCTCTCAGGTAAAAGAGAAGTCGATGACAAAATAAAAGAATTGCAGAACGCCCGTGGCAGTGGAAGAGAGAAGAGGTGAAGAAAATACAAAAATTATAGTTTAATTGTTGAACAGACTTTGGAAGCCATCGTTGTTGTTGTTGTTGGAAGCCAACTACAATGGATGGATTTATTATATTATTTTATGAAAATAGTTAGAGTATATATATGTTCATCTGCAGGAGATTTTATCCGTCAAAGTTATTCAAGGGTTGAATTCGGTCTGAATGTGTCTTTAGATGTTGGAATCTTGATGGATAACATGTTTATCACAGGTCATCATCCTTATCAATTTTACTCAATCAATTGAACTACACCTTTTGACAATAGACATAATTATGATTGAAATATTTCAATAAAAAAGAGTAAAAATTTACAAGTAAATTTTTATAAATTTATTTTATTTTAACATAAAATTTAAAGATAAATTCATAAGAAAGATACAATCTTTATTGATAGCACAAAAAAATCATAAACATTGATTGAAAATTTAGTCTATATTCATCACTAAATTGTCTTATCCTAAATAGGAGTAGCTCTATTTTTTAAAAGGTTCAATCTTATAAAATCTTTTTAAGTATTAAAAAATATTTATAACATGAATTTTTATTTATGAGTCAGTTTTAAATAATATAAGTATTTATATATTAAAAAAGGTAGGAAATTTGTGGTCAAGGTACATGAATGCACATTATCAATAAAACTATAAAATGAAATAATTTCTGTTATTGAATAATATTTATATATTTAATAATTTAGAAACAATTTATAGTAAAAAGAAAAACAATAAAAAAGTAGATTTTATATTAATTTGACTAGATATAGTTTGACAAAAATTACTAAACAATAAAATATTAAATAGTATTAAATTGAAGATTTGATTTCCAACGAATACAAAGGGTAGAGTATTTTGAGTAGATGGCTATGTTGAACAACTTATATGCCCTACCTATGGTTTTCCACAAGGACTTACCACCTCTTTCCCTTCCATTATTCCTTGGCATTCCCATTGGGGTGTTTGAGGTGCATGTTGATGCCAAACCTAGTTGCATAACTATGGTTGTTGATGTTTATATGAATGGAGTTGTAGTGGGTGTTAAGGTGCCTTCCCTTGTTTTTGTTGTTAGGTTTGTTAATGGCTTATGACTCTACTAATAGCTCTCCTTTGGTGTTAGTTAAGCCTATTGTCACTAATGATCCCCCTTTTGTGGAAATAGGGTAAAAGATTTATGGGAACCCTCAATCTTTTGTAGATATGGTGACTCTAGCTAGAATTTCTAGTATAGAGTGATATTGGGGTGTGTCCTTGTCCATTAAGGAAGCTCATGCCTTTATACCATGGGGCTATAGATCCTCCTATTATGACTTTTGTCTAGGAAGTGGTTGAGGGTGAGGTGCATTTCACTAATAAGGGCTTGATTTGTCACTTTAATCGCTTCTAGCCAAGTTTCCTTGAGCTCCACAAATGGATTTCAATGTCTTGGTGACCCCTTATTGATGGCAAACAAAGATCTTCCCTTATGCTTAGGTTTTCTTCAATGTGGTTTTTTATTCTATCAATGGCAAGAATGTTGTGCTCAATAGGAAAATTTGGATGTGGGGACAACACTTTTATACTCAAACTTTGGGTGACTTCCTTCAACCCTACTATAGAATTGTTTAATATCATGCATATTTGGGTTAGGATGCCTAACCTCTTACTTTAATTTTGATGAGCGATTCATGTTATGAATCTATAAGGAATGCACACTAGCTCAATTTTTGATAGTTGATCCTACTACTTTAGTCTTCTCCCACATGATTTTTACTCACATCTTGGTGGATATGGGCATTTCTAAGTATTCCAACATATATTATTTTGTAGGTGAAGGATAAGTCATAGGTTTATCTTTTAGATTACGAAGGTCTTCCCTTTAACTATTGTTGGTGCTTTGAATAGCCCCTTGGATTCAAATTGTCACCACACCAAACACAAGGTTATCGATGCAACTTCTTGGTGGTGGGATGTTCTTCCCCATTATTTCCCTATTGGTGGCCCTCTTTTTGATTCTCAACCTATCATGATGTTACCTCACCATTTGAGGGATCTTTCTAAGCTAGTAGTGCATGCTCTTTTAAAGCCACTTCTAAATGCTTTGGAAGTTATGATTGATTATTCAAAACTAGTTGTGCATGCTACTAATATGCAATGCTCTAGTGTCCTATTATTGTCATTAAGACAACCTCCCTTCTAGAGAGGCAAACTCATTTAGATTGCTAGCTTGCTTGGATCCTTCTACTCTAATGTTGGTTGTTGACTATCTTCCTACAACCTACAATCTTGTTGACAAGTGTGACAATGTTTCATGGACCATTGTGCATATGAGGAAAAAAGACCCTCCAAAATTTGCTTCCAACCCACACAATGTGTCTCTTTGCTCCGAAAATAATGAAGCGAATGAAGCTAGATCTAGATTAGGCAATGCCTAATTTGATCACCTTTGGTCTTTTGGTGTTGTTTATTTGCTACATTACTACAATTTTGTTATATGTTCTCTTATTGTTTAACTATTTCAAGTTGAGTCTTTTGATTAATTGAATCATGATTGTACAAGAATTTGAACTCTTTAAAAATCCACCTCTAATTCATAACTCTCATAAAAAATATTTATAAATAATCAAACAAATTTAAAAAATACAACCCCTTTTTAAAAATAATTTTATTTATTATTTTAAGTTTTAAATAACCATATCCTATACAAAATTAATTTAGGATAGAAAAAATAACAGTCTAAAAAAAACTACAAGAAAGAATAATCAACAATAACAATACCAAAAACAACCCCAAGATCACGTAAACAACTACCGTGGTGGTGCCCACCTAATGCAAATACATCTTTCACAAGAATTCTTTGTCCTCCACTAAAGATGTTACTTTCATTGAAAACCAGATTTCTATCGTTAAAGACAAAAAGTCCTCAATATACTGTTTTACTTTTTAAAAGGCCGTTGGATTCATATTTGACCGTAAACATTAATTAATTGAAATTTAATATCCAATATATTTTAGAATTTTAATTACTTCGATAATACGGAAATAGACCAACGAGTTGATAATTACGCACTCACCAAGGAACAAAAGGGCAAACCAAAAAACTATGATTTTGCCTAGTTGTAAGGAAGTCTTGTCAAATCTTTCCCACGTCAACGATAACTTGGAAACTGAGGTCCATGTCAGCGTCAAATAACAGCACCGGTTGAATTGATAGATGATTTCAATGTTGTATGGCAGGTTAGGTATTTAGAAGACAAAATCTGATTTGTCTTGGGTTTTCACTTTAAACATATAGGTGATTGTGGAGAACTAATATTTTTTTTATTGAAGTTAATTTATACTATTGACCTACAATACTTTTTAAGTATATTTTTATTATTAAAATTGTATACTATCATTTTTATTTCAATATTATAAGAGATTAGATGGAGAGTAATAAAATGTTATTTTTGTGTTTCATATAAAAAGTTTAGGAAAGGATTATATGGCTTTAAAAATTAAGGAAAGTGGAGATATTGTATTATTATAATATTAATAGATTATTTTTAAGATTTTCAATATATATAAGTTGTTTTGACTATTTGTATTATTTGTTTATTGTCATTGCAACTAAAATCAATAAGTATCATTTTAAATTATAAAGTTTTTTTTTTTTTGTTGGATAGATGTCAATAGTTTTTTTACATCAATATTATGTTGTTACTTTATATATCAAATTTTAAGGTAAAAGCAAAGGTAAGGTGTTGTTTTGCTCTTTTGGATGTTACGAGATGTTTTTGTAGTTTTGGAAGGTTTTTGATGCGACATAATTGATCTTTTTAGAAGTGTATACACCTAAAAATGGTTTGGATAAATCCGATTAATTAAATACAATTATTTGATTAATTAACCTTTAATTCATCTACTTATAAATAAATAGATTTATTTATTTATATGTTTCACATTCTATTTTCTTCTATCTTAATTAAATAAACAAATTCAATAGTTTGTTTTAATTTAATTATCAAATTCTTCTATCTTAATTAAATAAACAAACTCAATAGTTTGTTTTAATTTAATTATCCACTTCTTCCATCTTAATTAAATAAACTAAATCACATAGTTTGTTTAATTATCGTCTCCCTTTTATTAAATAAACAAATTTCAAATGTTTTATTTAATAATATTTCTTCCCTCCAAAATTTAATAAATCAAATATTCAATTGAGCGCATGTCTATAGTTTTTCTCTCAACAAAGTTGAAAGCTTCAAGTTGTATTAAATTGTGTTTTTTTCAATTAAGCACATGTTTACAACTTTTCTCTCAATAAAGTTGAAAGCTTTAACTTGCATTCAATTTCACTTTGTCTTTCCAGCCAAACTTTTACAATTGAAAATAGTTGGCTTCATGGATCCACAATTTATTCCTCATCATTTGCCACAATGTCTTACTCAGGGAAAGCATTTCCCCTTATTCCTCACCAAATTCTTCATCTTCTACCATTGATTTATCCAAATCAAATCTTAACTGTTGCTTGCTGCCACATCAAGAATTGCCTTTGAAAATCTATAAAAGAAACCTCTTGCTATAGGAAATGGATCCCACTTTTATGCATTTTTACTCTGTAGGAATCATACTAGAGCATTTAGCATACAACATTTAGCAATTATCAAATAAAAGCATTTTAGCTATCATATTAGATTATAATCATGTCATAACATATCATAGTAGTTACATTTTAGTTTATCATAGCAATCATAGCTTTCATTATCATTATCATAGCTTTCATTATCATTCATATTATCACAACAAATCATTTACATCATTATTCTCATTCTCTAGGTTGTCATTTTAATAATCATAGTGCACACAATCTGAGAGCCACTTTGATTTAATAAATTCTTGGAGTTAGAGAGCAATGGAACAATTTTAGAGATTTTATTATGTTTCAAATAGATTAGATTTGTTGTTTGAATTCTCTAATAATGTTGCATTAAGGTGTGTTTTTATTTACTTCACTTACACATATTTTCCACACACATAAATTGGTGCCCACCATGGGGCAAAATCCCCATACTTAACATTTTTTTGGAAAGTGACTGCAGGTTTCACGTGATTTTGTTTTAGCATGATTAGAAGTTTTTACAACGCATTCAACAGATCTTTCAGTGCATCAAAATACTGTTCAGCCCATCTGAATACTGTTTTGGCACTTTCAATCACTGCTATAGAGAATTTGATAATTATTGCAGTTCTTTCATTTATTCTTTTAGTGCATTGGAGTTTTGGCACATAGGCTTAAAATTTTTTAGCGCATATGATTTTTTTTTCTAGAAAATTGAATCATTTTGGATATTAATCTATGTTTTATGTGTTATAGGTACAAGGTACGCTGGTCAAAGATAGTTGTTGGAAACATTTACACCTGTCAAAGACAAATATTGTAAAATTACTAATGGTGTTTGCAAGGTTTTTGAAATTTATTATTGCTTTCCTTTATTAAGTTAGGCATCTAGGGGTGAGCCCACATAAGTGGTGAACACTTGTGTGGAGGAAGGGAAAAGTCATTTTTTCCCTCTACACAAAGTGAAGGGGTTCGATCGAACCAAATTGTTCGACCGAACCTTTAACATGGTTCGGTCGAACCACAGGGTTCGACTGAACCTTATGTTCGCTTGAACCCCATTGACATGTGAGCAGAAATATTAAAATAAAGGGGTTCGAGCGAACTAGGGTTTGGTCGAACCACCTTAATATGGATTTAAAAAAAAAACCCTGTCATTTTCTCGGACCCTCTTAATTTCCCTCATTATTTTAAAGGGGCTCGAGTGAACTAGGTTCGGCCGAACACCCTTCTTCCTCTATCTCCTCAAAAATTTGATTTTTTTTGTAAAAAATTGTTGTTCGAAGTTCAATTTGAAAATGAAAATGCAGAAAAATTCAGAAACCCAACTAGACAATGATAGTCCTTGGAATGAGATATCCGTTGAATATAATTTTAATATGATTTTCTTTGATTATGTATTTTATTTTTTAGTTTTATTAAACATAGGTTTTTCACTGAAAATTAAAATCTCTGGTCTGCACATGTGGAAAAATAACAGATTATCAAAATAATTTTTTTTAAAATATGCTAAGGCTGGGTATTGATGTCCTTGATCCATTAAAAAAATAAAAATTGAATTTTGATTCATATAGAAAAAGTTATGTTGTATATAGTTTGCATATGTCTGAATTACAATTGGTTTGACTTTGAAACTTGATTAAGGAAAAAATATTCAATAAAAAGCTATGAGACCAAATTCAAGTGCTAGATATCGTAGTTACAAATCTAAATTTGAAAAAATTAGAATTTTATCCTTCATACAAAAAAAGTTATGTTGTATACGGTGAGCGTCACTTTTTTAAAATGTTGTTTTCTGAAAAAAACCAGTTTTTCGTGGGAGATGAAAAAAAAAGTGCAATCTGATTCCAAAATTTTTGAAAAAAATAGTTTTAGAATCTACAGACAAAATGTGATGAGACTCTAGTTTGTATCATTTTCAAATTACTCACGGTTTAGCCACTACAAGAGCCCGAAAGTGAAGATTTAGTTAAAAATAATAATTGCAGTGTCCAGTTTGCCCAAAAATTGTAAACCACTATTGTGGGATCACCCCTAGCTTAAGTAAAAGGATAACTGAATCCCCTATCTACTATTGTTGAAGTGATAGGCTTATGCTCTCCCCTTCACTGGGTGATCATAATGCTACTCACTTTTCATTTTTTATTAAAACCTTTAGAGGGCCTTCCGTAGTGGGAAAAAGTACTCACCCTACATGAACGACCTTAAGTGGGAACAACCAAAGCTAGGTTTTCCAACCCACTATAATCAAAAGAGAATTCAGGGAAAGTCTGATATTCAAGGAAAGTGTGCAAGATAGCTATCCCCAAAGCCTTTGTTCTAAAGGTTGGGAGGTCTCTTGAGGGAGTTTATCTATTTGCCGCTCTGAACGGAAACCCTATCTACAAACCTTAAGCTAGAGTCCAACTGTGTCAGTTTTCAAACACTTTCTATATCATAGTGCAAGGGGAGGGAAGAATTTCCCCCCAAGATACTCACCATATAACAATTAGAGACCCTAATCAAAAGTGGAGGATTTGACTTTTGGTTAAGACTTGAAAAAGGAAAAAACACAGGCGCCCTCTAGGGGGTGACACAACTATGTGAGCTGACATAGTTCCAAGTGTGGGCTAAGATATTTTTAGTGACCTTTTGAGATAGAAAAGTGTTTGAACTATTTTCATCATGTCATACCAGTGAAAATTGAAAGAATCAGACCTGATTCTAGAACACACACTATCTATTTAATGCGTAGATTTGAAACAAATGTTTGCAAACTTACTTTTGCATGTGTAATCATTTTCAAAAGTAGTCATCCAAATCAAAGAAATCACTATCCATAGTCCTCAACAATCAAATCAGAAGCAAGGTCATCACATCAAAATTTATACCTTGAGTCAAACAGATTCACTGTCAAAAATCAGAATTGAAAACAAACTATCAAAATCCTAAATAGTTCCAGAATAGTGCATTTTCTCTTTGTTATAGCGCATCTGATCTATTTAACAACACATTGACCCACATTTTAGCGCATCAGAGGAACAATCTGGTGCATAGGAGGAACAGTCTAACACATTAAAAGAAAAATTTAGCACATTAGAGGAACAATCCAGCACATACAACTTGTTTAACAATGCATTCACCCACTTTGTTAGCGCATCTGCTAATTCCTTTAGTGCATCCAAGGATTGTTATAACGCATCCACCAAACAAAAAACCAAAGAGTTATCTTCACTGTCTGATAGACTTTTTACACCAAAATTCAGATTTTTACCAAAACAAAAGTATTTCTTAAATTGAAACAGAGTCTTAAACTTTCAAAAATTGAATCTTACAAGTGAAATTATTCAAATTAAACTTAGATCAACCATCCAAGAGTGTCTAAATCAAAAAAATCTGATTAAAATCCTAGTTTCATTATCAAGATTAGTCATCCTACTTCAAGAAATGAAGCTATATAATCATACTTGTCAACTGAGTCTGATCAATATAATCTATCACTCTATTTGACTCAAGTTAACATCATTGACACTATATCAAACCAAGATCAAAAGTTTAGTGGACAATTATAACACTTTTATGCTAGTTTTTACAAGGCCACAAATACTAAAAATTCAAGAAAAGGAAACAAACATGTTTGAGATTGAAGAGAATCTATTCAATAGATCCAACCAAAATGACAATGATGAAATATCTGAAGAAGAAATCCAAAATGTGCAACAAGACCCCAAGTTTCATAAGTTTATGGAGAAAATTCTGGAAAAGGATGGGGAAAAGTATCTTTTAATGCTAGTTGATCTGGGTGTTAAAATACCAAAGGACTTTGATATCAATAGACTGACAGGAACATCAAAAAGAGCTGAAACTAAATCATAAAATATAGATGAAGTAGATGTAATGAAACACCAATTACAAACCTTACAACAACAATTCCAATATATGCAAAAAAGAACAACTAAGAGATACTTTCTGCAAGATATTTGTCCATATCCTTTTCCTCAAAATGTGAACATTATCCCATTTCCAAAACATTGTGAGTTCCCCAAGTACGATAAATGCAATGGGAAAACAGATCCTCTTGACCATGTAAGATAATTTTGAGCTATGAGTTTAGAGTTTTCTCATGAGGATACATACTTGATGAGGCTATTTCCAAGAAGCTTAAGGGGACAATGTATGGAGTGGTTCTCTAAATCAACTCCAAGAATTAGATCTTTTGAAGATCTGATTAACAAGTTTATAACTCAATACTCCTACAATATACAACATGATATCACAATGAAGGATCTTTGCAATACTAAATAAAAGAAAGGTGAGACATTTCTCTCATTAATTCAAAGATGGAGAAGGTTGTTTGCAAGATATCCACGTTCCATATCTGAGAAGGAAAAGATGGAACTAATCATTGATAATTTAAACGATGACATGAGTTATAGGCTTGAAATACAATGTCCACCTACATTCGAGAAAATGATTGAAAATAGTCTCAACATAGAAGAAGCTTTGGTCAAAAGGGGAGTTCCAAAAACATACAATGAAGGATCAAACAATGCCAATTCCTCTAATCACAACAACAACAATGATAAACCCAAGTTTTGATAAAAGTATAGAAATGCTGGAAACAATGATGCTGTGACTGAAATGCAAAACATGAAACCAATATTCAATTTAATAGCAGCTGAAACTAAGACAACTCTAGACAACAACCAAGGCCACAATCCAAATAAAAATCAAAACAACAATTCGAACAATGCTAGATTTAACTCATCACCATTCCAAAAATTATCAAATTGGAGAAAATTCACACCTTTAGGACAATCATTGGAATCAACATTAAAAGATCTTGTTGAAGCCAAACTGGTAACATCACAAGAGCCATGAAATTGGGATCCATGAGTCAAACCATTTTGGTGGAATGACACACATTATTGTGACTATCATAAAAACTAAGGTCATAAAACGAACAATTGTTGGCAATTGAAACATTTGATCCAAGATTTGATTGAAAACAATAAAATATTTGTTGAAGGACCACAAACAAACAACAATCATGGAGCTTTCAAAAACCCTTTACCCAATTATGAAAAAGGTGAATCATCTTCTTTAAATAGTAAAGGCAAAAATGTCAACTAATTTTAGGATTCCACTATTCTCCATATTGAGGTGGTTGAAAATAAAATAAGTAACCTTCAAATCAATGATGAACATGATCTTGTTACTGCTGAAAATAAAAAAAATACCTTTGTTGCTGATAGTAATTGTATTGATGAAATAATTGCAGTTGATTACCAAACTCATAACACAAGAAATTATGACAGCAATAGCATCCTTACCATTGATCATCAAACCACAAACATTGCTGCAAGTGAGAATCAAATAAATGTTATAAAAATTAGAGAGAATCAAGAATATCATTCAGTCAATGTGATAAAAAAAGGACAAGCTAAGGTAATACTGAAAGGGGCTACAAATAAATCACCTGATACACCTTCTATAATCAAAACAACTATTTCTCCTACTAATCAGTATAACATTATTGATCAATTGAAGAAAATATCAGCACAAATTTCGATATGAGAACTCTTGAAGATATCACCAGCACACAAGGAGATTCTAGAACAAGCTCTTGTTGCCACAATAGTACCCAATAATTTGGAAGTAGACCAATTCCAGGCTATGGTGGGACACTTAACCACTCCTCACTAGCTATCCTTTTTTGCGCATGATGATGTATCACTAAACCATCCACACAACACCGCCCTCCACATTGAAGTTCTCATTCACAAACACTATGTCAAGTGTGTTCTTATAGATGGTGGAGCGGGTTTGAATATCTGTACTTTAAAACTGATCCGTGCACTAGGATATTATGATAATGCTATTGATCCAAGGAGGAAAATCACAATAAAATCATATGATGATGAAGAGATATCTTCCAAGGGATTGATTGTTCTACCTATCCAAGTGGGACTGATTATGAAATACATAATCTACCAAGTGTTAGACAAAGATGTGACATATAACATATTTTTGGGACGTCTGTGGATTCATGAGATGCAATCAGTACCATCCACCTACCATCAGTGCTTGAAGTTTCCAGTTAATGGACAAGAAATAACCATCTCAACTGATTCAAATAACCCCCAACAATGCAGCATGCTTAAGGCAGCTCAAGATACTTTTATCCCTCATAATAGAGAAGCTAACACTCCAAATTTATCAAACAATGAGAAGCAATCAAATGTTGTGTCAAAATGGGTTGAAAAGAAGGACCAATCAAATGATAAAGGTATTGCTGATTCTACTACAACAAACAATGCAAACTCTTTATCAAAGAAACTCAATCGAAAGATCCAGTTAATAGACAAAGGCATGGGAGAGTATTCCATTCAAAAATATTTATGTCTTTCACAATTTTTGCCTTCACCAAGAACTTATGGACAACCACCAATATCAATACAACAATCATCACAACCTACTACAATATTTGATGGCAACTTTATAAAGGCTGGAACTTTGGTTGATGAATCATATGACAAGGCTATCCTAAATTGGCTCTACAAATATGAGGAAGCATCTACATCGGCAACCCCTAGCATACAAATAGATCAATATGGAAAAGGAAAGGCAATCCTTGAAAAGATGGGGTATGAGGCATAGGGACCTATCGGTAATAGGAAAGAAGGCATTGTCGAACCTATTCAACCTCACACACTTCAAGCCAAAGACAAAACTAGATTGGGATATAAAGGAGAATCTAAAGAAGAAGCAACCCAGAAGTTTGTTGAAAGAATTCTACAACTGCAAGCAAGTGATTCCTATGAGACAAAATCTAATGAGTATGAGTGGGATTCACTATCCGAGGTATCATTTGAAGACAAACAAATGAATGTAATACAAAGGTATGCACCTACACATGAGGAGGGACAAAGCTCAAGGACTAGACCCCTTGTGTTTGGATCACAGAATATCGATGACTCAAGCGACGATGAATAGACTTCGAGTGAGATAGACTTGGAGGAGAGTACCATCATAAATCTTGACACCCCTACCCAAAAATTTGACGATATTGCTATTCGAACTTTCACTTTTGTTGACCTTCATCAATCCGATGACCTATTTCCCTTACTACACCCCGAGCTTATTGACTGGGACCAAACTGAGCCTGCTAATGTTCTTACCTTTGTGAATGATGATGCCATTGTTAACTTTCTTTGTTCCAATGACCTTGACATAAGTTCCAACCACAAAACTCATAATGAAGCTTCAATTCAGGGGGGTGTCAAATCTTCTAGTTGCAAAAATGAAAATATCAATAAAAGATCTAATGGTGAAAACCATTTAATGGTAGTATTAGATCTAGAAAAAGTAAAAAGAAAGAATGCATCTGACAGTGAAAACCTCACCGAGGCACTGAAAGATGAGGGATTTGAAACTCTTCCAGAACATTATCATGAGAGATCATCAGTGTTGGATGAGCCAACTTAGTCTATCAATGTGGGGACAAAAGACAAAGTAAAGACATTACATCTGGCAACATCAATGATTGAACAAGAAAAGTTGGCATTCACCAAGTTCTTTGAAGAACAACAAATCAACTTTGCTTGGTCTTACTCTGATATGCCAGGCTTAGATCTGAATCTCTTGATGCATCATTTATCTTTACCAATGGGAGTGAAACATATCAAGAAAAATTTAAGAAAGATGCACCCGCATATCACCTTGTTGGTGAAGGAAAAACTCAAGAAATTGTTAGATGTTGGTTTCATTCATCAAATTGATTATGTTGAGTGGATATCAAATATCGTACCTATTTTTGAACCAAATGACAATATTAGGATATGCACCAACTTCAGGGATCTGAACAAGGCATGTCCGAAGGATGACTTTCCTTTACCAAACATTGACATTATTATAGACTTGATAGCTAGACACGCCATGTTATTGCTAATGGATGGCTTCTCAAGTTATAATCAAATCAAGATCGCACCAGAGGATCAAGAGAAGACAACATTCACCTATCCATGGAGAACATTTTTCTGGAATGTGATGCCATTTGGGTTGAAAAATGTAGGGGCTACATATAAAAGAGAAATGACCACCATCTTCCATGATATGATGCATACTTTTATGGAGGACTATCTAGATGATCTATTAGAAAAATCATACACTAGGGAAGGACATCTTGAGATCCTAAGAAACTTTTTCACTCATCTAGAAAAGTTCAATGTCAGATTAAATCCCAAGAAATGTGCATTTGGTGTAACTTCAACAAAGCTTCTAGGGTACATAGTTTCAAAGAAAGGTATTGAAGTAGATCCTGCCAAGGTCAAAACTATCATGGAGATGTCTCCACCTAGAAACATTAGTTAGCTACGGTCTCTATAGGGAAGGCTTCATTCAATCTGAAGGTTCATTTCTCAACTAGCAAATAAGATTAATCCATTTAACCACTTGTTACATAAGAATGTCTCTTTCAAATGGGATGACAAATGTGACTCTACTTTCAATCAACTTAAGAAATATTTGATGTCTCCACCAATATTAGTACCGCCTATAGAAGGGAAGCCATTATTGCTTTATATAGCAACAACATAGATTTCATTGGGCATTCTATTGGCACAAGAGGATCGTCCAGGGAAGGAACAAGCTATCTATTATATCAGTAGGACTTTGAATGGATATGAGATAAATTACACCTTCATTGAGAAAGAATTATTGGTGGTATATTTTTCTACTCAAAAGATGAACCATTATATGTTGACTCACACAGTTAAACTCATCGCAAAGGTCGATCCACTAAAATACTTACTCAGAAAAGCTGATTTAACATGAAGGTTAGCCAAATGGGTCCTGATATTGAGTGAGTTTGATATCCAATATGTAGATCAAAAATCTATCAAGGGACAAGTAATAGTTGATCAATTAGCTGAAGCACCTCTACAGGATGATCAACCAATGAACATTGAATTTCCTGATGCAAATGTTCTGACTATCACACCACAACAATGGATGCTAGACTTTGATAGATCACACACACAACATGGATCCAGTGTTGGGATCCTATTTATCACACCTCAAGGACATGCCATCCCAAATTCATACAAATTAATCTTTCTATGTACAAAATGTAGCTGAATATGAGGCATTAATCATCGACATAAAAGTAGTAGTTGAATGGAATATCACAAAGCTGCAGGTCTATGGAGATTCATAGCTGGTCATTAATTAGGTAAATGATGATTATCAAACAAGGGATGAAAATTTTCTGCCATATAAGAAAATGGTGGATGATTTCAAGAAGTATTTTGTCCAGATCAGATTTGAACAAATACCAAGGGCATATAACAAATCTACTGATGTAATGGCTACAATTCCTTCTCTCTTGTAGATACCAGAAAGTTGAAGATGTTATGAGTTTATGGTGGAACAAGTGTCTAATACAACCTATGACAATCTCGAATCCCAAGTAATATACAATATCGTTGACCCCGAAACCTCCATCTATGGGAAGAATTATACTTACTTGAAAGACAATACTTTTCCTCCCGACCTTTCCCAAAACCAAATACGAAATTTCATTCGCCAAGCCGCATGACATACCTTAATTTATGACATAATTTACCATTGAGGTCTTGATGGTACTCTACTATGATGTCTAGAACGAAACAAATATGAGTCATCCTTGCTTGAGATTCATGAAGGTATCTATGGGACTCACTTGAGTGGTTTAACTCTAGTGAATAAACTCCTCTATTTAGAGTATTACTGCTTGAACATGGAGGAGTCTTATTAGTATATAAATAAATTCCATAAATGTCAAATCCATGGCAATCTTATACATGCACTGGCACAGGAGCTACAACCTTTCACAACAAAATGGCCTTTCTATCAATGGGGACTATATTTGGTAGGTAAAATCCACCCTTCTTCATCAAATGGACATAAGTTTATCATTACAACCACAAAGTACTTCACAAAGTGGATTGAAGCGGTACCCCTAAACACAGTCATAGGAAATCAAATTTCATCTTTTATCTTAAATTACCTTATCTGTCGGTATGGTGTTCCTCATTCCATCATCATTGAAAATGGTAGACCTTTTAAGAATCAAGATGTCCAAGAAATGTGAGAAATTTCATATCCAACATTGTTTTTTTAACACTATACTATCCTCAAGGAAATGGCTAGGAAGAGGCCTCAAACAAGACTATTCTGAAAATCTTGAAGAAAACGATCAACAAAGTTGGATGAGATTGGCATGTTCAACTGAATCCTAATTTATGGGCATATTGAACTAGTATCAAAACACCTACATGAGATACACCATATTATTTAGTATATGGATTAGAGGCCATACTACCTATTAAGGTTGAAATACCATCACTTCGAGTGTTGCTAAAAGGGATCATATCAGATGAGGATTACCGAGTGTCTAGACTTTAGGAGATGGAACTGTTAGATGAGCATTGTCAACAAGCTATGGATCAATTGAAAGCATACCAATAGAAGATTTCTAGAAGCTACAGTCAAAGAGTCAAACCAAGGGCATTTAAAGTAGGTGACTTGGTATTAAAGAAAAACCCTCACAATCAACATGATTGTGAGAAGAAGGGTAAGTTTGAACCAAATTGGCTAGGTCCCTTTGTCATCATATCAATCTATGGATTGGGAGCTTAAAAATTATCTACACCTAAAGGGGATCTATTTGATGAACCTATCAATAGTGTCCACCTCTGAAAGTTCTATACTTGAATTATCTAGTGCACGGTGAAAGTTGTGAAAAGTACAAAAACAAAAAAAATCATAAAATCTAAAAAGTGCAATAAAAACTAGTGAAAACTTGGCAATAGGCAGTATTTGTGATAGAACAACTATTCCATCTATTTGAGCACGCCTTGATTGGTCATTTTTTCCATCATTCTTCTTATCATCGAAAAATCTCATGTACATGTACACTAGCTTGGGGTAGAACTCACTGGGGGCAATAAACTATGGGCTAAAACAAATAGGCAAAAAACAATATGACAACACAACAAACACATTGATCATAGGGAACTCAACATCAAACAATCAACAACATCAGAAGATCAACTATCCAATCCAACAACTTGAATCAATCAACCACATCAAATCTAAATGGATGATATTCTTTTGAATCATGATTTTACTACTTTAGCTTGAGTGTTCAAATGTTGTTCTTTGATCTTTGTTATCATATCTTTAGAGCAACTTGATGATGTATTGAACTAGAAAAGCAAGGAAGGAGTATGATTTTTCTTTGTCTACTATCTGTGAAATGATCATTATTCTTATGTGAATTGTCATGCAATGTGCTCTACCAAGTATCACTAATGACATTTCAGAATTTGCAAAAGGAAATGATTGATTCTTTTTTATTTTTACACAAGAAATGCTCAGAGCATCTCAATTTAATCATACCTAGATGTTTTTGGTCGCTTGCATTATCAAAAATCATCAAAGAAGTACTTAGGTCATCATGGTCTATCTTATACCATTGATGCTTGTATCACTTTCAACATTTTAAAGGCTCAATGATGATAAAAAGCACAATAATGGATTGTTAAGATGAAAAATTTACATTTGTAGCTTTGCATACTTAAATTAGATTGAATTCATATTAGTTTTGCATCTATGGAATAGATTGTATCAAGGTGGGAAAAGATTTCAAAAACAATGTATATCTATCATTTAAGAGATTGAGTATACTTGACATTAACCAAAAACATCATCATTCTCACATAGTTACATTATCATTTATATAACACATATGGTTGCATTATCATATCATCATTCATTTATACATCACATAATCTATTTTGCATTAGAAAAATAATAAAAACAAATCATGCGTATAGTGGAATCATATCATACATTATTCCATACATCACATCATATACTTGCATTATAAAACATCAAAAAAAAATTGCATTACATATCATCTGCATTACCACATTCATCTCATCACATATTTCAAATTAACATCATTTTAATATTGCATCCATACATCATAAAATCATTAGTGCATATTCATAACATCATCATATAAACATCACATGACATATAGAATGGAAATTAAATTCATATATGATAGGCATTCATCATGGAATCAAATAGAACACATATAGATCACAGACCCGTTGGATATAATATAAATCTCAAAAATCATAATGTCAAGTATACAATGAAGTCTGAATAAATGTCAAGAGATACAATAACAACAAGGCAGTAAGTCAAAATCGAAGTATACATCATCAAGTATCCAAAAATATCAAGTAAGATCATAGGAGCTATGAGGTGCTCCCCCCGGGACTCACTAGTCTTGCTAGACCTCTTGCCCCTGAAGTACCTGCACCAGGTGCACTTGTACCTAGGTCTGGCCCTGGATCTCTATGTGGTGGTTGTGTCACACCTAGGTTGGTCATTTGAGTGTGGCTGTGTGATCTAGACTGCGCATAACTCACTCTTTGCTCTGTTGTCACCACTGCATGATATCGGCCTCTATAATACTCAACCTCTCTGGTAACTCGAGTAATGTTTGCCATAATCGTACCCACAGTGGTCCCCTCAGCCACTCTCTACAATTTTTTAGATAGATCCACTGCTTTCTCACCATCCTATCTGGCCGCATCTCTCTCAGTTGTCAATGTGGCCACTTGAGCCTGAGCTTGTGCTAATAATTCCTGCACCTATGCTAAATGCCCCTAAAGAGTCTGAGCCTATACCTGTAATGCAACTATCTGCATCTGCTGTTGCTGCGAGGGTACTCCAATTTGTACATGCTATTGGGCCACAACCACTAAGGATCTCCTCCACCGAGACACCATCACATCACTAACATCAAATGCTAATCTGGGACCACCTTTACCACCACCCTTGTCGTCACCAGCCCCATCTCCATCATCACTATCACCATCATCTCTGTCATCGTCACTACTCTCCAACTCCTCCTCTGCCATCTCCTCCTCTACCATCTCCCCCTCCTCATCTCCTCCTCCTCATCTCCTCCATATCTCCTCCTCCACCTACGACCATGAACAACTTCCCTCTCATGCTCATTCAACAAGGGCACTGCCTCATCTAGGCTAGATATCCAAGGAAATGGATGTGAAAATAGATAATGTGCATACTCATTAGACATCGAAGCCTCAATAACCTTTGAAAAGTACTCCCATATGATCATCTATAGACCCTAATACTCCTTAACTACTGCATCATAAGACAGAGTGGGCCCCCACTTTGATGCATCCATCTGTCGTCATGCATAATGAGAGACACCCTGAAGCATACCCTATAATTTTCCATACTACCACAAAACCCTCCTCAACAAAAACCTCTCAATAATAAACTAGGTTCTCCTAATCAAATACATCGACTAGCATAAATACAACATCTTTGTATCATCCTCTGCCCATGCCTCACAACCAATGCCAAGCTGCCATACAACTGACTCTAGATCATCTAACATCCACCTCCAATACTGTAATTTTCCTAGCCTATGATGGACAACTGGACCTGTATAACCACGAACATAGGCTCTCCCGACTGGTCGTTATCTATCTACAATGGGGCATGTGATGGAAATATGCTCCCATGCCCATACCTGTAATAATGCCACTCCAGCTGAAAAATTGCGCCCCCTGAGGTAGACAACCCAATGTAACTCATGGAACAAATGGGATAACATATAACCCCATGCATATCTAGTACCCTGTGTGATCATCTGACCCCATCCGACTGGAAATCCATTTGACCTATGGTCAGGACATAGGAAACCACCAATGAAAGCAAAAAGCATAGACAATAGTGTTGCATAAGCATCAACCATCTCCCTCTAGGGAATCTCATAACCACATATTTGTTCATACTCAAACACTCTACACAAGGCATCAATACGTCCCTGCTCAGTATGATCATAAAAAAATAGCTCTCCAATCACATGTATCCTCAATATATAGTACACATCCTTCGACATCACTATCATCTCACCGGTAGGAAGGTGAAAGGTGTTATGCTCGCTATGCCACCTCTCAGCTAGGGCCATCAAGAGTCCCCAATTAATCCTAATTTGGGACATGTTTAACAAGGAATATAGTCCACAACAGGAAATCACACCTATTTCAAGCTGTGTCGACTAAGGGATCAAATCAAAAGTCCTTGGGAAATGCTCATGAACCTGAAGATTCACCAAAGGCTCCTATAAGAAAAAAATTTCACAAATCAGTAAACTTTTCAAATCATTCGAAATCAATTAGCCTATCAATCTGTTAGCTCTGGTGAGACTTTTATCAAATCTTGTGAGCATCAATCTATCAATCAACCTCGCCTATCATGAAGTTAATCAATCAACATCGCCTATCACAAGGTTAATCAATCAATTTATCAATCGTTCAACCTTGCCTAGCATGAGGTTTATCAATCAGACTATAATTATTCCTCATCTATCATGAGGTCAATTATCATCAATCATTCATTGAATCTCACATATCATGAGATCAATAAACACCTAAATCTATCAGGATTAACAATCGAAATCAAATCAAAGGCTTACGAGATTGAAAAACATTAAAAACAAGGATTTAATTGATAATTTCATCATTCTGACTTGTATGCACTAAAACAATCTATCATAGTACTAAAAAGGTCAATGGAACATTTCAAGAATTCAATGCACAAAATATTTCAATGCGCCATATCAGTCCATCATTGCACTAAAACAGTTATTCAATGCGTAAAATCAGCGAATGCGCTATTCTAGACTATCAATGTGCTAATCTAATCTACCAAAGCGCTAAATAAACCTATGCACTACAACTTTATACCTATGCGCTAAATATCTTCTCCTATGTGCAAAATCAGTGAATCCGCCAAAACAACTATCTAATGTTCCACATCGAAATATCAAAGTGCCAAAATAGGGAAAACCAAATTCAAACATAAAAAAAGGAGGAAAAATAAATTTGCATGAATTACGAAAATATTTCTCGGGGTACATACCGAAGGTCCATACGCTGCTGGGCAGTTGTGATGTCGCACACGCTCAAATAGATGTGTGTGGTAGGGAATCACCATTTTGCTCCAAATGCACTATTTTCTCAATCACTATCAAATTTTAAATTCAAAATGCACAAATGAGCTTCTAAATTCCCCTTTTTAACCTTTTAAGGTTAATTAAGTGGGATTTTATGGGGTTGATTTATTTTTATTTTCCAAAGGGGCATAGTTCATCAATTCATCAATGGGCAGTTTTTACATCATTTGTCGAGAGATAAATCACTTCAACATCAAATCTATCATCAACTCATCATAAAATCATAAAAAAATGAAAAATTCCAAAAAAATCTTAAAAATTCAAAAATTCAACGATTTGTCTCTCGAGGGGGCATACATCCATTATCATTCAAAAATCAGCATCTCAGGCATATTGGATTTTTTTTCTCAACACTAGCAAGAAAATCGATTCTTTGAAGCAATGTGTAAACACATCACTTCAAAGAGGGGCAAAATGTATACACCTAAAAATGGTCTGGATAAATCTGATTAATTAAATACAATTATTTGATTAATTAACCTTTAATTCATCTACTTATAAATAAATAGATATATTTATTTATATGTTTCACATTCTATTTTCTTCTATCTTAATTAAATAAACAAATTCAATAGTTTATTTTAATTTAATTATCAAATTCTTCTATCTTAATTAAATAAACAAACTCAATAGTTTGTTTTAATTCAATTATCCACTTCTTCCATCTTAATTAAATAAACTAAATCACATAGTTTGTTTAATTATCATCTCCCTTTTATTAAATAAACAAATTTCAAATGTTTTATTTAATAATATTTCTTCCCTCCAAAATTGAATAAATCAAATATTCAATTGAGCACATGTCTACAAATTTTCTCTCAGCAAAGATGAAAGCTTCAAGTTGTATTAAATTGTGCTTTTTCAATCAAGCACATGTTTACAACTTTTCTCTCAATAAAGTTCAAAGCTTTAACTTGCATTCAATTTCACTTTGTCTTTCCAGCCAAACTTTTACAATTGGAAATAGTTGGCTTCATGTATCCACAATTTCTTCCTCATCATATGCTACAATGTCTTGCTCAGGGAAAGCATTTCCCCTTATTCCTCACCAAATTCTTCATCTTCTACCATTGATTTATCTAGATCAAATATGAACCATTGCTTGCTACCACATCAGGAATTGCCTTTGAAAATCTATAAAAGAAACCTCTTGCTACAGGAAATGGATCCCACTTTTATGCACTTTTACTCTGTAGGAATCATACTGGAGCATTTAGCATACAACATTTAGCAATTATCAAATAAAAGCATTTTAGCTATCATATTAGATTATAATCATGTCATAACATATCATAGTAGTTACATTTTAGTTTATCATAGCAATCATGGCTTTCATTATCATTCATATTATCACAACAAATCATTTAGATCATTATTCTCATTCTCTAGGTTGTCATTTTAATAATCACAGTGCACAAAATTAGAGAGCCACTTTGATTTAATAAATCTTTGGAGTTAGAGAGCAATGGAAAATTTTTAGAGATTTTATTATGTTTCAAATAGATTAAATCTATTGTTTGAATTCTCTAATAATGTTGCATTAAGGTGTGTTGTTATTTACTTCACTTACACATATTTTCCACACACAAGAAGTATTCTATGAGAAAAATTGGTGGGTTAGAAATGAGTATTAATTTGGATTTTTATGTTTAGATAAGAGAATTATATGATAATTTATTAGTATTTAATTGTGTATTTTTATTTTTAATTATTTTTTATTTTGATGTCATATAGTTTATATTTTGGAATTATTTTAAGATAAAAGTAAGCAAGTTAAAAGTGATTATTACTTTAAATTTTAATAATAATATTAAGAGAAATATGTGATGATTTTTTAAATTTTAATTACATGTTTCAAGTTAATTTAGCACTCATTACATTAAGGTTCTATTGAAAAGGTTGAAGGGTCAATATTAGAGCAGCACACTATGAATGTAAAATTCAAGAACTTCCACAAGAGAAAGGATACAACAAGAACTAGCTAGAAACTATCATAAAATGTGTGTAAATATACATTGATCTCCTTATACATGTAGGACAAGAAGGAAATGAGAAGGTAAAACTAAAACATTTACAAAATCTCCAAGAGATGTGACACATGTAGAACTCTTGGGACAAGTATGGAAGAATGTGTTGTTTGTCTTTGAGGTGAGACAACTAAAGCACAAAGTGGACTTATGTTAGTGTGAATACATCTACTAGGTCTAGGAACTAGATAAATGGGAGCTAGATGTATACAATCTCTTTTCAAACTAACACGCCCCTTAAGTGATATTTAAAGAGAAACTAAAAATGGATCCCAGGAACAAGGCTTAATGAGGTACTCATGTACAAAATAAAAGTCTCACAAATGAAGTAAAGGAGAAAACTTTGTGGAAAAAAATATCCTCTCGAAAAAAAGAACTATATACAAAGGAAGGAGGATTGAAGACTCACCAAGGACAACTTTACCCCAAGAAAATGACACAACACAAGATAGAAAGGTAATGCTAAAGGTTTAGTGAATATGTCTGCAACCTACTCCTCAATAGGAAAATACTCTAAGGAGAGAACACCATCATAGATAATTTTTCAAATGAATTTTATCAAAAAATCATAAAGATTTCAAATTTTTAATTAAATTTAAGTTTTGGATAGCCATTTTTCATAAAATTATACAAAACTTTGGAGTCACAAATAGACTATATAAGCACCCAAACTTCACACAATTTGTAAATGTTTACTTGCATATTCTTGTGGGGCCTAATTTTATTTTTAATATAATTTTGGGGGGTTTGTAATGCATTATGTATGTTCCTCTTTGTGTATCTAATCATGGATCAAAAAATTGATTTGCTAACTCCACATAATTTCTAGACATGGAAAGTCAAAGTACAAATTATTTAGTCAAAAGGATTGTGGTAAATGCTAAATGAATACAAAATAGAATTCACAAGGGAGTATGAATAATTTTTTTATTGGAACAAGTTAGACAAGGCAATGAGAATTATCGGCCTTTATGCATCCGATAATTTGTAAATTCACCTTGTTAATTGTATAAATCCTAAGAAAATGTGGGAAAACTTTAATGAACTATTTGATATAGTTGATGAATTCAAAATACTTGAATTGGATTTTGAACTAACAATATTGTATCCTAATGCATTTCCTTCTATTGAATATTTCTTGGTCAGGTTTAAGTCTCTGTTTTCTAAACTTTAAGGTTGCGGTAAAGAATAGATAAATAAAGTGTTTTATTGGTTTCACAAACTATCAAAGACCCTTATAAGGTATTTTATTCTACCTTCTCTACCATGGATGCTCTTGGAACAAAATTTGTAAAGCCCAATTTTGAACAATTTTTTGACATACTCACATGAGAGCAACCTAAGTTAATCTCTATGGATTCTATCACCTCTTCAAAATTTCAAGCACTAGTTTTCTAGTCATATAATGGAAAAGTTTATACATATTTAAAATAATATAAGGAAAAATAAGCTTCAATAATCGAGAAATCATATCTAAGTAGAAGAAAAAAATTGGCATGTAAGCCACATCCTCTTCATAATTAGGTGAGAAAACTTCCAAGTCAAAAAATTAAAGTAGAGGACCATGTACTTTTTATGATTAAAAAATCATGACATCAAGTTTTATCATCAAAAGATTATAACTTTGGAAGAGGCCATGAAGAAAAATAACATTGATATTCCCAAACCTAGTAAGAGACAAACACTAATAGCTAGAGGTTTAGATTCATCTGGATAGATAATTGGATTGTTGACTCAGGAACCTCACATCACATGACTGATTAAAACATCTTCTTGAGTCTCTATTTAGAATCACCACTTCTTATATTTCAAAGGGTAACTCTTTATAGATTCTATTTTTGGGGTCTAGTACAATATAGTTGATAAAGGGTTGCATTGAGGATGTTTTTTGTGTTCCCAATATTTTAGGTAATCTTCTATATGTATACAAAATTTATCATACTAGGGATGAAAAGAGAGTTGAATTTTCACCACATGATGTGGTTATTCAAGAACTACATCTAGAGAGGATAATTTCTTCAAGGAAAGTTGATCATGGATCTATGTTTTACAAGTTTTAAGGTTTTGAGTCATCTTATGGTTCAACATTCATTACCTATGATGAATCTTTGAGTATGCTTTGACACAAGTTTTTTGGACACCCCAATTATAGGTATCTTGAGCAATTGAGTACATAGGAGATGGTACTAGAAATTCCTAGGAATTTCATGCATAGAGATAATTTTTTAAGATTGTGTTCTTCAAAAAAATCATTAGGAACCTTTCCTAGGGGTAAGGCCCATCATGCTACCACCTTACTTGAGTTGGTTGTGTTGATGGTAGTACTAGTACAACTACACAACCAACATCAAGTAGAAAAATAAAACACTCTACTTATCTTGAAAATATCAAGGATAAGCTCCAAGACCTACCTTTTAGGATAGGTCTTGACCATATTGGAAAAGCTAAGTGGTCAATGTGATTTTTTTACAAGGGGCCTTTGTTGGTACAATTAAATTGGATAGAGATATATGGTTAAATATTATGGGTCTGCTAAATAGAAGATATGATGTTTGAAGTTTGAATGAAAATTACCTATCTAACCTACTCTAGCTAACCAAAGTTGTTCTAGATAAAACCCAAGATTTAAATTAATCTAGATCTAAAACTACCCTATAACTATTGAGCTAAAAAACGATCAAAATATGGTTAGGGTTTAGAGAAGATAAACTAAAAATAAGATGACTAATAAAATGAATGGATAATGATTAGTTTAACTCTATCTCTTAGATCTAAAAGGTCTGATGAGATAAAATAAAACCAATACTACAATGGTTAGTATTCACATAGCCATTCACAATTTATTAATGCAAGAATATAAGGAAAATCACAATATAAATATGTTTCAAGTTTGCAATTGAAACACCTTATTCCAAGTGTAGATTCAACACAACTTTATGATAAACATAGTAAAAATATCTCACCAATTTATTCAATTTTAAAGAAATATACTAAAACACATCATCACCAAGGTCAAAAATTTCAAATGTAATAGGCATGATTCTTCATTAATTTGAAAATTACGTGCATATTACAATATTCAATAGGAATTTCATTCTAAAATTTCTATAGTTAGTTAGTATACAAAATGTCAACAAAACTTTACAATTCCCATAGGAAGGAATTAAATATCCAATTCTAGGTGCCTGAAATAAAATATCCTAGATAGATTGACCAAAGTCTAAAATTGGCACGTGGACCCAAAAATTAAAACTTTCAAAATACAAGTTACTAAAAATATCTACTACTACAAGTTTCAAAATAATTACATGAGGTGTGTCAATCCCCAAAATAGGTGGCAACTTCATTGCTTCAGAGAATAATCACTCAATTGTGGAAAGTGCACTTATTGTCTTAGATACTAGGCCTTGAACTTGTTGAGTGATTCCTAGATGAGACTAGAATTAGGGTCAATTATATACTAGAATCTAATCCTTATAAATATTAGATTTGTATTTGTTGCTTCTATCACCTCTTTAGTTTCTAGAACCTAGCCTTGAAAACTATTAATATTACCCTTGACTCTAATGAGCTCATTGTCTAGCCACATCATTTATCAATAGATTTGGTGCATTGAAGGCATGCACTCAACTCATAGATTATGATATCTCTGATGAAGTGACTCACTGATTAGGATGTACTACATTTACAATATAAAACTAGAGGCATTTTCTTGGATGGTGCTTGTATTGTATGTACATCTCAAGCATTTCTAGGAGCTGTCCTAAGAGATTGTGTATAGGAAATAATTTTGGCATTCAAACAGAAATTATGCTATGGAATCTAGTAAAATTAAACTTGAATGGTAGTTTTTATGGACTATTAATAATTTATACAAGCTTTATTAATAACAACTTGTGTCTATGCTACAAATACCTACTTTTTTGTTAATCAATCATTTGTTTATATGAAGTAAATTTGATTAAGATTATTAAAATTACTAGCTAAAAATTCTAATAAAAAAGTTAAAACTTACCTTAAGTGGGCCCTTACTTGTGTGGCTATAGGGTGATCCCACAATACTGGTTTATAATTTTTGGCCAAACTGGACACTGAACTAATTTTCTCTAACTAAATCTTCACTTTCGAACACCTATAGCAGCTAAACCGTGAGGAATTTGAAGATGATGCAAAATAGTGATTTGTGACATTTTTTCTCTAGATTCTAAATATTATTTTTTTCAAAAATTTTGGAATCAAATTGCACTTCTTTTTCCATCTCCTTCGAAAACTATTTTTTCAGTAAACACCATTTTTAAGGAGTGACACTCACTCTATAACACATAATTTTTTTTCCATGAAGGATAAAATTCTATTTTTTTTGAATTTAGATTTTTAACTATGATATCTAGTGCTTCCAATTGGTTTCATAGTGTTTTATTGAATATTTTTTCCTTAATCAAGTTTCAAAGTCAAACTAATTACAATTTAGACATAGGTGGACTGTATAACACAATTTTTCTTTTGTATGTATCAAAATTCTTTTTTTTTTGTTGGATCAAGGACTTCCATATCTGGTGCACTCATATTTTTCTTTTCTTTTTTGATAATCTTCTATTTTTCCACATGTGCATAACAAAGAGCTTAATTTTTGGTGAAAAACCTATGTTTAATAAAACTAAATAAATAAATACATAATAAAACCAAAACATATTAAAATTGTATTCATTGGATAACTCATTCCGAGGACTACCATCATCGATATGTGATGTCTGCTCCATTTTCATTGTCAACCCAAGCTTCAAAGGGAAAATTTTTGGAGTTTTTTGGTGCCAAAGGGTGGGAAGGTGGGAAAAGGGGGGTTCGAGCGAACTAGGGGGGTTCAAGTGAACCCCCTTTCCACAAAGGTTTTCTTTTCATTTTTTTCTAGGAATGGTGGGACCTTGCATTTAATGTGTTCACTCAAACCAGGGTTTCAACAAACCCACTTTGGGTTTGCTCGAACAAAAAGCTCATTCGAACCCCCAAAAACCAATTTTTTTTTGCATGGGGTCATTTTTTGCAACTTTTCCTCCCTCACTCGAATTGTAAACCAATTTTGTGGTTTTACCCTATAATCTTGATTCACAAAATTATAATCAAAATCTCTTAACTATTCAACCAAACCATATTTATTAAATTGAGATATATCTTATTTTGAATTTAGTAAACATGAAATAAACTATTGATATAATACAAACTGATTATAGAAAAATATTTGCTACCTATAACATAATATCCTTTTAATATATAGACTCATTATATCCATCCTTAACTAATCTAGACTCTTAACAACCTAGGCTGCATGTGTCAACTCATTCTTGGAACATAGGAAGATTATTTTTATTTCAAAAAAATGAAAATAGGAAACTTATTCATAATTAAACCTTTTAAAGAGTATAATCCTAATACAACTAACCAAATATAAATGAAAGAAAAAAATAATATGGATGTGTAGACAAGGTATAACTCATACAATTATTGCTAGAGAATCACTATAGTTTCTTACCACAATATGTTCTAGAAATTTCTTCTTATTTTTTGTTGGAGACATTATTTCTACTAAATACATTATTGATGATCAAAGTCATAGTTGCAAGAACAATATCCTTTATCTATAATAATTTAATCATTTGGCTATGGCACTTGTTCCTACAACTACCTATTTATAGTAACCTTGGCTCTTGGCATCTATATTCTTATTGCATGCAAAATTAGATTTTTTTCCAAAAAATTTTAAACTAAGAATACTATAATGTATCATGATATACTACTATATTTTTAAATTAAAGTTCTACCAAAATACATAACCATGTATCAAAAAATTATCTATCAATTTCAATGCTTTAAACCATAAACATTAAAAGTCAAGTCTTACATATTAGATGATTTTTTTCAAGGAAATATCTTGTGAAATAGAAAATAAACATAGTAAACAAGGGAAATTCTAGGTCCCATCACTCCCCTAGCTTATAGGTTTTCTTTTCCTCAAGAAAAAAAATAACTTTGATTATACTGCTACACCAATATCCTATAGTCCTCTACTTTTGCAATTCCTTCCATCGACCTGAGATATAATCCTTTTGAGTGTAATGATATTTCTACTTAGCATACCTATTAGGTGCCTTATATGCTCTCTATCCCTACTAATGTGATATTGAGAACTAAAGGATTTGAATATGTAATACAAGGGGTAACTAGGTAATCCCATTTATGTAGGCTATTTTAATATACATGTGTGCTCTATTGACTGATACTAGGTAGTTGTGTATTGAGTGAGATTCATTTTCCCTTAGCTGAATGGGCAGTTCATCCTATCTACCCTTTGAAAATTTTAATTCCTCTTTACCAATTTGTGTGGCTAATATTTTAAACATTAAATAATCTTCCATCTCATTCCCCAAAATATTCTCTTCTACCTCAATATTTTCTATTAAGGTGATCCAACCTTCTACTAATTTTTTAGGATCTTTTTCTTCAAACTTGACTCTCAGAGAAATTGAATTTTCACACTTCTAGTATTGGTACTTCTACAACCCCCTATTTTTTCATTTTTTATGAAGGATACTAGATATTTAATCTATACATCATCATATATAATAGTGAGTTCCATTTTTTATTGAGTGATATTTCCAATTCATGTAAATAAAACTCATAGAGTTGATTTTGTAATTCTAGGGTAGATTCTTAGTAGACAAAGGGAAATTCTCTAAGTGTTTTCACTAGCATGGGAAGTCACAATACAATTGCTTAAATTGAAAGATAAATTTTTTTCCTATAGCAAAAAAGCATATACTCTAGCTAGGGGTTTTCACCTTATCATTTGATTTGTAACCCTACAATTTGATCTATTTTCCTCTTTATCATTTTAATCTCCTCATATTTTTCCTTGATTTCTCTTTAAATTTTAAATTTTATTTCTTATTTTTCTATTGTCCAACTTTTTTTCATTACACTAAACTTGCTATTTTATCCCATAGTAGAATTCCCAAGTATGGCTAGACCATTTTTGAAACATTATATGATAACTAGCATGTTGTTTAGGCTCTATTTCTTTTAAATTATCTATTTCTACAATAGCCATTAGAGATAGCTTTAACCTAGTCTCTTGTTACTTAGTATAATATCTAGAGTTTCTAGGGGTTTCTAAATATCCCCTTTCCACAAATAATTCCTCTCTTTTTGAGTTGGTGTTAGACTCAAGGAGAAACATATTGGATTTTGTGGGAACCTTGTCTAATTTAGTCCCTTTTTCTTGAAGGTGGTATGAATGCCTTGGTGGATTTCTAAGACTTTTCTTTTCCTTTTGTGCCCAAGAAGAGGATGAAGTTATCCACCATTTCTTGGTCATTCATGGAGAAGAGGGATTATAATGCATTGTATATTGTTTTAGAATTGAAATATAGACCACTATTAAATTGATTAATGAGAAGAGTGAGTGTATCATGAGAAGAGTGATCACGTTCTTATTGTCTTCATGAAACTCACTCTTAAATGGATTACCTTGACCATTTTTTAGTATATTTCACCTTGTTAGTAGCAAAGTGCTATTCAAAAAAATTATAGCTAATAAAGAGTGGTTCTCATAGTATCTTAGATCCTCCTTCATGTTGATCTTAATCTATTGGGCATATGTGGGAATCCCAAACACTCTCTTTATAACATATAAAATAATGTCCATAATAGTTTGTTTTGTAGGGACAAACATATTTATTTATCTTTGATTATAGGACTTGGTACATGCTAGAACAATCTCTAGATACTCTAGGGAGATAGGGAATGCAAAAACCTAGAACAAGTGCATTAGAGTATGATTTCTACATGATAATGACAAGATTCACTTAGTGAGAAATTAAAATACTCTAAATAAATATGAAACACAATGATACCTTGTTGTAGGTTGCTAGAAGAATGAAGATTGAGGTTGAGGAAACTAGGAAAAAATTCATTAGGTTAAAGGAAATGGCCAAATGCATCTCCCACACCTAGAATCCATCATATCCTTCTATTGGCATCAACCTTCAATCATGTGACAAAAGCTTGATCAAATCTGCAAATGGACTTGAAGACCTTCAATTACAAACAATGATGCTCCAAGACTCTAAATTTTTCTTTCTTGAATGTTCTCTTTTTCCTCTCTTTTTGATCTCTAGTATGAAATGGTGAAAATATTAGGCTTTTATAGGTATTTCTCTAATTTCCTAAATATTAGATCTCGATAGCCGATATTTACAATTTGAATTTGAGACCTTAAAATGTTGCCAAAAACATATTTAAAAATGGGTATTTGCACTTAAAGGGGACCCATTTGCCATGGGAAAATGGGTCTTGGACTATAATTCCAAGACACACATGATCCAACATAGATTAATGTTTGAATGTATTTATTCAATGTGTGTTTCAATGCCAGAAAATGATAAAAATAGGCCTCAAGATGCATAATAAAGGGAATTAGGGCCTATTTAGGAAGGGTGAAAATGCATAAATGTAAGGTCACTAAAATAGGTCCAAACTAAGTGTGAAATTGTACTATCACTTACAAGGGAGTACAATTTTCTATGCTATAATTATTACAAGTTAATACAATTTTATTTACTAAGTATATTGAACCATTGTGAAGAGATGTTTATGTGGTTCTAGGACTTTGTAACTCTAGATAGGAATTGGTCAATTTCGGATTTTATTTTCATTTCCTAGAACACCATATAAATTTTCAAATGCCAAATCTATTCATAAGTTATTTATATTTATTATAAGTTTCTCATACATAAGCTCAAAATTTTAAATGATATTATTATTTTGTTATATTTTGAAGACATTTGCATCAAAATATGTATGATATTTATTTGTTTACGTAGTATCCATTATAATTTATTGTACCATCTTTAGATACTATTTGATGTCATCTCTATAAAGGAATATATTATAAAATGATATCAAAAGAGAGGCTCGCCTAGGTTTTACGAAGCCTAAAGCACTTGTAGAGGGAATTGATTTCCTTTTTCATTGGACAATTACTTGAAACTATTGATTATAAAACATGGAATTTTTTTTATGAAATTCTAGGAAATCAGTTGGAAACACCAATAAAAATTTCAAGATATTTTTTTCCCCATCTCCCTTTGGCATTCAAAATCTTGAAAATTTGATGTTAAAATAATCACTAACTATCTTCTGGCATGCTCATGACACTATTAATAGCCTCAAAATGAATATGGTGTAAGGAAGCTAAGTTACTAAAACAAGTTCCTACACTAATCTTGAGAGGAGGGTTATGATTTAAAAAAAATACAACAATTACAAAAACTAAAAAAATAAACATAAATATTATTCATATGATAAAAAAATTATTTACATGAGGAAAAACCTTTGGGGAGAAAAAGTACACTCCAAATCCATCCAATATATTATTCTAAAATCAACAAGATTAGAATATACTTGTAGAAAAATATTTTCATAGGAGTATCACTAACCAAATATCCAGAGGAAACTCAACATCTATAAAACTCTCATTGGTGTAGGGGCACCCATGAGATTTCATGCCTCCAAGAGGAAAAAATAGTCATTTGGTTTTGGTTTTGTGTTTTCTTCATGTAATAAGGTATTTTAGACCATTTCATTGTTGCAAAAGTCCAATCTGAGTCATTAGATGCAAAGGAATTGGTAAATATAAAAGTTGTCAAATGTTGTCATAGTTGCACAAAGCAACTTTTGTATTTTTTTGTCAAGTGGAAGGTGAATGGTTGAAAGTTGAAAATTAGTTTGTAACTATTGAGAATTTGTTGGAAATTCCTTAATTTTTTTTTATAAGGTTGAAGACATGGTTGGAGGTGGTCATTGTTGAAAATCTTGAAGCTGGAATAATATAACATCTTTGTTTTCTACATTTTGCAACATTTTTCTCTATATTGGTGATTGGTACAGACTTGTACAGTTGTTTCATGTCATGAAACCAATAAGAAATGAAAGATAATTGAGTCTACTTACTATTTATTTTTATTACATCCAATTTTATTATGTTTCAAGAAAGTTGTGTCCATTTTATTGAAAACAAGTCTGAAACCCTAGTCAAGGTAATAATCAACAAAAAAATCAAAATTTGAAAGGTTCCATACAAAGTAACCTACCTTGGTTTTGAATTATGTTGTATAAATCCCAAATGGGTATCTAAATTTTCCTTTACAATCTAGGTGTGATGTCTACTGTAGTGTCCATAAATAGGTTGATAACTAGGAACATATATTCCTCTACTCGGGGATTAGACATCACGACTGGTAGTCATAATCTACTAAGGACATCATTTAATTGTCAACCCAGGGACATTAGACTTGAAATGGGTCTGCATAGTATATGCACTAACAACCTATTTCAGACATGTATTCTTCCTTGAAAATACCATGCTAGAATTGAAATTGCTGGAAACAAACTTTCGCTAATCTAAGTCTTCTTAAAATGAAAACTAAATCTAGTTTTGAAGACATGAACTAGTCTATCCCTAGTGGCTTTAGGAATAGTTGACAAATATGTAATTCTACCAGCTGCAGAAACAACCACATTGAAGTTCTATGAAAATGACATACAGATACTCTAATTGCATAAATGGAAAAGATAGACAACGTCCCTAAGTGGGCCCCTTAGGTAGTGTCTCAAGTACACAATAGATTAAACTCTAAACTCCATGAAACACTATTATTGAACTAAAACTGATAAGTACCTTGCTCACAACTTTCAACTTGCAATTTTATTACTTGAAAAATAAGCTATTACAATAGTAAACTTCCAACCCTTTCTCTAGAGGAGAACATGTTATTTATTCAAAACTAAAACCTAACAGCTAACTAACCTTTCCCTCATAAAATGGGAAATATTTATTACATCATGACCTTTACATTGAAGAAGTGGACACAAGAGGGAGAACTGAGTCAAATCAATTTGAAAGAATTAATGCACCACTATCCTAGATTTGTGTGTCATCAAGAAACCTCTACTGGATTCCCGAATGCTTCCCTTGCATGGCAGATGACTTATCGGCTGTCTCCTCATTTCTTGTTGCTGAATTGGTCCGCTTTGAATCAGTCCTTGAAAAATCTAGTGGAGGCTAAATCTTCTTCTTGAGACTTGGTACCTGCAATAACTAATAGCTACTCCTGCAGGAAAGGGTCACCTCACCACATTCAACTTATTAAACGATCCATTAACTCATTCATACATTCATTAGGTATTGATTTTGATCAAACAATATTTCACATATGGCTGCAAGAAGGTTAACAGTAGTGGTTGCATGAAAGGAATTTTATCACAAAAAGTCACAAGGCACACATCTTCCGTCAAACTAATAAAAAATTTAAGCAATAATCATGGAAAGACTTATCATAATAATTTTTTTATATTAAGCATAAAGTCTATGTATTACTTCCATAATTACCACTAAATGTCTTTCTTAGCATAATAAAAGATATAAAAATGTTAAAAAACTATAGTCTAAAATATGCCAAAAACTAGGCTCATCATTCCCCTCAACCCACTACTTGTTGGTCCCTTCAACAAGTCTAGCATTCTTCCTTTGAGAAAAATCTCTTAAATTAGCATTCAACTATTGTCCACATTCACCACTTTGAAAGCTCAAGAAGTGAGCCCGCATAGATTCCAACCGCTACCACCTGTTGTCCTCTGAGTTCCTACTGTAGGTACTATTTTCTCCCTGTATGGTCAAGAGTGGCCATAAGAGAATGGGTAGTTGCATGATCAATGGTAACCAATTCTCTTTCTTCATCCTTGTGTTTCTCAGGTACCTTTCTGCTCTCTAAGTGGCTGCATACATGTTGTTTGGGGTATGTGGCTCTACCCTTCTTAATTGCAATGGCAAGTGCTCCCATATTGCTCTACAATACTATGTAGTAGCATTGAGGTCGTCATTTACAATCTGGGAGTACTAGGTAAACACTTCTTGTCTCAAGGATTCAATTACT
Organism: Sequoiadendron giganteum; assembly: GCA_007115665.2. Lineage (NCBI taxonomy): Eukaryota > Viridiplantae > Streptophyta > Pinopsida > Cupressales > Cupressaceae > Sequoiadendron > Sequoiadendron giganteum. The sequence goes on from CM021106.1 coordinate 205,254,737, forward strand.
GGTCTAGCCCTTTCATCTACCCAAATATTTTTCCATTCAAAGAAAATGCCCATCCCTTTCTTGGATTTGTTTCTTACTGTCAGTGGCATGCTAACTTTGTCATGTTTGTAACTGTCAAACTATTCTCCACTGCTTATCTCATTCCTAATGCAAGAGATCAAAGCACTGATGTGTATGTCTCCTACATAGCATAGAGGATTCCATTATGTATCATGAGGCATAGCCAAATTGTTTAAATATAACTCACATAGGAGGTGTCTGATATGCTGTGGTGACTCCTGATATGCATCATAGAATTCCTGTGGAGTGCTCAAAGAAGGGTTCTAACCTCACCAAATCCTTATTAATTGAAAATTTAAATACAACTTGTTTAAATACATTGCATAAACTAGAGAGGGAGACCTACACTAAACAATTTGTGGAACAAATTTGACTACCTGATTGAGGGTGTCCGTAAGGTTAGCAATTTCTATATCCTTGTTCTGGATTACCCTTTTCAATTTCTCAAATTCCAATTCATAGGAAGTCTTCTGATCTTGAAGTTCTGTGTAACATGACACTTCTACAAAAACACTTGTGAAATGGAGAGGAGGCTTATGGTTTTGATTCACTACAAGTGGTTCTTGAATTTCCTTAGGTGCATCAAAATTTCCATTCTCTGTCGTCTCAATTATTTCCTTGGCATATGATTGCTCAGAAACTTCTTGTTCCATTTCGTCATCTTGCTACTAGTTCTCTTGTTGTTCCTGCAACATCTGATGTTCCGGTGTATTTTCTGGAATATTCGGTGATTCATCTATCACTTCATTATTTCAACTTCTCTCTTTTGATTGAGCTGCAACTATTTTTCCTTCCTCCCCAATACACACAACCTCTTCCTGTAGCTATTTTGATAACCCTTCTTGCATTTGTTTTGCAACAGCTGCCAACTCATCAAGGCCAGCCCCTTCGGAAATAAGCTCAATCTCACCAATAGATGGTTCCTTTTCCTCAAGTGTAGGACTAGAAGGATCTAAGGGTGATGGTGCATACTGAGAGGTATTAAGTGAATGCTGAGCTATCTGGTTCTAAATCCTGGAGCTTCTCCATATGGGAGTAGGGGTCGCCTTGTGTTTCTTTGGGTTCCTAGCTGCAAGACTGGAAGATTCTCCCATTTATTTTCTCTTGACGAATTTAGGAGCAGGTGTAGGGGTCTTTTTCTGAAGTGATACCATTGGTGACTTCCCCTTTTTATTTTTAGAGGAAGTCCTTGGGTTAGCAACAGGGGTTTGCACTGGCACTTTGGAAAATATTTCAGAAAGAGGGACTTCGTCTTGCGAGTCTAAGTTTTTAGGAATAAGGGGTGCGGACTCAGAGGACTCAATCTTTGACTGAGAGGTTCATTGGTTAAAAGTGAGAGGCCGACCCTTGGGTCCGACATTTTGAACTGCCAGTTTAAAATTAACAATAAATTCCTCCCATGTCATTGGTGACACATCCCTAACAAATTTCTTGACAAGCAATTTTATGAGGCAATGATGGGATATATAATTGATTCTTCCCTTCTTATATTCAAAACCACTATTGGAAAGTAAATTATATAGGAAATCTAGTATGTTAATTAATAAACCATAACACAAATGAGATAATAGCTTGAAATGGTGAGAATGAAAAATAGAGAACAGACCTTTACGCGTCAGGTATTTGATTACATAGCCTACCCATGGAATCCAATCCTACGGCAGACTCATACATTGAGTTCATTGCTTATCCACGTGCAAAGGAGGATCACCAGGCCGAGTAAATTCTGCCCTAGCACTATGTGCATCCCTTGTTCAGGGAAATAGTTTACCAGCTTGAGGTAACCCTATTACCTCTGCAATTATTTCCACCGAGGCATCAATTTTTACTCCCTTGACCTTGGCCTTTCCATTATGAAATGTCCTGGTAAATTCCTCAGTGATAGCTTCATCAAACGTGACAAGTTTGAGAAAATAATTCAGTCACCCATACTGCCTGAATGGTGGAAACTGTTGCGCATCTTGCAACAAGGTAATATGGTCTGTTGGCTCATGCTTAATGGGCTGGCCTCCCATTTTTTATGCTTGTCTTGCAACTTAGCTCACAAGCAAGTATTCAATCTGATTATTTCAATTTCTTTCTTTCTCAATTTCAACTCCCTGCAACTCAACTAACTCTCCTTTCTCCCCTCAACCTAAACTTTTGATCTTCTTTTAAAAAATTTAGATAATGGAGGAAGAACTTTGAACATCCAACACATAGTTCATTCACAAAAAGATATAAAGAGAGGAATAGAAGATATATTAGTGCATTATTGCAGAAAGTGATGGAATTTTACTAATTTATTGTAATTTTCTCAAAATCCCAAGTTCAATAAAAAAGGACTGTAAACTTGGTGTGACAAGGTTTCGTGGTGGGGGAAAGTAATGATGTTTCCATCAGTTAGGAATTAGGAAAAGTGCTTGAACGTGTAGAAAAGACCGAAAGATATTGTAGCCATAAAGGAAATCTGTTATCTAACTTAATACCTAACTAAACATAATAAATGAAACAATTAATCACTTCTTGAGTTAAGTGGAGCTTACCTGCAATGATGCGCTGTAACTGACTAATGTGAATCCATTTCTTTTATTGCAAAAGGTGATATTTGGAAATGTGGAAATGGCGATGTGTGATAGGTGGATGAGGTGCTAGAAGAAGAAATGGTATAGATAGCGAATGAAATGATGGTATGGAATGGGGATCCACATGGATGACCCCTTTATTATGATCTTTTATGCACTTTTCATGCTTTGCTGAGGGAATCGAGCTGAGGCTCAACTCCTTCAGTTGCAGGATCTATGGATTCCTACTCAATTTGAAACTGCTTTAGGAACTCTTCCTTATTAATGGGATTTAGGTAGAGCTTCATTCGATTCCCATTGACTAATAATTTGAATCTAACATCATCAATTGTGGTCAGGTGAACTGCACCATTATCTAATACTTCTACAATTTCGTATGGCCCCAACCATCTAGCCTGTCGCTTCCCTTGATTGTCCTTGTATCTTGAATCATATAGCAGATCCCAATCTCTTGCTTTGAATTTCTTTTCCTTTATATAATTATCATGCCATCTGATCCTCTGATTTTGTACTATTTTTATATGATGCAGAGCACTCTTCCTTAGCTCATGCAAGGCATTGAGCTGCATGATTCTATCTTTCTGTGTAGTTGTTAAATCCATATCCAACTCCAAAGTTGTTCTGAGAGTTTTGTGTTCAAATTCCACAGGCATCATAGCTTTCTTCCCATACACCATTTCAAAAGGTGTAAAACCTATTGTAGTCTTCCAAATAGTTCTATATTCCCATATAGCTTCAGGTAACCTCACAACCCAATCCTTCCTATGAAAGTCCATTGTTTTTGTTAGAATGGCCTCAATATCCTTGTTAGTGATTTCTACCTAGCCATTAGCCTAAGGATGATAAGGATTCGACTTTCTATGCCTTATGTTGTATTCATTTACTAAGTCTATAATAAGAGTAGAAATAAATTGTGCTCCTTGGTCTATCACCATTTCTCTAGGAACACCAAATCTAGTAAAGATTTCTTCATAGAGGAACTCTACTACTTTATTATCTCTAACATGCTTCATAGGTCTAGCCTCTACCCATTTTGTTACATAATCCATACATACAAGAATGTTAGACTTACCATTTGAAGGTGGATCAATTGGGCCTACAAAGTTCAGTCCCCATTTATCAAAGGGTGTAACAATAACTTGTGGAAACAAATACATTTCATCTAATCTTGTTGGCTTCCCGATCCTTTGACATCTATCACACCTCTTGGTGTACTTGGCTGTATCCTTATGTAATGTTGACCAATAATATCTAGTATTTAAGATCTTCATGGGTGTCCTCTTAGAAGCAAAATTTCCACCACAAGGTTCATCATGGCTTGCATGTAGTATGTCATGAGTGTCTCCCTCTCTCACACATATCCTCATTACTTGATCTAGCCCTATGTAAAACATGCAATCTGCAATCTAAGAGAAGTTAAAGCTTTTCTCTACTAACAATCTCTTCTCCTTAGGTGAGAGGTGAGGAGGATTTCTTCTTGTAGCCAAATAATTTTCTATGTTTGCATACCATGGATGAATGAATTTGATGACAAACAAATGTTCATCAGGGAAGGAATCTTCTATGAATGTAGGATCATCTTTCCTTTGGATTCTAGATAGGAAATCAGCAACCACATTTACTTTACCTGGTTTGTCCACAATTGTGATATCAAATTCTTGCATCAGTAACGACCATCTAGCTAGTCTCCCTGCAATTGAGCTCTTGTTCATGAGATACCTGATTGATACATGATTAGTATGGACAAATATTTGATAGCCTATGATATAGTGCCTAAAATTTTTGAGGGCATAGATGATTGCTAACATCTCCTTTTCTGTAACTGTGTAGTTGAGTTCAACTCCTTGTAAGTTCTTGTTGATATAATAAAGTGCATGCTCAGTTGAACTGCTCTTTTGTCCTAGGACAACACCAATAGCATAATCTGATGCATCCATGTGAATATGGAATGGGAGTGACCAATCTAGTCCTTTCAAAATAGGTGCTTGGGTGAGGGCAGTTTTAAGATCAAGGAATGCTTTCTCACATTCTACTATCCAAGCAAACTCTACATCCTTTAGAAAACTGTATAGAGGTCCTATTGTTTGACTGAAATCTTTAATAAACCTCCTATAGTAAACAACATGTCCAAGAAAGCTTCTAAGTTCTTTTTGCTTGGTAGGAAAGGGTAGACTGGAAATGACTTCAATTTTGGAAGGGTTTACATGTATTCTTGCAGGAGAAATGTAGTGAACCAACACTATTCCTTCTTTCATCATTATGAATCATTTCTGACTATTAAGTGACAAATTATGATCCTCACACCTTTGTAGTACCTTCTACAAATTATCTCAGGCTTCCTCAAATGTTGCACCATAAATAGTAAAGTCATTCATATATATTTCCATGCAATCATATGAAATATCTGAGAAAATACTAATCACAACTCTTTGGAAATTTTCAAGAGCGTTACAAAGACCAAAAGGTAAGACTGAATAGGAAAATGTTCCCTAGGGGCATGTGAAAGTAGTATTTTCTTGGTCCTCAAGAACAATCTTTATTTGATTATATCCACTGAAACCATCAAGGAAGGAGAAATACTTTTTCCCTGACAAGTTATCCAGGACTTGATCAATAAAGGGGAGAGGAAAATAATCTTTCTTAGTTGCTGATTTGAGCTCGTTGTAATCCACACACACTCTCCATTTTCCTCCTTTCTTAGGGACAATAACTAGTGGAGAAACCTACTGGCTATCTGAGATTGGGTAGATAAAGCCAACATTCAACATTTTCTCCAATTCCTCCTTAACTATTTCTCTTCGGGTTGGATTAATTATCCTTTGGGGCTGTCTAATAGGTTTGAACTCACTGTTGATGAAAATTCAGTGCGTACATATCTTTGGATCTAGCCCCTTCATATCACTATAATCCTAGGAAAAAGTTGTCTTGTGGGTAGTAAGCATTTGGATAATTGACTCTTGCTGCTCACTGGTAAGTTTATTATTGATATTCATTTTTTTCCAGCAGCTACTTCCACCTGTGAGGTTAATTCGAGCACAGATACTTTAGACAAAAAATAAATTGCTACTTCATGGGGTAATAAGGTGTGCAAACAGTTAGTTGTTGCAGGATAATGAGATGAAGTAGAAGGGGGAAGAATTGTCTGCAAGGAACATGGAACTTCTTCACAAAGGGGGTACTCAATGCAATAGTTGTTCTGAAGGATATTAGATAGTACCTCCTCCTCTTCTTATTTTTCAATAAAAGGTTCTCTCTAATCATCATCAGATTTTCCACAAAATTCATTTCTTCTACTTCTCCTAAATTTGGTTAGACTGCTTGTCCAGACTCAAATTGAGGCTGGGCTGGACCATAAAGGGTGAGATTCTTGGTGATATATCCATAAGAGATAGTCATGTTACTAGACCTACATCCTATGTAAGCATCTGCGGTGGCTAGCCAAGGCCTTCCTAGAATTATAGGATATCCTCCCAGTGTTGCTTTTGGAGACAAGACCATAAAATCAGTAGGATATTCCCATGAATCTAGGGTGACTACTAGGTCTTCAACTACTCCATCAATCTTGTCAGTTGAATTATCAGCTAGCTATAGTACTATAGGTGTATCTCTTAGGTCTAAAATACTTAGCTTTACCACAAGGTCTCTAGTCATGACATTAATAGCTGCTCCAAGATCTACTAAAGAATTTTTAATTTGAACTCCATTAATAATGATTTCCACAACAGGACTGCAAGGGTCTGAATATTTTGGGATGGTAAGCTTGCCTAGCATCAAGTTAGAGAGTTGACCTAAGACATGAACAGTTTGAGGGTCTTTCATTTTCCTGCCCGACTTCTTCAAGAACGCTTCCTTAATAGCCTTGTTATAGATAGGTACTTCCTTTATTGCTTAGAACAAGGGTATTTTTACACATATGTGCTTTAGCTATTCAAGAATGTCAAAGGTAGGCTCTTCTTGCTTTTGAACAACTTCACCCTCCAAACTTTGTGGAAAAGGAGGTGAAGTTTTATTGGACACTTTAGGCAAAGATGGATTTTGCATGGGCTCATTGGATGGAGCTAGGTCATTAGTATCTTCTTGCTCATTCTCCTCAGATGGAATTTTTGCGATTATGGGAGGAGAAGGTGTAGGTAGCATTGTCCCTGACCGTAAGTTAATATTACTCAAGTTGAGAGCATAAGCAGGCTGCTGATTGGGATTGGTGAAATAAACTTGTTGTTACTGAGGCTAGTTATTTGGATTAGGTGCAGCTTGAGTAGGTAGCTGGGCTGGCTTAGGATTTTGGTTTTGATTAGCTGCAGGAGATGGCATGATTGAATGCTACTGGGGTTGCTGAAGGAAACTAGCGAGTTGATTTGACCATTGCTGGCCTCCCCTCCACTAGTTAGACTGCTGCCAATTTCCCTGTGGAGGTTGCCACTGATTTTACTATGGTGGTTGCCAATTCCCTTGTAGAGGCTGCCATCGGTTTTGCTGAGTATTTGGCCAAGGATTATTCCATTGAGGTTGGGAATATGGGCCATAATTTGGAGGGTACTGGTTCTTCCATTGACTATTATATGAACCAAAATTTTGTAAAGGGTCTTGAGGTATACCTTGTCTTGGGGCCCAAGGCCTACATTGAGCAACAAAGAACACTTCTTCATCTCCTTCTATTGTTTTGAACTCAGTGGGAAGATGTTGAACCTCAAAATTAGCCACTGCCTTGCATCTGCAATCCTTCTTCTTTTGTTTGTAGTGAGGGAAATATTCAACTAGCATTGCCTCTGCTTCATCTTTCTTCCTCCTAGCTTGCATAGTGTCCAGTTGTGTAGCAACATCATTGATGATATCTTTCTTGAAGTCAGATAAGAGATTAGAAATATCCCCCTTAGACACTCCTGAGCCATTTCCTTTTGCAATAGAGGGTCTAAACCCTCTTCCCTTCTTCACAGTTGCTTTGGAGTAGCTGAGACAAATATTCTTGATATCATCCCAATTGCTTTGGGTGATATCTCCTCCGGCCATGAGGTCTAGTGTCTCAATGAAAGCAACATTGACTCCTCATAGAAAGAGAATTTTTTTAGACTCCTCATTCAGCTGATGCTGAGTGTTTTTCTAAACACTAAACAAAAACCTTGACACATAGTATTCCAAGGTTTCATCCTCTTTATGTGACATATTGAAGATGTCATCTCCTCTCATATCATTCCCCCTACAATATTCTTTATATTTTCCAAAGAATAGCTCCTTCATTTTATCCCAAGTGGTCACTACATTGCCACCTAATCCCATGAACCATCTCAAGGCCGACTTCTTTAGGGTAGAGGGAAACAACTTCAGTTTGTGTGGATCAGTTGTGTAGTCATAACTCCTACAAATGATGTGAAACTCAAACAAGAAGGTATGAGGGTCTTCTATAATAAGTCCATAGAACTTTAGAAGTAATGTGGTAGGGATTTTCTTGAGGTTATTATTTTCATATAGGTCAGGAATTGGGAATGGAAAAGTAGGCCTTTCCATCCTTGGTGGTCTTACTAGGTTAGCTCCTGGCTGATACACTACAAGGGCAAGCAGATAATTATATGGGTCATGGTTGTTGGAAGTTTGCAGATTATTCAGATTCTAAATGAGTGGATTAAGGTCATCTGGCTCATCAAATAGGTTCAAGCTTAACTCTGAGGAAGAAGATGAGGTAATTAAGTCTTGGCCAACATCCAAATATAGTTCTTCTTGGAAAATATCTGGTTAAATTTCTTGGGTATCTATTCTTCTAGGAAGGATCTTCCAAATTGGTCTGTTCTTCTACGCATACAACAAAATGTAAGTCTAAACTATGGAAAATGCTACAATGCTGAATTCTAAGCTAAATGCTAGGAATGAAATTCAAACTCCTACTACCATGCCTACAATAGGTTCTTAGTCTAACACCATCCTCGACAACGATGCCAAAAATTTAGTGTCCATAAATAGTTTGATAACTAGGAACATATATTCCTCTACTCAAGGATTAGACATCATGACTGACAGTCATAATCTACTAAGGAAATCATTTAATTGTCAATCTAGGGATGTTAGAATTGAAATGGTTCTGCACAATATATGCACTAACAACCTATTTTAGACATGTATTCTTCCTTGAAAATACCATGCTAGAATTGAAATTTTTGGAAACAAACTTTAGCTAATCTAAGTCTTCTTAAAATGAAAACTAAATCCAATTTTGAAGACATGAACTAATCTGTCCCTAGTGGCTATAGGAACAATTGATAGCTCTATAATTCTACCAGCTACAGGAACAGTCACACTGAAGTTCTATGAAAATGAAATACAGATACTCTTATTGCAGAAATGGAAAAGATAGACAACGTCCCTAAGTGGGCATCCTTAGGTAGTGTCTCAAGTACACAATAGATTAAACTATAAACTCCATGAAACACTTTTATTGAACTGAAACTAATAAGTACATTGCTCACAACTTGCAACTTACAATTGTATTACTTGAAAACTAAGCTATTACAATAGTAAAATTCCAGCCCTTTCTCTGAAGGAGAACGAGCTATCTATTCAAAACTAAAACCTAACAACTAACTAACATTTCCATCATAAAATGGGAAGTATTTATTACATCATGACCTTTATATTGAAGACGTGGAAACAAGAGTGAGAACTAAGTCAAATCAGTTTGAAAGAATTAATGCACCACTATCCTGGATTTGTGTATCATCAAGACACCTCTACTAGATTCCTGGAACTCTTCCCTTGCATGGAGGATGACTTATCAGCTATCTCCTCATTTCTTGTTGCTGAATCAGTCCACTTTGAATCAGTCTTGCAACGAGCTAGTGGAGGCTAAATCTTCTCCTTCAGACTTGGTACCTACAATAACTAACAGCTACACCTGTGGCAAAGGGTCAACTCAAAACATTCAACTCATTAAACGATCTATTATCTCATTCATACATTCATTAGGTATTGATTTCAATCAAACAATATTCCACATATGGATGCAAGAAGGTTAACAATAGTGGCTACAAGAAAGGAATTTCATCACAAAAAGTCACAAGGCACACATCTTCCATCAAACTAATAAAACATTTAAGCAATAATCATGGAAAGACTTATCATAATAAACTTCTTATATTAGGCATAAAGTCTATGTATTACTTCCATAACTACCACTAAATGTCTTTCTTAGCATAATAAAAGATATAAAAATGTTTAAAAAACATAGTCTAAAATATGCCAAAAATCGGGCTCATCATCTACAATGAAATTTATAACAAAAAACTCAATTTTTGGCCCCACCTTCAAGGCCTAGAAAAGTAGGACAGTCAAAATTAAGGTATGTCCATACAAAAAAACCCTCCCTCATTTTTAGATATGTTAAATAAGAGCCAAAATGGTATCTTAATATGTGTTTGTGATTTAGATTTCAGGTCTCTCTTGAAATTTGTGCCAAATTTTGTTATTTTGGAGTACTATTAGGAATTAGGTATGTTTGTAAGGGAATGCCAAGTAGTTTGGGAAACCTGATTTCTTGTCATTATTGGTCTGCACATGTTATTTTAATATTTTCTAAGATGTCTTTATTGTTAGATGAACGGTTTGAAGCATTGGTGCATTATTGGAGTTTTGTGGCCTTGAAGGAGCATTAGTCCATTTGTTGTGAAATATGGTATCAATTGCCTAATACCAACCCCTACTTTGCATCAAATCCTTGAAGGAGAATTAGTCCATTTGTTGTTAAATATGGTATCAATTTCCTACGTTCCACCCTTACTTTGCATCAAATTGGTATCAGAGCTCGAAGATATGGGCAAGATAAGTTTTTGGAGTTTATGTGTTGCTTTTCTGTAGGTTGAAGCAAGAACCTGGATGCCAAGAGACTAGGCCAAGGGAAAAAAAAGAGGCCCGAGGTGAGGTATCACAAAGACAAGAAGAAGCAAGGTGAAAGAGACGTTCTTGTAGAAGAAGAATGGAAGAGATTAGGAGAAAATTATATTGAGACTTGTAGAGTAAGGAGGCACCAAGCAAGAAACAGGAGAAAAGTGAGAGGAAGAAGAAAGATGAGAGGGAAGAACAAGCAAGTATTCAACAAGAGATAATAAATTTGAGCCAAACTTTGGTAGAAATGGAAAAAATAATGGAACTTGAGATGCAAAAAAAATTTGAGAGAGAAAAAAAAGAAAGTGGTTGACATTTACCAATAAGGAAGAAGGTAAAATGGCCTATCAAAGAGATCATTCAAAAGAGAAGAAGTCAAGAGAGGTCTATAGAAGAGAAGAAAGAAATTTGGGAGTCTTTGTTGATGGTGGAAGAGGAAAAACCATCTGAGAAAGTAGAAGTTCATGAACCACAAATGGGTTCTAGTGCTATGTTGATGGGAGAAAAGGAGTTTGTACAAATCATAGAGAAGGAAGACAAAAATCTAAAGGTGAGGTCAAGGATGATGTTAATGAGTCAAAAAGAGTTGTTACCAATGTAAATGATCAATCATTTAAAGTTGTTTGAAGAGAGTAAATTTGATTCTAATGGGAAAGTTGAGCAAGGTGAGTTGCTGGTAAACACAGTGCAGGGGTGAGAGTGTGAGCAATCTATTGGGAAGATTGCTCCATTTCAATTGTCATTGCATAAGGTATCTCTGGAAGGTGAGTTGCAACATAGTTTATATACCTGTCATATGTTTTGTCAATGGTTATCAATAGTTATAAGTCAATTTCAGTCCCTTCAAGTTCAAGAAATCAAGTAACTTGAGTTTTTTGCTTCATATATAGAATATAGAGTTGTTGTTTCAGTTGTAAAAGCATTGTTGAAAGAAGGATTTAGAGGTGAAAATGGAGGATAGGTTTATATTGACAAGTTCAAACATCTTTGTCAAATGTTCAAGAAACCTAAAATGAAGATGAAACCAACATGGGATTGTTTCAAAGATAATATGAAGAAAATTAAAGACATCAGAAAAAATATTTCAAGCATGGTTCTCATGTTGTAGACCCTAACTTTAGAGGAGCTTTAATTCTTTTCTTCCTCGAGAGTATGGTGCAGGGGCACCCATGAGATTTCATGCCTCTAAGAGGAAAAAATATTCATTTGGTTTTGGTTTTGTATTTTCTTCATGTAATAAGGTCTTTTAGACCATTTCATGGATGTAGAAGTCCAATTTGTGTCATTAGGTGCAAATGAATTGGTAAATATAAAAGTTGTCAAATGTTGTCATAGTTGCACAAAGAAACTTTTGTATTTTGTTGTCAAGTGGAAGGTGAACGGTTGGAAGTTGAAAATTAGTTTGTAACTATTTGGAATCTATTGGAAATGACTTAAAAAGGATTTGTAAGTTTGAATAAATGGTTGGAGGTGGTGGTTGTTGAAAATCTTGAAGTTGGAATAATAAATATCTCTATTTTTTGCATTTTGGAATATTTTTCTCTATTTTGGTGATCGATACGGACCTATATAGTCATTTCATGGAACGAGACCAATTGGAAATGAAAGATAATTGAGTCTACTTCCTACTTATTTTTATTGCATCCAATTTCATTATGTTTCAAGCAAGTTGTCCCCATTTTACTACAAACAGGTTTGAAACCCTAGTTAGGGTAATAATGAGCAAAGAAATCAATTTTTGAAGGGTTATGTACAAAGTAACCTACCTTGGTTCTAAAGTATGTTACATAAAGCCCGAATGGGTATCTGAATTTTCCTTTACAATCTGGTGTGATGTCTACAATGAAAGTTATGACAAAAAAACTCAATTTTTTGCCTTAACTTCAAGGCATAGAGAAGTAGGACAGTCAAAACTAGGACCTATCCATAGAAAACAACGCCCGCTAATTTTGGGATATGTTAAATAAGAGTCAAAATGGTATCTTAATCTATGTTTTTAATTTGGGTTTCAGGTCTCTCTTGAAAGTTGTGCCAATTTTTGTTATTTTGGAGTACTACTAGGAATTAGGTTTGTTTGTATGAGAATGCCAAGTAGTTTGGGAAACCTGAGTTCTTTTCATTGTTCATCTATAGATTTTATTTTAAAATTTTCTAAGATTTCTCAAGTGTTGGATGAAGGGTTTGAAGCATTGGTGCATTATTGGATTTTTGTGGCCTTGAAGAAGCATTAGTCCATTTATTGTGAAATATGGTATGAATTTCCTAATACCAACCTCTGCTCTGCATCAATTCCTTGAAGAAGCATTAGTCCATTTTTTGTGAAATATGGTATCAATTTCCCAAGTTCCACCCCTACTCTACATAACTTAAACAAACTCCATCTCAAGAACCTAATATAGAGGAGATACAATACATGAAATCATCATATGGTATTCAAAAAAATATGAGCTAAAACCATCCAAAAAGTTGTGCCCAACTTATCTCCAATGAAAGATGTCATATGATGTGTCCAAATACACACCATGTGTAGTTCCCCCTTACAACTCTTTATAATTTTATATAAAAAACCTTAAGGGATACAAAAATATATTATGGTCATCATAAAACATAATCTAAAATATTTTAAATGAAAGAAGTAATTTTTCAAATAGAATCAGATGTTTGATTCTCAAGTGATCATAGCATATTGTAGGTTTTGAAGGCATAATTTTATGTTATGTTACAATTTGAATCACCAAGTAGAGGAAATTTTAATTCTTCTTTGATTACTAGGTTGATGATACTATGTCCTAGTCGTGAGGAATATGAGAAGAAGATGTAATAGTATGAGAAAATAGATGAGTTGTTTTTGAAATTTTTTTCAAGGAAACATTCATTTTGTGTACTTAGATGGTCACGGTACTAATATGTTAAAGGATATTGTAAAAAAATTCTAGTTATACAAAATAAAACAGTAGCACAAAGGGAAAAATTAAATTGCAACATTTTTTTATTTTAAAGTATCTTATTTTAATATTTGAATGTAGAAAGAAAAGTAAAAAATTACTCTTGACATTCTTTGTACTTGTCTTATGTGACTTTTGAAAAGAACTTAACCCTTCATATTCCTTGTTCTTAAAGGAGCTTATAAATACTTGTCAAAGGATAATTACATAGGGTGAAATTTTGTATTCTTCTTGGAATCCTCTTTGGGTTTTTAAATATAGAATATTTTTGTTTATTTCAAGTTATTTTGGTCAAAACCCATGAATATAATATAGGATACATAAATTTTATTGCATATTTATGGGTTTTTAATGGTAAATTTAATCTTCTTTCCAATATTCTTCATATTTAATTTACTAAAATTTAATAGATTAAATGAATTTTTAAACAATTGATGCCTAGTTAATAGTGATACAATCTTGTGTCATAAATACACACCTATTCACACTTTTCAATAATTTATAGATCAAACAAAATATCCTTTGGAAATCATACCATCTCAAAATGGAATTGCTGATAAAGGATCTAGTGGGTTTGGTTACAAGTATTGTCCCATTCAAATAGTGATGTATAGAAAGAATGAAATATATTTCATCCAATTTTATTTTTCTAACCCTCCTCTCTTTTCTATTTTTAGTCATGGTGTTAGTTTATCATTTCAATGATAAATTTCAAATCCTAAAATTTAGTACATTAATGGATTTTTTATATGATTATTTATCCCCTTTTTACATGTTTATTATTTTAAATGAAATAAGTTACACTTGTTCTAGCTAATAGTTTTATGTTTTGACTAAGTGAGTCTTTCCTCATGCTAAGTATTCTATTATTTGTTTAGCTCTTTTGGATAGACCAACGAAAGTGGTTTCTAACTAAGGGATTTTGGTAAAACATTTATATCTAATATGTAATTTTATTAATATATGATGAAGACTCTTAAAGCTAGCCACATTTCAAGTAGGAGAATGAAATTTTCCATTACACACCATAGGTTTCATGAGTTGTAGGTAGTGTGTCACAATCTATATAAATAAATACGAGAAACATATTTAGATCAATCTTGTAGTTAGCTAACAGGAACCGCAAAATAAAATTAAGTTTACACTTGGATTTGCATGATAATATTGAAAGTAGACTAAGATATCTCAATATTGATAAAACAAAAAAACTAAAATTAGTCATATAAAAGTGATCATGAAGAGTAACTCTCTTACCACCATAATGGATGATGAGGAACTCTTGATGATTAGTAAGTCATCAACATACAAAACCAGAAATATGAGAGAATAATATTACTACAATTTGTAGATGTTTAGATCATAATGATATTTAGATGTAACATATATTATTCCAACTGTAATGCCCCCTCCAAGGAACCCTAGAGGACAATACTAAACTAGGCCAAGTTAAGGGAGCAATTTTTTTTTAAAACGTGATAAACTAATCCTAGGTCCTCTAAGGTTCCTCGACTGTACTACTCACAAACTAATAATCAAGATTACTAGAAAAAAATTATAAACATTAAAAGATAACATGAACAATTTAACATGTAAGATTCATTTTAAAGCACCAAATTAAATGATCCTATATATTTACTTCCATAATGTGACAACTAATAATCAAAATTAAGAGTCATTTCCTAACTAACTATCATATGAATATTGCATTCCTTTACAGTACTCTTTACAAGAAGGAATCATCAATACTTGTCACATCAATTACAATAATTACAACAATTATTCCCTTAGTACATGTGAAAAGATTATATAAGATTACATTAAAAGATACAAATACATGATAGGATGTCTTCTCAAATAGGAACAAAAACTTGGATCCATGATGTAATGACCAACCTCGACGCACACAAACATGCAACAAGAATACCCAATGGAGGAAAAGCACTAACCTCCTAGCCATGTGGAACCTTGAGGTCCACCCCCCATGCTAGGAGATAACACAAGGTCCCACATCCAACAAACAATCAAGAAAGAAATAGGCTGACATAACAAGGGTTATACATGACACCATAACAACACTACTAACAACACCAACATCACTTACAAAATTTACATCACTTCCGGAGGAACACAAAAAAGAAGAAGAGGAAATACAACTAGGGAGTGCTAGACTACAATAGGGAGGATTTTCATCACATAACTTGATGTGGGTTGTCTTGGTAGATCTTCCTGGGCCCCAAACCCCATCTTGGATTATCCTGACAGCCTCTCTTGATCCCTAGCCCCCATACAAACTCATGTGGAACCAACATACCTTTCATGGGGACAAGGTAGTTGATCTTGCCATTACAAGCCTTCCCATCTCATCTCAAGCCTAAATGAGCACTTGAGCCATGAGTGAGGCATAGATTATCTTGATTAATGTGAATTCTACCCATCCCCCTAATTCATTATTAAGATTACTACTAGATTAAGAAACCCTCCAATGAGTTGTCCTTGACACCACTTTGGGTTCCAACCCCCATTGAGAGCCACCCCCCCTACTTGCAACTAGTAAACCCTACACATCAAGCAAGGTACTGACCGTCTTGCACACTTCTCATAATCACATGAATTCCTACATAGACAGGAAGGAAATGTCCTTAGGGTTTGCATTTCACACAATACACAAGACCAACAACATAGCCAAACCAATTCCAAGGTTAAAAAATCATAAGGATCCTTCATACAAATATATATCCCCTCCTAGGCCTCTGGAAACCAACATACTAAACACCCTTCAAAATAATCAAAACACAATGTTCAATGTAAAAAATCAATCCTGGCATTCTAACTATACTGATATTCCCAATAATATGGCATTATTCCAAATCACTCTTTTTTCACTTAACCACATAATTCAATTAAAAGGAATATTTACCCCAAATAATTATATTTGAAAATAACTATAGTAACAATATTCTAATTAATTAAATTACATAGCAATTCTATTAACTAATTCTAAAAATAACTAACATCCACTTATTGACTAGTTGACAGAGAGAAATCCAAATCCTTTAACATTATATTTGATTCATTTAACTAATCTACAAATAATTCAATTACCTATATATGAATAGATCAATTCACTTAATTTTATACAAAATTAAATTATCATTTTAATAATAACTTATCCACTTGAAATCCTTTAATTAAATAACATTTTATATCTTCACTATTAACCAGATTATAATATAATATATATACATACACATATATATATTTATATATATTATATTATTAATTAAATGAATCATAATATATCTAATTCCAATTGATATATGCCAAACTATCGATAAAATTAAATTATACCATTTCAAACTCCAAATGCAACAAGCGCCAGAAATGGATACGACACACGACAAAGGCAATGATAGTGATTAGGGCACACAACCACCTCATGGCATTGCTAAGGGAGGAATATGAAGGCAATGATGATGCAACAATAAGGACGTACACATACTAATGATAGAAGTCTCCAAGCAAATTTCTAATGTGGACGCACCGACAAGTCACACTAACAATTTGGTAGAATGCCACAAAATGTGGATGAACATGCTAGTCATTTGAACTATTAACATAAGGGCCTTAAAGAGATCTCGTCTCAAGGAATGAAATGATAGCTGGGTGTGCACTAATTGGTATTTGAAAAGGTTTAAGAAAATTTCAAGAAAATGAGATTGGCTGGTGTAAAGCCAAATTCCACTATATATGACTATGTATGTGTGTGTATATCATATTTTTTTGTTATAATTGCGCTAGTAGACATGTATGCAAGAATTGGAAACATAGAGAGGGCAACTAAAATATTTGATAGAATTCCTCAAAGAGATGTCAATTCATGGAATGCAATGGTTGTGGGATATGCACAAAATGGATTTGTTGAAACTTTCAAGCAAATGTATTCGACAGGTGTGTTGTGCATATTTTGCACACATGCCCCACCGAAGGAAAGGACCCCCTTTCTTTTTCTCTTGACGGGATGTTTTTCTCCTGCCTCATTTTTCATACCCCTATTCCCAATCTTAGGTTGGTCATATGCCTTAAAACAACTAAAGTTCCCTTTGACCAAGTCCACCTATTTGGATTTCCTAAGTCTTTTGATTTTGTGAGGCCCCGCTTTTTCTTTTAATTTGCTCCTGTTGACTTGGTCCCTACTCGCTTGGTTCACTTTTTCCTCCATTTTTAACTTTGAGGAAAAGTTTCCTATGGATTTGGGATGTTTTCATGATGCCTAAGTGAACTTCCAAGGTTTCATTAAGATTCGGGAAGTTGCAGAAATTTCATTGTTGGCCACTGCCCCTCCGTCACCTTGTGGACTGCCGTCCCTCTGTCACCATGGGAACTTCCCTTGTTGGCCGCCATCCCTCTATCACAATCCATGGAACTTTCTTTGTGGGGCACCGTGTGTGTGTCTCCATGTGCTCATTTCTATTTTTAAAAGGGCGACAAACCCTTTGGCTTCCCCCTTTTAAATCTCTTCATTTCCGTAAGGGGTGCAAAATTCAAGTTTTCATCATCTAGGGACCATCAATTGAATGAAATTCACATTCCTAAAGGGGTATGTATCATATTTTCCATGTGTTTAGAAGTTCAATTCCTTTGTGGGTCACCATGTGTGGGTCGCCACGTGCTCATTGCTGTTTTCAAAAGGGCGGCAGACCCTTTGGCTTCCCCCTCCCAAATTTTTGCATTTTTCAAAATGAGTCAAATCTTAAGGAAATATGTCTTGGCACTCTTTCTCCCCCTTTTCCCATGTGCTAAAATTGAAAAATCTCAAATTTACTATGTTTTTTGAAGTTGCAGAACTTTCCTTATAGTTTTCCATCCCTTCGTCGCCGTCCGTGGGAACTTCCCTTATGGGACGCCGACCATCCATCACCATATGTGGGAACTTCCCTTGTGGGATACCATCCATGGGAAATTCTCTTGTGGAATGCCATGAATCTATTTTCGTTCATGGGAACTTCCCTTGCGGGCCGCTGTCCCTCCATTGCCATCCTTGGGAACATCCCTTGCAGGCCGCCGTCCCTCCATTGTTTTCCATGGGAACTTCCCTTGTAGACTTTTGTCCCTCCATCACTGTCCATGGGAATTTCCCTTATGGGCCACCATCCTTGCATCAACATCCATGGGAACTTCCCTTGCGAGTCGTCGTCCCTCCATCACCGTCCATGGGAACTTCCCTTGCGGGTCGCTGACCCTCCATCACCATCTATGGGAAATTCCCTTGTGGGTCACCGCCCCTCGATCATCATCTGTGGGAGATTCCTTTGTAGTCCACTATTCCTCTTTCATCAATCATGGGAACTTCCCTTGCAGGTTGTTGTCCCTCCATCACCGTCCGTGGGAGCTCCCCTTGTGGGTCGTCATCTCTCTATCGCCATTCATGGGAACTTCCCTTTTGGGCCATCGTATGTCCATTGCCATCCATGGGAAATTCCTTTGCGAGCCACCGACCCTCCATCTCCATTTGTGGGAACTTCCCTTGTGAGACACCATCCCTTCATTACCATCCATGGGAACTTCCCTTGCAGGCTTCCATGTGCAGGTTTCTGTGTGTGGATTGTCATTTTTAAGGGCGGCCAACCCTTAACTTCCACTTGCCTAGTGGGCTCCACATTCGATTTCTTTGTCCATCCTTCCCATCCACTATTCTTTCTGTTTGCCTTCCATCTACTGAGCGTCCATTGTCTACCTTTCATCCACTATCCTTTTACCTCGTATGGGTTTTCCCCTACAAAAGGTTGTCCTTCATCTGTCATCCACCTTTTGTCTATCCTTCCCGTTCGTTGTTCTTTTCGTCCACCTTCCGTGTGTCCTTCCCATCCATTGTCTTTCCTTCCTCCCTAGGGGGAAGCCCGTACCCTTGAGCCCACATTTATGTTTATGGTCCAAATGAGCTCCAAATGTGGAATAATGATGCATACTATGATTTTTTAATGATGCATGGATGGATCTAACAATGAGCTTACAAGATTTGATTAATATTTTCCTTGATTTACGTATGAAAGCACTTACTGCACTTTGTGTATGTAGGATTTATGGAACCTAATGTTGGTCCATTGGGGAGGCTCGTTGAAAAAGTTGAACAAGGAAAAATCACATTGCTCCCATCACCATTCATTTTATGCTTGCCTCTCCTCCTAGCACCCATCAATAAATCTTGCGTTAGAAGAAGGCCTATGACAAGGAAGTCAATGACAAAACTGTAAAGGGTGGCCTTCAAGGGAGCTAGAGGGATCTATTTTTTCTTTCATCGCACGATCATGACCCATTAGGAGATGTCCACTGAAATCAGGAATAACATTTTTTTCTCTTCGATGATACAAATTTGCTAGCAATATTTAGTTGATTAGATGAAGAATGTTGCAGATCCATCAAATAAGGGGCAACCTTCAAGCAGTTTTAGCTATAGTAAAAGGGAAATAAAGTAGATGAAAATTTTGCTACAGTACCTGAGTCATTAGATGAAAAAATAGGAATGAGACAAATGATGTATTTTAAATTCCTATATAATGGGGGTAGGTGAAACCCTAAAGTAAAACAAATCTGAGCCACACGATGCAAATCAATCCTAGCCATTCATTTGGGCTTTGGAAAACTATAAATAGGGGCTTGCTCCTCATTTGTAAATGGTTGGAGAACTGGTGTGAAGGGAATTTTTCAGCAATAAAGAGAAGGATTGCATGATTTATGGGTGTTTTTTTTGAGTTATTTCATTATGCATGCATGGTTCAAATCCCATGTTAGACTTAGTTGTTAGTTTCTTGAATGGTTGTGATAATGTTACTTGTTGTTATGGTATGTTGATGAATTTCCAGCCCATACTTTTGGCACTTGTTGATGACAAGCTTCTGTGCAAAGTTAGCCCAGGCTTCCATATTTTATTGCTGCAATTTAGTTCAATTGCATGTTCATGATGTGCATGTGCAATCTGAAAATCAGCAGTCCTTAGAAGATTGCACTAGTTTTTTGTAGCTGTAGGTTTTCTTGGTCAAGCAAAACCCAATTTAGGAAGTTTGTCTACTCTATCAGCCACCATTGTTAATGTTCATCTATGCTTAGATTTAGAACAAATATCTTAACCCCTTCTCTTTTTTTATTTCTTTTAGTCCCTTGTTAGAGTAGGATTCCCAACATCATAACAAAGCTAAATCTGATGAACATGGTGAGTTTCAGCTTGCTATTTTGAGTGGGTAGCCACTATTCATTCACTTCCAGCACTTTGAAACTCCATTTTCAGACCCAACTTCCCATGCTTTGTAAACCATAAAGGATGCCTTGTGATTACCAAGGAATCACATCAACCAACTGAGATATTCCAAGCATGTCATGACCTGACACCTGAGAGACCTTGGGGTAGTGATTTGTAACTCATTTTCAGATTTCTACCTTTCAAGAGAGGTGATGCATCTATGCATTTCCCGTGTTGAGAAAGTGTATAAAAAAACCCATCAACATAACTGGCGCTAGAAGGAGGGCATGGATGAGCTTGAGGTTGGAAAGCTGAAAGTGGGAAGTTGAAAGAAATTTCAAGTGAAATATGAGATAGAAAGACCTCATTACATGCTAGAAAGTTAAAATAAAAAAAGTGGAAGGCAAAGCAATGACTGAGTTGATATGGAACAACATTTGCAAATCAAAATTGCTCATATACATATAGATTTAAATAGGAGATTGAGGAGACCATTACAACAATTTTCATTGGTAGATAGTAGAATCCATGGCACTCACAGGCACAATGAATTGGAATGCCTAACCTTCTTGGGCAGAATTGAAAAGGTACTACAAGGAGAAATCCTCTTTTGGGAAATATACCAACCCTTAGCTCCCTTTGACCCAAAAGAAGAATTGATTGACATGATAGCCAAGGACTTCAAAGGGCTGATCCAAGAGCTCTTGAGCACCAAAGATGGATTAAAATAAGAAGAAGTGCTAATGTATAGTTGGTGTAGATTCCACAATGCACCTCACTCAGAATTTACTTGTTCGTCATGTGGAAACATCATCACCCAAGCTAGGAGTTGTTTGGGAAAGTTAGAACAACCAATTCTCAATGGAAAAGAGCCATCCCATGAGGCATGTGAGTTGTTAACATGTAGGAGATAACATAATGAAGTTGAATCAAGAAGCTCCACAAAGGTAAGTGTTGGGACAATACACAATGAGGCTAGAAATAAAAAGAAAGGAGCTGACTTCCTTGGGACAACAAGGAGCTTTGATGAAAGTTCAGTTGGAGGGGAAGTAGAAAATATTTTCTCCATCAGTGAAGAACAATCCTCCACTTAGGAAGAAGACCAACCCATAACTGAGAGGCACTTTATGGAAGATGAATCTACAACACTATTTGCTGGGACAATGAACAAAAATATTGAAGAACAAAAATAAAAAGAGGTTGGAGGCCTTGGGGAAGTAGAAAACGAAGATGAAAGCATAAGTGAAATAAGATAAGAAGACCTTTCCTTCATAGATGATAGTGATCAAGCATCCAAAAATGAAGATTTGGAGGAGTGGGAACAACTACAGGTCATGACTGTCTACCATCAAACTTCCTTCCCAAATGATGATGAAGACCTGGTAGTGGGAAGATATAATAAACTTGTTTCAAGACTCATGAGGGATTGGTTAGAGCTGAGATGCCAGGTGGAATTGGAAGTGTTATTTCTACCAAGTTGGTGTAGGCTTCATTACTTGCCACATTCAGAGTTCACATGTGAACTATGCCAAGATTCCATTGAGAAAGTTAAAGAACAAGTGGGGTAGCCAAGTGCACCACCTCCTATGGTTGCTTCAAGGATTGAATTAGAAGTCCAAAAGATGGAACCAAGTGAAAAATTAGCTGAGGGTAGCCTCCAAGAAGAGGTTGGGACAACAATGGTAGGAGAACACCATAGTCCCGAGCCTTCGAATGATGAATCAAATCAAGTGGAAGAACCGAACTTTGAACATCAAGATCCTTTCCCTCTTTAATAATTTTTATATGCCATGGACGATAGGATTTTTGGGGAATCACTGGAGGGAAATCATATAGTAAATTTTGGCCCCCTTGATGAAGCACCATCAGTTGATGAATTCTTTCCACTAGGAGCTATACTCCAAAGGTCTAGCAGCACTGAGGAGGAGTGCGTTTCAAAGGTTGGAAGTGATAAAGACATCTTGCTTGAACTTTTGGACAGTGAGGCATTGGAGTTTCTGGATTCAAAGAGGAACTCCTCCATCTATAGTGATGATGAACAAGAGGAAATGAGTGAAAATCATGATAAAATACATGAACTCCAAAGAGAAGAAGATAAAGGCAGGGGTGTTCTAATGGCTACCAATGAGTATGATACACCAAACCAAATATAAGGTACAACTAGGAGTATTTTCACCATGATCATTACTGATCCTCTTACATGTTCAGAGGGCTATAATAGGAAAATTTCATCCATGTCATCTTCCTATGACAATGAGTATCATAAAATCAAGGTCAACACAAGGAAAATTAAATTGGACAACATGTCATCATTTGAAGACAGTAATCAAGTAGACATCGAGATTGTGAATGATCAAAAAGATGAAGTGTATATCCTTGAAGAACAACCGATGACGGCTGTGGGTCCCACTTATAGCTTGGAAGGGGTGTTTGCTACCTTATCCTCCCAGCCTTATCCAAGCTTGAGATTGGGTATTTGTGATGCACAAGGGATGCTGCACCATCCATTATGCCCACTTGAGGTTGTCGATGTAGCAACCAATGAGGCCATGCACCATCTCAACCATCCAATACAACTACCTTCACGTGACGACATCCAAGTTCTATATTTCCTTACTCTTGTGAATAATTTTAGCTACATTTATCATTTTGATTATGGGAGTGAGGTGAGATAGACTTGTTTATGGATTAACCATGGTTTTAAGGAACCTCCTCAATTCCTGATTTTTCTTGAATACATGATTGAATTTGAATGCTACCATGTTGAATTTCATTTTTTTGAATATAAAGATGAATCTACATGGCTTAGAACTATAACGATTAACCTGTTTCTTGTGCATGCATTACAAAGTCCAATGGGCTTAAATGTTGATCTGCCTTGCGTGAATGTAGTTCTTTGTAAATATCTTTGTACACAGTTCATTTTGGGTAGTTTAGGCTTCATGTACATATGTCGCTTTCATGTATATGCTCTGCTTTCCTTCTTTCATTAGGTTATTTGGTTTGCTGTAGGTTAGTTTGCTTTATATTATTTTCATTGTTGCCCACTTTCGCTTTCCTACTCTGGTTAGTGTAGGTGTTTGCTTTTCATTCGCTTTCCATTTGCTGCTATTTTCTTCTGCACTGCTGCTGCTTTGCTTGGGGTTCCTTTGATTTTAGCTGGGAATGTTCATGCACACAACAACCATTTTATTTCTTGGGGTTTCTCTATGTATTTCTCCGAAAAACTTTAATCAAATTTTTAGAGTGGATGGTGAGGGTCTTCTGTTAGTGTCAAGTGACTTGGATGTTTGGTTTGAAGGGGATCGTTCATTGGTTGATTTGACTCAGATGTATTATGAAATCTTACATATATCACATACTTTAAGAATCTAGTGGTTCCAATAGGATCCTTTGTGAATTCCAATTAAGTGAAAAATCTAAAATTGTACTTCAGCACCACTATGATTCTTAGCCCAGCTTCATTTCCTAAGGGTTGAAAATAAAGAAGAGAAAAGAAAATCAAAAGAAACAAAAGGAAAGAAAAGAAAGACATTGAAAATCAAAAGAATTAAATTCAACTTTTAGGAGGATACGAATAACTCTATCGGGGCTATGGACGCTTGGCTGATAGTAGAGCAATGTTCGAGAGAATCACAATGACAACCTCATTAGGGCTATGGATGCCTAACTAGAAGTGAGGAAATGTCCTGAATACTTTTGAATTTAGAATCAATTGTGTAGCTTAACATGACAGAGCTTAGGTTCCTGTAGTGGCTCAAAGATACGAATTAATGCAATTGCACACACTTGGATTTTTAGCATACTGAAGGTTGGGTTAGCTAGTGGTTTTGATCCTTTGGTTGAGCATCTGATTTGTTTTCCCTAGCATGAGGATTGGAACCATAGATTCCAGGTTCGTGATTTGAGTATGTCATCGAAATGCTTTGGAGCATTTCCCCAACGAGTCACCATTTCTTGTGCCTATTTTACACACACACCCCGCCAAAGGTAGGGACCCCCTTTCTTTTGCTCCTGATAGGTTTATTTTCTCCCACCTCATTTTTCACACCCCTATTCCCAAGCTTAGGTTTGTCATATTCCTTAAAATGACTAAAGTTCCCTTTGACTAAGTCCACCTATCTAAATTTTCTAAGTCTTTTTCTTTTGCCTTGCTCCTACTGATTTAGTCCCTACTCACTTGCTTCATTTTTTCATTCATTTTTGACTTTGGGGAAAATTTTCCTATGGATTTAATATGTTTTCATGATGCCTAAGTGAACTGCAAAGGTTTTGTTAAGATTCTGGAAGTTGCAAAAATTTCATTGTAGGTCACTGCCCCTCTGTTGCCATGGGAACTTCCCTTGTGGGCTGTTGTCCCTCCATCGTCATGGGAGATTCCCTTATTGGCTGCCATCCCTCCATCTCCATCTACGGAAATTTCCTTGTGGGCCACCATGTGTAGGTCGCTATGTGCTCATTGTTGTTTCCAAAAGGGCTACATACCCTCTAGCATCCCCCTTCCAAATCTCTACATTTTTAGAAAGGGTGCAAACTTCAAATTTTCATCATCTAGGGACCATCAAATGAATGACTTCACATTCCTATAGGGGTATGCATCATGTTTTCCATGTGTTTAGAAGTTGTGGGAACTCCTTTGTGGGTCACTATGTGTGGGTCGCCATGTGCTCATTGCTATTTTCAAAAGGGCAGTGGACCCTTTGGGTTCCCCTTCCCAAATTTCTACATGTTTCAAAATGAGTCAAATCTTAAGGAAATATGTCTTGGCACTCTATCTCCCCTTTTTTCCCACGTGCTAAAATTGAAAAATCTCAAATTTACTAATTTTTGTGAAGTTGTGTAACTTCCCTTGTGGGTCGCTATCCCTCCATCACCATCTATGGGAACTTCTCTTGTGGGCCACTATCCCTCCATCTCCATCCATGGGAACTTCCCTTGTGGGCCCCATCCTTCCACCGTTGTTCATGGGAAATTGTCTTGCGGGCCACTGTCCCTCTTTCGTCATCTGTGGGAACATCCCTTGTGGGCTGCCATCACTCTGTCATCATGCATGGGAACTTCCCTTGCGGGCCACCATCCCTCTGTTGCCATCCATGGGAACTTCCCTTGCGGGCCACCATCCCTCGGTCACCATTTGTGGGAACTTCCCTTGCAGGCTGCCATCAAGCTCCGTCATCATCCGTGGGAACTTCCCTTGCAGGTCACCATCCCTCCATCGCCATCTGTGAGAACTTCCCTTGTAGACCGCCATCCCTCCATCACTGTCTGTGGGAACTTCCCTTGTGGGCTGCCATCCCTCTATAGTCATCTGTGGGAACTACCCTTGTGGGCCACTGTCTGTACTTCACCATCCAAGGGATTTTCCCTTGCGGGCTACCATCCCTCCATCACCATCTAGGAACTTCCCTTGCGGGCTGCCGTCCCTCCATCGCCATCCATGGGAAATTTCCTTGCGGGCTGCTATCCCTCCATCACCGTCCGTGGGAACTTCCCTTGTGGGCCGCCATCCCTCTGTCGCTATCTATGGGAACTTCCCTTGCAGGCCGCCATCCCTCCATCGCCGTCCATGGGAAATTCTCTTGTGAGCCTCCATGTGTGGGTTTCTATGTGTGGATTGTCATTTTTAAGTGTGACCAACCCTTAACTTCCCCCCGCCTGGCAGGCTCTGCATTCAATTTCTTCATTTGTCCTTCTCGTCCATTGTTCTGTTCATCCATCTTTCATTTGCTGACCATCCTCTTTCTCCCTTCTGTTCACCATCCTTTCAACACTTGCGGGTCTTCTCCTATAGAAGGTTGCCTTCCGTCCATCATCCACCTTCTATCCATCCTTCCCATCCACCATCCGTCGTTCACCTTCTGTCCGTCCTTCGCATCCACCGTCTATCGTCCACCATCCATCCTTCCTCCCTAGGGGGGAAGCCCACACCCCTGAACCCACATTTATGCTTATGGTCATGATGAGCTCCAAATGTGGAACAATGATGAATACTATGATGTTTTAATGATGCATGGATGGATCTAAAAATGAGCTTGCAATATTTGATTAACATTTTCCTTGATTTACATTTGAAAACACTTACTACACTTCATGTATGCAGGATTTATGGAACCTGATGAGGGTCCGTCGGGGAGGCCCATTGAAAAAGATGAACAAGGAACAAGCATGTTGCTCCCACCACCATTCATTGTATGCTCGCCTCTCCTCTTAACACCCATCAATAGAGCTTGCATTAGAAGAAGGCCTATGCCGAGGAAGTCAGTGACAAAACTACAAAGGGTGGCCTTGAAGGGAGCCAGAGGGATCTGTTTTATCTTTCATCACATGATCATGAACCGTCAGGAGATGTCCACAAAAATCAAGAATAACATGTTTTTCTCTTTGACGATAAAAATCTTCTAGAAAGATTCAAGTGATCAAATGAAGAATGATGTAGATCCATCAAATAAGGGGCAACCTTCAAGTAGTTTCAGCTACAGTAAAAGGCAATCAGCTACATGACAAATTTTCTATAGTACCCGAGTCACTAGATGAAAAAATAGGAATGAGACAAATGATGTATTTTAAGTTCCTATTTAATGGGGGTAGCTTAAGCCCTAATGTAAAAAAAATCTGATCCACATGATGCAAATCAATCCCATCCATTCATTTGGGCTTTGGAAAACTATAAATAGGGGCTTGCTCCTCATTTGTAAATGGTTGGAGAACTAGTGTGAAGGGAATTTTGCAACAATAGAGAGAAGCATTGGATAATTTATGGGTGTTTCTTTTGAGTTTTTTTCATTATGCATGCATGGTTCAACTCCCATGTTAGAATTAGTTGTTAGTTTCTTTAATGGTTGTGATAATGTTACTTGTTGTTATGGTATGTTGATGAATTTCCAGCCCATACTTTTGGCACTTGTTGATGACAAGATGCTATGAAAAGTTAGCCTGGTCTTCCATATTTAATTGTTGCAACTTAGTTCAATTGCATGTTCATGATGTGCATGTGCAATCTGAAAATCAATAGTACTTAGAAGATTGCATTGGTTTTGTGTATCTATAGGTTCTCTTGGTCAAGCAAAACCCAATTTAGGAAGTTTGTCTACTCTAGCAGCCACCATTGTTACTGTTCATTCATACTTAGATTTAGAAAAAATCTCTTAACCCTTCTCTTTTTCTATTTCTTTTAGTCCCTTGTTAGAGTAGGATTCCCAACATCATAACAAAGCTAAATTTGATGAACATGATGAGTTTCATCTTGCTATTTTGAGTGGGCAGCCTCTGTTCATTCACTTCCAACACTTTGAAACTGCATTTGCAGACCAAACTTCCCTTGCTTTGTAAACCATAAAGGCCACCTTGTGATTACTAGAAAATCACATCAACCAATTGAGATATTCCAAGCATGTCATGACCTGACACCCGAGAGACCTTGGGGTAGTGATTTGTAACTCGTTTGCAAATTTCTACCTTTCAAGATAGGTGATGCACCTATGCATTGCCTATGTTGAGAAAGTGTATAAAACCCCCACCAACAAGGTGTAAATCGATGTCCTAACATAGAATGCAATGATTGTGGGATATGCATCGAATAAAACATTAGAAACAAAAATTTAAGAGGGAAAATTGTAGATGGATCCTTGATTAGGAGAAATGGTAGTGTTGGGAGTCTTTAATCCATCATGACATTGTATATGGGCACGACATAAATGTTTGGATTGAAACATTAGGGTGATAGCATACAAATTGACTAATGACTATTATTCAAACAACTTTCTAGAAACTAGATTGATTTTCCTATTGAATATAAATTGTATGTATAAGCATGGTGGTAAATTGACAATTAAGATTTACTCTACAAAAATATTTTGGTATAACTAAGTTGTAGAAACTAAACATATGGATCAACAAGAAAGAGTAGGAAATGCATTAAGAGTACCTGTATAGTATTCTTCTTAGATTTTTTTTCACATATCCCCTGCTCCATTTTCCTCCTTTTTGAATCTCCTCATTCCTTCATCTTTTTCCTCCCTCTAAATCCCCAGTCCAAAATTACCCCCCCAAAAAAAACCCAAAAACAAGATCCAATCTCTTTCCCCAAAATCCAAAAATGTTTACAAGAAAAAGAAGGATGTCCGCTATACCAGAAATCCCAACCAACTATTGAACCAATTATAGTTAGCTTTTAATTTATTAATTTAACCTTCCGGCATAACATAATAATTAATTTTAAATTAATTAAAAACTTTTCATTTAAAAAATCATAACAATATAATATAATAGATTTCTAATTTTACACAAATGGGTAAAACCATTTACCCAACATTTACTCACACATTAAAATTTATTATATAACCCGAATTTATAAAATTTTATTTATTTACCTTATATTATTATTTATTAATTACATTATAAATTTATTTTATTATTAACTATTATTATATACATTTATATATATTTATTTATCAAAGTGTACCTTTTTTCTCTTAGAAAATTATTTGAGTGCATAAGACATCCAATGAAATTTTATTAGACAATTAAATTAAATAAAACCAAATGCCAAATAATTACTTGACCGCTATCTAGGGTCAAAAAGCAACACCAATTGACCAAACTGACATACAGACAATACTGACGGGGTGCCAAACTAGATACTCATCCTCTTCAAGGATGATGTATAGGGTAGGGGATCAAGTGTTATCTTTGATCAACTAATCCATTGGGTTCAAGGCACGCTCAGACTTGCCAATTCGGGTGGAGTTGATGCTTGGTACCTATAGCTTGCAACACATAAAATGGTCTTGCATATACATGTAAATAAACACACTATGAAAGGGAATAGCAGTGTCGCAGGTGCTCACAAGTGAGTGATGAAACACTATCCCTTTCACTCATACATATCCGTAAAAATGGACCTAGTAATCACATCAACTCATATAAAAATCAACTACATAGTAATCAGGATAAGATCAATCACAATATAATCACATAATGTTGATGATAGGGTTAGTCCTCATAAAAAAAATAGATCTCCATAGTCACCCGAATAAAATGATATACTAGTCATAACATGTGCATGAAATCTCAAGTATCAAAAGTGTCATCAAAGGCATCATCATAACATTAAGTCTAACATCATGTAATGTATTATAATGTCTCATCATAAATAGATCAACTATCAATCTATCAAGGAAATAACATGAAAGGCACTACACCAACCCTTTTAAATAAAAATATGTTAATACAAATATATATGGATATTTATTTGAAATGATAATGGATGGATAGTGTAACATGTTCTTGTGAAAAATCTATATAAGATTATGAGTTTTGTTTCCTTCTTAGTGTACATTTTTACACTAGATATGATTGTTTGACATGACTAATTATTTAAATATTGTTTAAACAATTAGAATGATTTTCTAACAATGGTACTAAGGTATTGTAAAGGGAATAATCCACTTTAAATTTAAAACTTCACATTAATATAGGATAAGAATACAAAAATAATTTACTAAAATCTAGAATACAAAATTGATAATTTAAATTTAAAAACATAAGCAACAAAAAATATGGAACCTAAAAATAATAAAATAAGGTCATTATTTAGGATTCTAGTGCATCACATGGATTTATGTGTTTATAGTTGCCATCTCTATTGCTTATAATGAAAAATAAATTTTGCAAAGAACCCAAATCTCACCTAAAAGTTCACCCATTCTATTAAACTAGAAACAAGAATATACCAACAATATACCACATAATGAAAATATAAAGAAGTATGGAAAATGGTAAGGTTTACATAATTTAATGAATAAGCTATTTGAATAATAAATAAAACACTTACAAAACTACATGAAATTGAGTTCTCTCAAAATAAATGTAAATATAAAGCAAAGTAAAATTGTTTGGGGTTTCTTGGGTGCTTTCCTTAAAGTGAAAGCCCCTATGTTGGTATTTTGATCTCCATGGATAGCCAAAATAGGTACATTAAAAAATAGTGTGTGCTTCTATCCTAAGTGTGCCTAGGAATTAAGAGTAGTGATAGTACAAATATTATAAACTAAAATGAAGAATATGAAACAAAGATGTGAATATCCCAAGGGGATCAAGTGTACTATAACAAGATAGTTATAATAATATTGAAAAGACAAGAATAATAACAATGAAGAAGCAAAGGAGATAAGATTTTTATAATATTGCTAGATATCTATTCATGTACTCACACAAAAGAAAATGGCATAAATGTTTGTAGCAAGTTGAAGAAAGAGAGTGTAAGAGAGATTTAATGTGTGTGTTAGAGTTTATAATGAAATATAGATTAAAAATGAGGGGAAGAGACAAGAAGAAGAGGTTAGTGTAAATAGGATTATTCCATACCTAGGTAGAATATAACCCTTTCTAGGTTGACCCATTTATACTAGTTGAGACTCCACTTAGAAATGTTTTTCTTTTATTTTGACTTTATGTGGTTGAGATATATGTACTCACCTCTTTAGACACCTATTGCATGCACACTTTACACATGCTCATACATTTTTCATTATGACATACATGGTTACAAATTTGGAGGAATAGTTAGAGTTTCATTCATACCTTTTCACCTCCTCATCCTTTCCTATATATGCAAAGCTCTCATTGTATATTTTTACATTCTCATTTTTATATGATAGACAATTTAACTTTTCCATGCACATGTTATCTCTATTTGTTTTCATTCTATTATTTTTTCATTAATCTTATAGGTAGAGTTTGTGATTAATTGAGATTCATGGCTCAATCGATGCTAGCATTCTATCCAGATATCTTGGAAATATTGTTGAGAAACAATGTCTCAACTTCCAGTTTGAAGCCAAATCTTTCAAAGTCTTGGAAAAAGAAATATTCTTTTATGCCTTTTACCGCCATACCATAGCGGTCTCTTTTTAGTCCTGGCGGTACTGCGGTGAAGGGTTTGGCGGTTACCGCCTTACCACGCACAGTGCTTTTCCCTACCGCGGTGAGCTTGGTGTTTCCTTCTCCATGGCTATTTTGGCTCTGGCGGCTTGTCCTAGCGTGAACCGCCCTACCATGGTCAATCAATTGACTGACCATGGTGGCCACGATAAGATCGCCATACCGTGGCTAGCCAAAAGCCTGACTGCGGTGGCCACGGTAAAGCCGCCAATGACCTGGCTAGTAGTTATCGCCATACCACGGCTAGCCAGAAGGCTGATCGCAGTGGCCACGGTAAAGCTGCCAGCGGCCTGGCTGGCGGTTACCACCATACCATGGCCAGCCAAAAGGTTGACCGTGGTGGCCACGATAAAGCCGCCAATGGCTTGGCTGGTGGTTACTGCGGTACTGCGGCCAACCAAAGGGCTGACCGTGGTGGCCACGATAAGACTGCCAGCGGTCTGTCTGGCCAGTTACCATGGTACAACAGTGTGCCTTGGGGCCGGCCGTGGTAGCTTGGTAAAGAGGATGGCGAGCTCGGTAGGCTTACTGCCATACTACAGGGTGAGCTCAGGTGGACCATGGTAGCACAGTAAAGACTATGGAGAGCTCAGTGAGCTCGACGACCAGGTTTGATCAAGTTGGACTCAGTGTCAAAGCTCAACAACGAATAAGGTGAGGACACGTGGCTCAGTGTCATGCGATTATTGGCTAAGAGGCCAATGCAGTAATTGCTGCAGGTGTAGGTCAACTCAGGGTGGTGAAACAAAACCCGATTTGGATAATGACAGTTATGGCCTTGGTGGCTCAGTGCAGGAAGATCGACATGGGTAGATCATTGGTACGATTTGATCAGAGATGATTGTACTTTGTGATCGGCGGTTGTCTGACATAATTGAATGCAATGTATGACTTATGTAAGTCGAGTATGTGATTGCAAGATGAGTTAGTTCAAACTGTATGTTTGAGAGAAGAACGTAGTAACATACAAAATTTGATTGTGCTGCTGAGAGCTAAACAAAGAAGTCTATGATTTGTATGTAACTGGTTTTGTTACTGTAATACAAAATAGTCCTAACTTTGTGTGGTGGGTTTTTTACCTAAAAAGGTTTTCCCATATATATCCTATGTCAGGTGTGATTGCTCTCTTTGTGTATTATTTATTTTACTCTCATGTATTCATCTCAAGTAGTTTTAAAAGCTATTGGAACTAGTTTATGCTTTACTCCTCTGTTGTATTAGTGTTAAGGGAATGTATTCCGCACTGTTGGATCTCTAGATCCATGCATGTTTTCCCTTCAAGTGGTATCAGAGCTTGGCCAGCTGTGTTATCCTTGTAGGAAAGATTAGTTTTTTGTGTTAATATTGTTTAAGTGGGAGTCTTGCATTGTTGATACTTGTTTCTATTTGAGATGGTGAGTACATCTGGTAGAATTGATATTGAAAAATTCAATGGCAGTAACTTTGAGTTATGGAAACTCAAGATAGAAGACTTGCTTGTGGATAGAGACCTCTAGATTGCTGTCTCTGGAACTAAGCCACAAACTACAATGCAAGAAGCTTGAGATCTTGTTGATAGAAAAGCAAGAGGTTTGATAAGACTAAGTCTAGCTGATTCTATTCTCCTGAACGTTCATGAGGAGCAGTCTGCAACTTCTTTGTGGAAGAAGCTTAGTGATATTTATCAGGGAAATTCTCTAGTAAATAAGTTATTCCTAAGGAAGAAGTTGTAATCCTTGAAGATGGACGAAGGTGCATCTGTTGCAGACCATCTAAACTCATTTAATATGAGTGTCACTCAGCTGGCATCTGTAGGTGTAAAGATTGAGGAGGAGGATCATTGCATGCTCCTGTTGTGTTCGTTACCTGATAGTTGGGATCATCTTGTGATGGCCATTGGAAGCACTACTACTACTTTCAAGATGGAAGATGTTGTTGCCTTATTGCTATCTGAAGAGATGCGGAGGAAGTCTTCAGAGATGGCCAAAGAGGCTCTTGCTATTCATGGTAGACCAAAGGAGAAAGGCAAGAAGAAAGAAAAGAAGTGAAAATCCAAATTTATAGGGAGATCAAAGTCTCCTGGTAAAACATTCAAGGTGAGATGCTAGAACTGTGGGCAACATGGTCATATCAGGAAGGACTACAAGGAGAAGAAGAAGAAGAATGCTTTTAACAATGAATCTTCTCAAAGTGATGCAGAAGCCTTCATTGCAGTAGCCTTGACAACTCAGGCATTAGATGATGTCTAGCTGGTTGACTCAGGTGCATCATTTCACATGACGTCCAATAGAGAATGGTTCTTTAAATACAAGAAGTATGATGGTGGAAAGGTGTACTTGGCAAGTGATTCAACACTGGAGATAGTTGGCAGAGGAAGAGTCTGAATTTAGCTTCCTGACGGGAGAGTAAAAGGTATTGGTGGCTTGCTTCACATACCAGGTCTGGCTCAAAATCTTCTCTCTGTCAGTAAGTTAAATGATGTTGGTGTAGAAGTTTCTTTTTCTAGTAAAGGGTGTAAAATGGCTAGAGGTGCAATGGTGCTGGCTAAGGGTGTTCATACTGGCACTCTGTACAAGTTGGAGCACGTCCTGTTCTTTGTAATAGTGCCTCTGTAAAGTCTTGTAATTCTACACCTGTAGAGAAAGATGATGACTCCTCTCTAGCTGCAAATGCTATGGAGGTAAAACTTCCAGCTGAGAAGACTATTCTATGGCATCATAGACTTGGTCACATTGGTGAGAAAGGTTTAAAAACCTTGAAGAATAAAAACCTTGTAGAAGGGCTTGATGATTGTAACCTTGTGTTTGATATCTGCGAACATTGCATCTATGGAAAACAACACCGTGTTTCTTTTTATTCTAGTCCTCACAAATCTTTTGGTATACTGGATTATGTTCATTTTGATGTGTTTGGTCTAATTAATATTCCTTCGTTATCAAAGTCTAGATATTATGTTTCTTTTATTGATGACTGTTCAAGAAAGGCATTTGTATACTTCATTAAAAGTAAATCAGAAGTGTTCAGTTGGTTTAAAGAGTTTAAATATTTGGTAGAAAATCAAACTGGAAGGAAAATTAAGTGCTTGAGGATAGACAATGGTGGTGAATTTTGTTCTGCAGATTTTGAAAGGTATTGCACTAATCATGGTATCAAAAGGCACAAGACAATGCCTTATACTCCATAGAAAAATCGAGTTGCTGAAAGGTTGAATAGGACCTTGATGGAAAAAGCAAGGAGTATGCTGAGTGGTGCTGGTCTGGAACAAAAGTTCTAGGCTGAGGCTATGGCTACAACATGTTATTTGATAAATAGATCTCCTTGTTCAGCTCTTGTTGACAAGACACCTTTGGAAGCATGGTCTGGTAAGAAGCCCTCTCTGAGGCATGTCCGTGTGTTTGGCTATGAGGCATATGTTTATGTGCCAAATGAAAAGAGATCTAAATTGGATAACAAGACTGTTAAATGTATTCTCATTGGCTATAGAGTTGGTGTGAAAGGATACAAGCTTTGGAACCCTGATACTAAGAAGGTTTTGTATAGCAGAAGCGTGATATTTCGTGAGCTAAAACCTTCTGTTAGTGATCAACAACTTGGGACAAATCAGAGTGACAAGAAGAAGGATGCAGTTGAGATTCTCCAAACTCTAGAAAGGGAAGAGCTGCATGGTGTTCCTGAGACTGAGGAGAGCTCAAGCAGCTCTGGAAGTTCTAATGATGAAGATCAACCTCAGCCTGTAAGAAGATCTACATGAGAAAAAAGGCAACCTGATAGGTATGGTTTCTCTATGTTATATTCAAATTGTGCCTATGCTTTAATTACCAGCACTGATGAACCTAGGAATGTAAAAGAAGCAATCAGCATGGTTGATTCAAAGTCTTGGTTGGAAGCCATGAATGAAGAAATGGATTCTTTGAAAAAGAATGATACCTGGAATTTGGTACCACTGCCTAAAGGGCGAAAGACTGTTGGTTGTAAATGGATATTCAAAAAGAAGATAGGTCTTGATGGCAGTGTTGAGAAGTACAAGGCTAGACTGGTTGAAAAAGGTTTTTCTCAAATTGAGGGAATTGATTATGGAGAGATCTTTTCCCCTGTAGCAAAGCTGACATCCATCAAATTTTTATTGTCATTGGCAGCTATGTATGACTTTGAAATAGAGTTGATGGATGTAAAGACAACGTTTCTCCATGGCGAGCTGGAATAAGAAATTTACATGTCCTAGCCTGAGCATTATGTTGAAAGAGGTAAACAAAATCTGGTTTGCAAATTAAATAAATCTCTCTATGGTTTAAAGAAATCCCCTAGAATGTGATACCAGAAATTTGACACATTTGTGTTGTCAATTGGGTTTGTGAGATCAAAATCTGATCATTGTATTAATTATAAATCTAAAAATGATCGTGTGCTTGTTATCACCCTGTATGTGGATGATATGTTATTTATTGGAAATAACAAGACTATGATTTCTGACCTCAAATCTCAGTTGTCTGCAAATTTTGAGATGAAAGATCTTGGTGTAGCTAGGTACATTCTTGGAATGGAGATTACCAGGGACAGAACAAGCAAAAAGCTTTGGGTCAGTTAGAGTAAGTATGTGAAGATTGTTCTGGAGAGGTTTAGCATGGATGACTGCAAGCAGCTGGTTGTTCCTATCATACATGGAACTAAGTTGTCAGTTGAAGACTGTCCAAAGTCTACTATAGAGATGGAGGACATGACCAGTATGCCTTATGCAAGTGTTGTTGGAAGTTTGATGTATGCTATGGTTTGTACAAGACCAGACATTGCCCAAGTAGTGGGAGTTCTAAGACGATTTATGGAAAATCCAGGAAGATCACATTGGGATGCCATGAAGAGAGTTTTTAGGTATTTGAAGGGGACTTCAAATTATGCATTGTGTTACCATGGCAATATGGTTGCTTCACAGAGATCTCTCAGCATCCAAGGTTATGTTGACTCAGATTGGGCAGGGGACATTGATAGCAGATAATCCACCAGTGGATACATTTTCATGCTTAATGGTGGAGTTATTAGTTGGATGAGCAAGTGACAGGTTGTGGTTGCTTTACCCACAACAGAGGCAGAGTACATGGCTGCAACTCATGCCTATAAGGAAGCTGTTTGGCTGAGGTGTTTGTGCTCAGACATTGGATTTGATGGTAGGTAGATTACAATCTGTTGTGACAGTCAGAGTGCCATTTGTTTGGCAAAGAGCCTGACTTTTCATGCCAAGACCAAACACATTGATGTGCAGTATCACTTCGTGAAGGATATGGTTGAAGATGGTAGAGTCAGTCTGGGAAAGGTAGACACCTTGAAGAATGTTGTAGACACTTTGACAAATCCTGTGAGTACAGACAAGTTCTGATGGTGCACAAAATTGATGGGCCTTGGGGCCTATGATAGATAGTGATTTTTCTATCGTTTTGGGGTTGGCTGGAAGTGTTCGCCAAGTGGGAGCTTGTTGATAAAGAATGTCTCAACTTCCAATCTGAAGCCAAATATTTCAAATTCTTGGTGAAAAAATGTTCTTTTATGCCTTTTACTGCCATACCGCGATAGTCTCTTTTCAGTCCTGGTGGTTCCACGGTGAAGGGTTTGGCGGTTACCGCCTTACCATGCACAATCCTTTTCCCTACCATAGTGAACACAGTGTTTCCTTCTCCGTGGCTATTCTGGCTCTGTCGGCTTGGCCTGGCAGTTATCGCCCTATTGCGGTAAGACCGCCAACAATTGGCTAGCGGTTACCGCCATACCGTGGCCAGGCAAAAGGTTGACCGTGATGGCCGTGGTAAAGCCACCAACGGCCCGGTTGGCAGTTACCGCCATACCGCAACCAGTCAAAAGGCTAATTGCAGTGGCCGCGGTAAATCCGCCAGCGGCTTGGCTAGTAGTTATCACGGTACTACAGCCAGCCAAAGGGCTGACCGTGGTGGCCGTGGTAAGATCGCCAGTGGTCTGCCTGGCCGGTTATCGCGGTACCATGGTGTGCCTTGGGGCTGGCCATGGTAGCGCGGTAAGGAGGATGGTGAGCTCGATAGGCTTACTGCCATACCGCAGGCTGAGCTCGGGTGGACCGCAGTAGCATAATAAAGACTATGGAGAGCTTTGCGAATAGGTTTGACTGAGTTGGACTCGGTGTCAGAGCTCGACAATGAATAAGGTGTGGACACGTGGCTCAGTGTCATGCATTTATTGGCTAAGAGGCCAATGCAGTAATTGCAGCAGGTGCAGGTCAACTCAGGGTGGCGAAACAGAACCCAATTTGGGTAATGACAGTTATGGCCTTGGTGGCTCGATGCAGGAAGATCGACATGGGCAGATCATTGGTGTGATTTGATCAAAGATGATTGTACTTTGTGATTGGCAGTTGTCTGACAGAATTGAATGCAATGTATGACTTATGTAAGTCAAGTATGTGATTGGAGGATGAGTTAGTTCAAACTGTATGTTTGAGAGAAGAACGTAGTAATAGACAGAATTTGATTGTACTGCTGAGAGCTGAATAGAGAAGTCTATGGTTTGTATGTAATTGGTTTTGTTACTGTAATACAAAATAGTCTTCACTTTGTGTGGTGGGTTTTTTACCTGAAAAGGTTTTCCCACATATATCCTATGTCAACTGTGATTGCTCTCTTTGTGTATTATTTATTTTACTCTCATGTATTCATCTCAAGTAGTTTTAGAAGCTATTGGAACTAGTTTATGCTTTACTCCTTTGTTGTATTAGTGTTAAGGGAATGTATTCTGCACTGTTGGGTCTCTAGATCCATGCATGTTTTCCCTTCAAATATTACATGGTACTATATAGTTTTATGAATTTTTGTGTTGATTCATTTATTTTTTGTGGGATATTTTTTCAAAACACTAGTCCATGCATACTTTGGTAGCCATTTTTAGTTGGAGGCTTTTTCATTGCATCAAATTCTTATCTTCTATACATCATATAGGAAAATTATTTATGGGATTTTTTCACACCAATGAAAAACCATCTTGGTATCTATTAGTTTTTTAGTTAATAAGTAGATCTTGATAAAAATATTGTCAAGATAACATGATGTGATTATTTTCTTATAGGTCATAGTTGAAATTTACATCACAATTTTATCTTCTACACATTGGAAAGAAAAAATATTTATGGGTTTTAATCATAGCATCCAAAAAATTTATGGGTATCTATTATTTTTTGCATACATAAAGTAATTTTTGCAAAAAAATAAATTTATAATTGTCCCAAGTCATTATTGACAAAAAAATAAAATATTGCAATAAATTTTGATCATTAACTCAAAATTGAGTGTTCTCTTCAAAGCTTCCTATTTTTTTATTTTCAATCCATTAAACCTAATTGAATTATAAAAATAACTAAATTATAAAGTTCCACGGTCCAAGGGGAGCACCGAATATTTAATCAAGGGGGTGTCTTGTCTTGTGTCATGTTAAGTTGCAATTCTATCTTCCTTACACACTTCTTCATGTTTCTACCAAAAATTATCTACTTAAGCATGGAGTCAGATCAACCTATTAAGCCTCTCACACCCTTTAATTATCATGAGTGAAAAATTGATGTTCAACTTATGCTAAAGAATAAAAGGATGTATAGGGTAACTATGGGTACTGAAAAAGAACCTACTTATACTAAACAAAAGTAAAATTATTTAACAAATTTGATGAAGCCTTTAATTTTTTGTGTTTCAATCTATCTTATGAACTACTATTTCATGTAGAAGACTTGAAAAAACCTAAAGTAATTTGGTCAGCCTTAGATTTTTATTTTTGGGAAGGTTAATGAACAAAGAAGTCACAAGTTAGAGAATAAACTCATATTCTCTAGTCAAAGTACTATTAAAAATTTGGAGGATTAATTTTCTAAGCTAAAATTATAGAGGTTACAATGAAAATAATTTGGTGTAGATAAAAAAAGGATCAAATTATCCTTTCTATACTTTTCAAATTAAGTCTTGATTGCTCTATATTTTTCTCAACCTTCTATTCGATAAAAAAAGGGCCCTTGGAGCTATCTAGAAAATGTCATATTTATATTAATCCATTACTTGATTGAAAAGGGAGCAAGATGATTTGATATAAATGGGCACCATGAATTATTATAAACATCAAGCCCTTATTGATAGAAATGGAAAACCTAAGAATTCAAACAAATAGGAGAAAAAAATTATCAAAAAGAAAAGGAAACCAAGGATGAAATATCAACCCTCCAAAATTAAAATATATTTTTTTCAAATAACATGCAAAATCTTTTCCAGTTGTTAAATGTTTCATGCAACTTTTGGTCTTATTTTTGTAAAAAGGAAAATGTAATGTTGGAATGTGAAGTATAAAGGTTGGGAACTGATGGGGCAAGTTGGAAAACTTTTATTAAGCCTTGTTACATTGATCTTGAAGGTTGTTGATTGAATTTTGATGTTTGAAGCAATAAACATCTTAGTTTTTGCAACTTTAACATGTTCTCTCATGTTCTTTTGTTTTGTATGATGTTGCACAAATTCATGATAGCTTGAGACCAGTTGGATGTGAAAGGGTGGTGAATCTAAATTCTCCTACAGCTATTTTCAATTAATTTCATCAAGTTTCATGGAAGTTATTGCTATTTCTTTCCAAACTACCGGAAACCCTAGCTAGGGTAACAATGAGCACAATAAAATGATTTTCTCCCCATTCCATTAGTGAAAAATAAGGAAAATCAATGGAATGGTAGCTATAGGTGTATTATTTGATGTTCCAAACTTGCAGACCTTGAGGTGTAAGCTTGCACGTGCTAGAAAGGTTTGAAGGTCTATTATCTTCATGTAACAGACTTAGGAGTTCATGAAAAAGTTGTGTTTTGTATTGGAAGAGTCAAGCATGGGTGGGTTGATGGTTGGATCATGTTGATAGACCTGTGAGGACCCTGTTAGAGCCAAGGAGGTTTTAAGAAGCCTTTTGGAGATCTATTTTAGGTCAACCCCTAGTGCATCCAACTATAGAACCCTAATTAGGCCTAATGCAAAGCGGGGCAGTCAAAATTTGACCTTTGTGTTCCAAAGGAACCTCCCCTAAATTTTGGATATGTTTTAAATGAACCAAAAGGGTATGTGAATATGTGCTCACATTTTGATTCCCAGGCCTTCTTCAAGAGATATTCCCAAATAAGCCTTGTTGAAGTACTACTAAGAATGATGATGGTTTGTGAAGGAAGTCACCTTGGAGATGTGAAAAGGGCTCTTGAAAAGTGTTGATTAGTTGAATTTGATCCTAAATACCCCTTCTTTACATCAAATTGGTATCAAAGCATAGAAGATCAGAAAAAAATAGAATTGAAGTGAAGGAAAATAAAGATGTCTCCTAAGGGAAATATAGTTGCCAGAGAGGTGAGCGAATTCAAAGAGAAGAATGCAAAAGAGACAAGGGAGTTGAAAGAGTTGATAGAGTCCCTTCAATCTAGGCTTTCTGTAGTTGAGACAAGTCACAGGGGATGTGAGTGACCAAGAAGAAGAGGAAGAAAGAAGAGAAGAAGAAGAAGAGGTCCAAGAGGAGTTGGATCCTAAAGACTTGAGATTTGCAAAGCTATTGAAGTTTTTCAAAGGAGAAGGTACCAAGATGAAGATGGATCTACCCATGTATGGAGGAAATTTAGATGGTGAGGAGCTCTTGGATTAGATAGGAGCAATGGATAACTACTTTGAATATGAAAGTGTACTAGAAGAGAAAAAGGTGAAGTTCACAAAGACAAAGTTGAAGAGCCATGCCTCACTTTGGTGGGAAGATATACAATATGAAAGGAGGAAAAATGGTAAGTCCATAATCACCTCATGGGATAGGATGGTTTTGCAACTGAAGGGAAAATCCCTGCCAAGTAATTATACCATTTGGTTGTAAAAGAGACTCCAAAACATGAAGTAGAAAGACATGGATGTGAAGGCTTACGTAGATGAGCTCTATAAGTTGAGTATTATATTAGGCCATGTGGAAGATGACGTAGAAAAGGTGGGAATATACATTAATGGGCTAAGATACAACTTACAAGATGAACTGAGTCTCACCACCCCAAAGACAATAGAAGAGTGCTATCAATTGGCACTAAAGGCTGAAGATAAAGTCAAGAGAAGGAAAGAGAAGCAAAGAAGGGGTAGAGGGAGAAGTTTCAAAGGAAGAGGCACATTTGGAGGTAGAGTGAAGTCCACAAAACCTCAAGAAGAAACAAGAAGAAGTCAAGAACAAGGTGCAGGTCAAAGAGGAGGCTTTAGGGAAAGAAGACCCAATAATAGAGACAAATTTGGAGGCCAAGGAAAAGGAAAAGGTGGATTCATAGGTAAATGTTACAAGTGTAACAAATTTACAGGCCACCAAGCATGGAAATGTCCTGAAAACAAGTCTACTACCTCATATGGAGGAAAAAGGAGAAATAAAATTATGGAAGGAAAAGAAAATGAAAGTGTGTACTACCCATCACACAAAAATGAACCCATCACACAAAAATGAACTAGAAGTTGGTGAATCACTCATGGTAAGGAGAACCCTCATCAAGGTTCCAGTGTAGAAGGATCCACCACAAAGGAAGCCCCTCTTCATGACAACTTGTAAGTACTTAGCTAAAGTTTGTAAAGTTGTGGTTGATTTAGGTAGTATAGATAACTTGGTGTCTGTTGAGATGGTAGAAAAACTTATGTTGAAGAAAATTCCTCATGTCAGTCCTTATACAGTTTCATGGATTAATAAGGGGCATCAAGTAGTGGTAAATGAAAAAAGTTGGGTGGAGTTTCACATAGGAGGTTATAAAGACAAGATTTTATGTGATATAATAGCCACAAATGTGTGCCATTTTATTTTAGGAAGGCTTGGTAGTATGAAAGGAAGACACTTCATGATGGAAAGAAGAAAAAGTACACCATAGAGAAGGATGGGGTTTCTTATACCCTTACACCCTTAAAGGATGACAATCAAGAAGAACAAGTAGGGTCTAGTGTGATGGTGGTCAATGAAAAGGAGTTCCTTAAGACCTCAGAAGTGGAGAACATGGGTTTTGAAATCATAGTGAAGCCTAAATCTATCATGGCAGTAGATAAGAAGAAGAGTTACCTTTAGAGGTGAAAAAATTGTTAAAGACATATGCTGATATTATGCTAGATGAGATTCCTGCTGCATTACCACCTATAAAAGACATTAGCCATCATATAGACTTCATTCCAGGAGCTAGCTTACCCAACAAGGCTGCTTACAAAATGAATCCTTAGAAAAATGAAGAAATAAAGAGGAAAGTACAAGAACTTCTTGACAAGGGGTTGATTAGGGAGAATTTGAGTCCTATTTCTATTCCCACAGTCCTAGCACCCAAGAAAGGAGGAGAGTGGAGGATGTGCACCAATTCAAGGGCCATCAACAAGATTACTATAAGGTATAGATTTCCTATTCCAAGAGTTGAAGATTTAATGGATTATCTGGGGGGTACAAACTACTTCTCTAAGATTGATCTCAAGAGTGGCTACCATCAGATTAGAATCAAACTTGGTGATGAGTGGAAAACAACCTTTAAAACAAAAAAGGTTTGTATGAATGGTTGGTAATGTCCTTTGTTTTATCTAATTCTCCCAGTACTTTTATGTGCTTGATGAATGAGGTGCTCAAATGCTTCATAGGAAATTTTGTTGTTGTGTATCTTGATGATATTGTTGTCTTTAGAAAAACTAAAGAAGAACATTTTCAACATTTGGAATTGGTTTTGAGGAAGTTACATGAGGAAAAGCTAATGATAAACTTGAAAAGGTGTGATTTCTTGAAAATAGAGTTGGTCTACCTTGGGTTTGTGGTGACTAATGGAATTTTGAAGATGGATCCTAGAAAAGTAGAAGCAATCTTGAATTGGCCTACACCAAAGTTAGGGGCTAAGGTAAGAATCTTTCATGGTCTAGCCAACTTTTATAGGAAATTTATAAAGTGTTTCAGTCACATTTGTGCTCCTATGATTGATGCATTTAAGGGTGATAAAAGAAGAAAGTTTTTGGGTCTAATAATGTTGATAAAAGCTTTGATTATTTGAAAAGGAGAGTGGTTGAGCAGCCTATATTGTCTTTGCCTAGTTTTGATAAGGTTTTCACCATTGAATGTGATGCAAGTAACCATGCTATAGGGGTTGTATTGAGTCAAGAAAATATGCCTATTACATTCTTCGGTGAAAAATTGAATGAAGCCAAGAGAAGGTATTCCTCTTATGACCTTCAATGTATGCCATGGTATAAGCATTAAATAAATGGAGACATTAATTTCTTCCTAAATAATTTATAGTGTTTACTGACAATCATGCATTGCAATTTTTGAATAGTCAAGAAAAGATTAGCCATAGGCAT
Source organism: Sequoiadendron giganteum (assembly GCA_007115665.2). NCBI lineage: Eukaryota > Viridiplantae > Streptophyta > Pinopsida > Cupressales > Cupressaceae > Sequoiadendron > Sequoiadendron giganteum. Next base: position 205,298,667 of record CM021106.1, read on the forward strand.
GTGAAATGGGTTGAGTACTTGCAAGGTTATAATTGTACCATAAAGCACAAGAAAGGACAGACAAATAAAGTGGAAGATGCACTGAGTAGGAGGGATTTGATGGTGCAAGAAATTTAGTTGCATACTGTGGGAGTTGATTCCCTAAAAGGTATGTACATTGATGATGAAGATTTATGATGCAGGGGCATCCGAAAGATTCAAATCAGTTGGGACAAGAACATGTAGTTACAAAGGTTGTCAGTGATGCAATGAAGTTTAGTATGATGGCTAGCTTAGTATATTGAGGATGAGAAGTTGTGGATTAAAGGGGTTTTTTACAAGTATATCTAGTTTATCCACCAAAAGTTCTAGAGGTTCACATGAAGATTAAATCAAGTTATGAGTATTTGTGTTCTGACAGTTGTTCTGTTGCTTTAGTTGGTGTTCCTAAAAGAAGATGATATGATTCTAGTAAACCGAGTTGTTGTGGATGCTTTAGTGGTAATTCATGGATGTTTCTAGATTGTGATCTATCTATTTTGTTGGTTCACATTGATTGTTGTGCTCACGATTGGTGATTTTCTTCTAGGAGTTCATGTTTTTTCATGTTCATGGACGATAGGGTGATTGTAGCGTGTTGTGGATATTTGAGGCTAATTGTTTAAGGTGTTTCAATTTTGAGACATGGTTTTTTGGGTCCCTAATATGTTTGGGCCGATATTGGTTGATTCACATTGGTAATTGATTATTGATTTGGGCTGACAGTTTGTACGCATTTTATATTTTGTTGGGCCGAGATGTAGTTGATGTTATCCTTAGATGCATATATATATGATTGATTGTTTTGAGGAGATTGATGAGGCATGGTGTGAGATGTGCAAGTTATGTGTTTGAATAATTTTCTAATATTTTGAAGGCAGAGATAAATTATGGATAAGAGTAGTTATGAAGCATGGTGATGAGATGGTTTGATCCAGAAAGATCATAGAGAAGAGAAATTGTGGAGCAGAAGGAAGAAGCGATGGAAGAAAGTTATTATATGAATTGTTTGTAATTCTTGGGTTGAGGCATAGCATCTGCAAAGCTTGAGTGGCATATGTAATGTGTTTTGAGATCATAATATAATGAGGAGTGAACTTTGAAGGCTGGGTTATTTCTCTTTGAGGGTTTTCCTAGGATAATTCTTGTGTCGTGTTATTGCATATCTGTTACCTTTATGTTGATTATCTATTAGATTCCGTTGTACATCTATAAGATTTGAGTGTTATTTGTTTAAGATATGAGGTGGGACAGTCCCTCACCAAACCCTCCTACCTTGGGCTATGTCAATTGGTATCAGAGTGGGCTTTGAATCTGTTGTCTAGTTGTGAATCTTTATTAGAGTAGGTTGAAGAGCTGGTTGCTAGTTTATCAGATATGGTTGTCAATTTTTTGCAAAATGGGGAAGACTAGGGAAAGAATGAAGAGGGAAAAAGAAAACCTATTATGTGAAAGGGATACTTTGGAGGAAGAATTGTGCGAACTGAGGAAGTGTAATTCAGAATTGATGGAGAGGATGAGAGAACTAGGAAAAGAAAAGTGTGATGCTCTTGAAGAAGAACTAAAAAATGGAAGGAGAAATGAAGAAATGGAAGTAGAGCTAGATAAGTTAAAGGATATTGAAAATGAAATTGAAGAAGGATTCAAGTTGTTTAATAGGTTGGACAAGAGGAGCATATATCTAGAGGAAAGTTTGAAAGAGCTGAACAAGGAGAACCATTTGTAGAAGAAGGAAATATCTGACTTGAAGGAACATGCTAATCAGTTGGAGAAGGAAAATGAATGATTGAGATATAAAACTAAAGTGTGTGATATTTCTTGTGATACTGATGATTTGTGTGATGTTTCAAAAACTTCTTTAGAAAATGGGATTGAAGATGAAAGTGCGACTAATCCTGTAATTGTTGGAGATGGTATTGGTTTCAAAATCATGCAGAAAATGGGATACAAAGGAGAAGGATTGGGAAAGAATAACAAGGAATGATAGAACCTATTGTACCAATAAGGAGAGAAAGAAATGAAGGCCTTGGATGTGACAGAGGTAAGAATGTTGTTACAAGTTCAAACAATTCGAATCGGGGAAGAAAAATTATGTATTGTTCACATTGTAATAGGCATGGACATGAAAATAAATTATGTTGGGATCTATATCCTTGTAAGTTTTGTGGACTAAGAAATAATTCTAAGAATATGAGTTGGAATAAAAAGTGAGGGAGAAATTCTAGGATAGATTGTATACAGATGGATTATGGATGGATTGATGGGTCAAAATAGAAGTATGTTGCTCATAAGTTCAGAAAGTTTTACAGATTGAAACACTCATGTGTTGAGGGAAAGGAAGGATCAAGATGCAGAGAAAGAAGACCTTATGCAAAGAAGAACAAGGAAATTGATTCAACATATGGAGGGATATGTGATAGGAGTCATAGTAATTATCACAATGAAGTGTACTAGAGAAGTGAAAGAGGATTTGCTAGAGGAGGAAATTGTTTTCAAGTTTGGAGGAAGAAAGAATCAAGCACTAAATTTCATCAAGAACCTAATACCAGAGAAACTAATGAAAGAGAAGTAGTAAAGGATGCAAAGATATTTTGTGTAGATGAAGAAGAGCCTGTTGATATAGAATTAGTTTATGTAGAGGAAGGGGAACCTTTCGAGGTATCAGATTGGATAGTGGAACCAAAAGAAGAAGCAACGATCTTAAGGTAACTTAAGGTTTATGTGAACCAATGTGAAGCGTAACTGGAAAGGGGAGTCTACATTGTAGAGAAAGAGGAAGTGACATGATATTCTACAAGAGGAGAAAGTTTATAGAGAATAGTATAGGAACAGTATATGCATAGAAGAAAATATAGCATTTTTAGGTGTGCAAAGGAAATGCAAAGATCAAAAAATGTTGCAGAGGAAATTTAGAAATGGTATTGATGGATCAAGGAAGTCATATGATTGTTCTAGAGGATGCAAGTATGTGTTAACTCTTAATTTATTGAAGCGGACATCGATCTTGAGGAAAATTGTAGAGAAGGATTTCTCAGACCACTGACCAGAGAGGTAGTGCAAGGATTGCAAGTAGAACACTGAACTTAGAAGAACTTGAGGCAGTTTTGTAGGGTGGACTTGAACAGACCGCCAACCTTGAGGCAGTTGCAAGTACCTGTGAATAGATTGCTAGACCAATTCAAAGAGATAATTTATTTTGACATAACTTAGCCTAAATTGAAGAGGCTCACTTTTCAAATAACCTCAAGAGTCTCATGCAAGGGCATCCAAAAGATTCAAATCAATTGGGACAAGAACATGTAGTTATAGAGGTTGTGGGTGATGTAGTAAAGTTCAGTATGATGGCTAGCTCAATATATTGAGGATGAGAAGTTCTAGATTAAAGGGTTTGTTCTCAAGTATATCTAGTTTATCCACCACAAGTTTTAGAGGTTCACATGAAGATTTGATCAAGGTATGAGTATCTGTGTTTTGAAAGTTGTTCAGTTGCTTTAGTTGGCGTTCCTGAAAGAAGATGATATGATTATAGTAATCTGAGTTGTTGTGGATGCTTCAGTGGCGATTCATGGATGTTTCTAGATCATGATATATCTGTGTTGTTGGTTTGCATTGATTGTTGTGCTCGTGATTAGTGGTTTTCTTCTGGGAGTTCATGTTTTTTCATGTTAATGGCTGACAAGGTGATTGTAGCGTGTTGTGGATCTTTGAAGATAATTATTTAAGGTGTTTCATGTTCGAGAAATGTTTTTTTGGGTCCCTAATATGTTTGGGCTGACATTGGTTGATTCACATTGATAATTTCTTATTGATTTGGATCGACAGTTTGTACACATTTTATATTTTGTTGGGTCGACATGTAGTTGATGTTATCCTTAGACACGAATATATATGATTTATTTTTTGAGGAGATTGATGGGGCATGGTGTGAGATGTGTGAGTTCTATGTGTGAATAATGTTCTAATCTTTTGAAGGCAGAGATAAAGTGTGGAGAAGAGTAGTCATGAATCATAGTGATGAGATGTTTTGATCTGGCAAGATCACAGAGAAGAGAAATAATGGAGCAGAAGGAAGAAGTGATGGAGAAAATTATTATATGAATTGTTTGTAATTATTGGTTTGTAGCCTAGCATCTATATATCCTGAGTGGAATATGTAACGTGTTTTGAGATTATAATATAATGAGAAGTGAACTTTGAAGGCTAGGTTTTTTTCCTTTGAGGGTTTTCCTAGGATAATTCTTGTGTCATGTGTTCTCTCATATATGTTATCTTTATGTTGATTATCTATTATCTTATATTGTAAATCTATAAGATCTAAGTGTTATTTGTTTAAGCTGCAAGGTGGTACAGTTCCTCACCAGACCCTCTTACCTTGGGCTACATCAATTTCAAAGACATCTATGCTAGTTGCTTGCAACCTTGTACCAGTATTAATAAGAAATGGTTATATTTTCTGATTCAAGATGGTTTTCTATTTAAAGGGGCTCAATTATGCATTTCTAAATGTTCTATGAGGACTAAATTGATCAAAGAAAAACACAATGGCAACCTTGTAGGTCACTTTGGGCTAGATAAGACTTTGGAATAGTTGAAGAGGCACTACTATTGGCCTAGAATTCAAGTTGATGTGAGGAGTTTTGTGGAGAAGTGTACCATTTTCCAAAGAGCTAAAGGAAGTAGCACTAATGCAGGGTGTTATCAACCACTTCCAATTCCGAATAGGCCATGGGAATCAATCATCATGGACTTTGTGATGGGTCTGCCTAGAACCTAAAGGGGGTTTGATTCAATATATGTTGTTGTAGACAAATTTTCTAATATGGCTCATTTTATACCTTGAAAAAGTACTAATGATGCTTCTTACATAATAGGTCTCTTCTTTTAAGAGGTGGTGAGAATCAATGGTTTTCCCCTTAGCATTGTTTCAGATCAGAATAGCAAGTTTGTGGGTCATTTTTGGTGAACCTTGTGGAAGAAATTGGGTACTAACTTGAGTTTTAGTTCTGCCTATCACCCTCAAATTGATGGGAAGAATGAGGTGGTGAATATAAGCCTTGAAAACCTTCTTAGATTACTAACTAAGGAACATGCAACACAATGGGATTTGCTTCTTTCCCAAGCTAAGTTTGCATACGATGAATCTGTGAATAGGAGTGTTGGTAAAATCCATTTTGAAATTGTTTATGGATTACAGACCAAGGGTGTGTTTGAGTTGAGGGATGTTAGCGGCATGGAAAGGAGAAGTGATGAAGAAGAGGAGATTGTTGTGGCTATGCTAGAGATCCACCAATAGGTTAGAGACAATCTTCAAAAGAGTGTGGAAAAATATAAGCAAAGTGCAGATCTTGATAGAAGAGAAATTCATTTCAAAGTTGGAGACTTAGTCTTGGCACATTTAAGGAAGAAGATATATCCTAAAGGGTAGTACTCTAAGATCCATATGAAGAAGATAGGTCTAGGTAGGGTGGTGCACACATTTGGAGATAATGATTATGAGATAGAGCTTCCACTCAAAGTTTCCATTTCTCTTATTTTTAATGTTTATGACCTTTACCCTTATAAGGGGGATGTGGTTCCAAGTTTAATTGTAGGTTATCAATAGCTCCAAATGATGATTGGATCATGGATCTTCCTCCAATCAGGCCATTGGAGTTAGAATGCATTTTGGACACAAAGGAGCTCAAAAAGACAAGGCAAAAAATATATTACCAGTACTTGGTCAAATGGAGAGGTCTTCCAATGGAAGATACCTCATGGATGAATGAATAATACATTGTAAATCATGGGTATACAATTTTAGGTCTGTTCTCAAGTGGACCATGAGCTTATTTTTCCTTGGGAGTATGGCATAGGAGCACCTTAGGTTAAGTAGGTTTGTTAGGAGTGAAATTTGTCATTTTTAGTTTTCTTGTGATAATTTAATGTAATAAGGTCTAGGAAGAACATTTAATATATTTTGGGGTTCAATTAGAGGTTTTGGTCATTGGTTGGTGTCAAAATGCAAGAACATGCAAAATCTTGTCAAGTTGCTAAATGTGTCATGCAACTTTTGGTCTACTTTTTGTAAAAAGGAAAATGTAATGTTGGAATGTGAAGTCTAAAGGTTGGGAATTGAGGGGAGAAGTTGGAAAATGTTTAATAAGCATTGTTCCATCGACCTTGAAGGTTGTTGATTAAATTTATAGTTTGAAGCAATAAACATCTCAAATTTTTGTAACTTTAACGTATTCTCTCTTGTTCTTTTGTTTTGTACGGTGTTGTATAGATTCATCATGGCTTGAGAATAATTGGATGTGAAAGGGTGGTGAATATACATTCTCCTGCAACTAATTTCATTTAATTTCATCAAGTTTCAAGGAAGTTATTGCTATTTCTTTCCAAATTGCCTGAAACCCTAGCTAGGGTAACATTGAGCTCAATAAAATGATTTTCTCCCCATTCCACTAGTGAAAAATCATGAAACTCGATAAAATGGTAGGTCTAGGTGTATTCTTTGATGTTCGAAACTTGTAGACCTTGAGGTTTAAGCTTGCACATGCTAGAAAGGTTTGAAGGTTTGTTATCTTCATGTAAGAGACCTAGGAGTTCATGAAAAAGTTGTTTATTGTATTGGAAGAGTCAAGCATGGGTGGGTTGGTGGATGGATCATGTTGATAGACCCATGAGGACCCTTTTAGAGCCAAGGAGAGGTTAAGAAGCCTTTTGGAGATCTCTTTTAGGTTGAGCCCTAGTGCGTCCAAGTCTAGAAGCTTAATTAGGCCTAATGCAAAGTGGGGCAACAAAAATTTGACCCTTGTGTTCCAAAGGAACGTCTCCTGCATTTGGGGTATGTTTTAAATGAGCCAAAAGGGTATGTGAATATGTGTTTACATTTTGATTCCTAGGTCTTCCCCAAGAGATATTCCCAAATAAGCCTTGTTGAAGTACTACTAAGAATGATGATGGTTTGTGAAGGAAGTCACCTTGGACATGCACGAAGGGCTCTTGAAAAGTGTCGATTAGTTGAATGTGATCCTGACTACACCTTCTTTGCATCAAAATCGAAGAAATAAAAATTAAAATGTGCCTATTTTAAGAAACTTGGGAATTATGAGCTTAAATGTATGAAGAAGCAAGTTGACCACATCACACATCTTCTTGAGAAGAATAATATAGGGGTCCTTGAATCTATCATAGAGTTATCATCAGCTTCAAACACTTTTAGGAAAAGAAAAAGAAAAATCAATGTGTGAATCATTTTTTGCATCTATAGCAGATATGTGTCTAGGAGATGGATTTTCATAGGAATTGTTCTCTACATTGCAACCTATAGATACATATAAAATATTGGTGGTCAACAATACTTATAGGAGTGTTTGTGGGAAAGGAGCTATTGACATAGGTGAAGGATGTTTCATTAATGTCCTTTTTTTCTTGAATTGTATATTAATCTTCTTTCCATATGTCATGTTACAAATAGTGGGACATGAGAAACTATTTAGATCACAAAAAAATTAGTGATTTTATGAGATTTACAGAGAAGAGATATTTTTTATTAAGTCAAGAAAAATAAAGCTCTTAATCTTTGTACAAAAGTAGCTGTTAGAAACCAAGATCAGAAATGCAAACCAAAAGGCCTTCCATAGAAGAGAAAAATAGTAAAAAAGCAGAGCTTTGCATGAAGATGTGCAAATTGATATTATTCAGAATTGAGAAATTACATGAGATGATTTTCTTTATAAAATAAATGTATGCATAACCCTAATGCTGATCTAAAAATAGCTCAACTAAATAAATCTTACTTATTAATTAAGTAAACTAATTAACTACCTAAGTAAAACCTAAGTAAACTTAATAAAGTGTAATTAAATAATTAATTACACCAACAATAGCCCCCAAGGAAAAACAAAAATTGAATGAAGAATGGCCAAAAACAACACATTAGAAGTGGATTAAATTTTTATTAAAAGTATAATAGTTTAGGTGAAACTTAATAAAAATCAACAATAAAATAGGAAACAAATGTTGGTTATGGTGGTTGATCTTATTGGTTCTAGAGCTCATTTCAATGTGGGGGGTTGTAGGGGGTTACCCCTATGAGATCTAGGAATCATGTACCCTAGCCCTCAAAAGGAATTTGATATATATTTATTAATTGCAAATCTAGACCGTTCATCGGTAGGTCACATATCTAACAATACATATTATGTTGGTTTTTCTTTCCCTAGAAGAAAACCCCCTTTTATGAGGTGATTATATTATGGTTGAATGGTGCATCATATTGTGTGTGGAGACTATTCAAGAGAGTGATGAGGATGTTAAAATGGATGTTTTGTAGGTTGTATCCATTCTTTTTTTTAGAAAAAATAAAGGAAGGATTGGTTGTTTCTCCTTGGACATAGTCCATATTTGGTGAATGGAATATATCTATATCTCTTTGTTTAATGTTATTTTTCTATCTTATTTCTACATTCATTTTATTGTATATTATTTTGTGTTCCTATTCATAATAATTGAAAGATGAAAATGGAGGACTATTTATATGAGAAGGATATTTCTTTCCATTGGGGGGAAAATAAAAGAATCCAACGAATATGATGGATCAAGAATGGGATATTCTTGACATAAAGGCATTAGGAACAATATGGTTGTTCCTAGTAGCATCAGTTCCTTTCAACATATCAAAAGAAAGGTCAAAATGATGGATCTAATCTTGGTATTAGCTAAAATTAACAAATAGAAACCAATAGTTTTTGAAAGAGGTAAGTCATGCTTCTAATTTGAGAAGAAATCTCATTTTCATAGGACAACTAGGAAGTGAAGGTTTTACATTTACATTTATAGATAATTCATGGAAGGTCACTAAAGGAGCATTGATAATAGAAAAATGAGAAAATATTGATACATTGTATTTAAGTACAAGCAATTCTATTTTTTCTATTTCTTTACCTTCTATAGGAGCATATAAAACATTGTGGCACCATAGGCTTGAGCACATGAGAGACAATGGGATAAGGATTCTCCAATTAGATAATTTGTTTTCAAGTTTGAAATAGGTTGTTTTGGATTTATATGAAATTTATGTTTATGGAAAACAAAAGAGAAATTCATTAGAGTTGGGAAGGAAAAGATGAGTAAAAGTCTAGAGCTTGTGTATTTAGATGTATGGGGGATGACTTAGGTATCATCTCTTGGTTATGTTACTTATATTGATGATGCAAATAAAAAACTTGGGTTTGTTTCATTTGAAGAAAATTTGATGTCTTTGATAATTTTAAGAAATGTAAATATTTGGTTAAGAATGAGACAATAAATAAGTTGAACTGTATTGAATTAGAAAATGGATGTGAATAATAAAACAAGGAGTTTGATATTTATTCTTGATACTATGGGATTCATGGGAATGTAGTAAAGTGTATTCTTAGGTATTTGAGAGGTACTGCTACCCAGGAAATATTTTTTGGTGGATCCAAATCTACTCTATAGGGACATGTTGATTTAAATCTAGCAAGTGATATAGATAGTTAGAGGAGCACCATAGGGTACGTGTTTACTATAGGTGAAATAAAAATAAGTTGGATTTCCAGATTGTAAAAGGTTGTTGCACTTTCAATAATAGAAGAAAAGTGTGTTGTTGCTATAGAGGCTAGTGTAGAGATGATTTGGTTACAATGGTTTATGGAAGAATTGAGAAAGTATCATGAGTATAATAGGTTGTATAGTGATAGCTTCTTGGATTTTTTATGATTTTCAAATATATCCTCCTCCTACTAGGAGTCACTAGGTATTTATGTCTTTCAAGTTAGGATGTTGCATTGTGGCTAGTTTGATTGATGTTTTGAAACTCGTGATTTCTATATCCTATTTTTGGGTTATTCCCTTATTCTTCTATGTCACTATCTGGGGTTTCTTGTCTCTAGGGATAAACAAGGCCATGCCAAAAAAACTGGTCTAACCCCTCCTATATTTTATCCCCATCAAAATCATGGAAAGATCTAAAAAAATTCCTTTATTTTTCAACTCTCCTTCCTAATTTATTTTCTTAGACCCCTTTTTAGATTCATGTTTATAAAGGGAGCTAAGTTTGAGAAAGTATATCCTATCTACCACCTCATCCTAGGTCTTGGTTTTAGTATTAGGGTTAATGGTGGGGGCATTGAATTTTTGGGGTGATTTAACCTACATAAACATTTTAGATTTAAAATTGCTAGGGCCTTCCTCCTCCAATTTAACCTTGGTATTCACTAGTGTTTTATTCATAAAAATAACCTTATGGCTACCTAACACCCCAAATAAATAAATAGGGAGTTGGGACACAAGCCCCATAAAGGTAAGAGTTTTTTCCATTATCTATAAGAATGAAAGTAGGGTTATTTTCCATAATTCTAAATTTAATAGGCTCAGTTAGACAAAGAGAAAGGGGGAAATGGTAGAGGAAAACCATGGGGCCCTAGTGTAAAGGGATGACTAGCTTATTAGGGTTTTTGGAGTGAAAATAATTAGCTTCCTTAATTAAATTCTCTGAAGAAGAGAGAAGAAAGAAAATTAATCTCATTAGAATTTTATATTGAAATTGGTTCAACAGAGAAAAAATATAGTGTAACACTTAAAATTCCCTTTGAGGGTAAAATATTTTATAAGAACTCGACATACCTATTCCCATGACCCCAAAACTTGACAAGTTCTTCACCATCCTTAAATAATTTCACCATACTTGTGAACCCTTGTTTCATACCTGCACAAACACAACAAACAAACATGTTATTAGATCAAAATGCAAGGTGAAAGAACGATTCCCCATGAATTCCATTTATAAAACTTAGATAGAAAGGAAAATGAAAAAAAATTAAATAAACCAAGTTTAATCTATCTAAGCTAAAAAAACACTTGATCCCATGGGGGAATTGGTGCCAATTGATGTGTTGAAATTGGCCCTTTCCCAACTCCTTAGTTGCAAATGTTGATGATGTGTGGATAGTTCAATCTACTTGATGAGATTTTAGCATAACCTAGCTATGGAATTATGAAAACTATCGATACTTGAAGAGGAATGGGAAAAATTGGTTCTCAATGTGAAGAAAGTAACTTTGCATGAGATTGTGGATGTTGAATGAGAGGAATAACCTTCCATTTATAGATTTAAAAATTTGAAGAATGAGGGATTTGGATGAATGTGGGATCATTCAACATCCAATGGCCAAGTGCCACTTGTCAAGATGTGAATGGTTGATGGTTGTGCACATTTTGGCCAAAGTGCCAATAAATGCAATTAGGTGGAATTTGAATTTGAGGAAATGACATGTGAGAGGGAAAAGGGAATGAAATAAATTCCACTTGGCTCAATGCACAAGGACATGTAAGAGGAGTGAATTCCTTGTTGGAATTACCCATCCACTTGGACATTTTGAATTCAAACTTGATGAAATATTCCCTTTTTATGCCATGTGAGGGAAAATAGAGATTTAATAAAGGAATTAAATCCATTTTCATGTGCAAGTTGCATTCTTTAGAGGATTTAGTGATAGGGATTCACTTATTCAAGATTTGATTAATTTAATGAAAGGTTAGGTGATTTGACCATTTTGACTTGGATTTTAGAATTGATTTAAATCAAAATGAGAGGAAAGATTAATTAAATAATTTTTTTTGATTTATTTAACTAAAAGGGGGGATGTTGGATTAAATTAAATAAGGTTTAATTTATTCAATTTAATAAGAAGACTTTAGAGACTTTAATCAAACAAAATGATTTATTTAATTAAACCGAGATATAAGGTTAATTAAATTAAATTGATTAATTTAATCACCAGAGGAGAAAGACTTAATCAAGTAAATAATGATTTATTTAATTAAGAAACCAAAGGTGATGATAATCTGAGAGTGTGATTCCAAAAGAAATGTTGTTAGTAGTCAGGATCAAGTGTGTTGAATCAAATCTGCATATTTTCCATGTCTACATTTTGCCCCTCTTTGAAACAATGTACTTATTGCATTGATTCAAAGAATAAACTGTTGTGTCAAAGTTCAAAATTTCTTGATTTTTTCAAATGCCCCACTGTTGCCCCAACAAAAGGATTATGTTGGTATATTGCCCCCTCGAGAGATCGAGCAGAAAAGTTTGATTTTCCTATCGAGATCGCGATAAAATGCGAGAGGAGTGGTTCTATTGATCAGAGGACGAAAGATCATTTTTGATGTAGACAATTCTAATGATGTATAGATAGTCATCGAACATGGGTAGCCTTGTGTATATTTTGAGATCTCACACCTACTTTAGATAGAAATTTTAGTAAAGATAGAAGAATAAGATGGATGGAAGGAGGATCCAACAAGCCTACGTTATGATGATGATGATAATTTTTCTTACCAGGAGTTGATATTTTAAAAGGACCAATTAGTTTATGTTTGATAACACACGTAGGTACGATGCATAAAGGTATAAAGAACCAGGATGGCGTTGTACCTAGTGTGATGGACTTTGACTCGACAATCAGATAGGAGTGTTCCTGTTCACACCTAACATACAAAAACCTTTCTAGGACAGAACTAACAAAATGTGAACCCCAAATATCCTCAAGAATGATGGTGGCCTTTCTAGTAGGCAGATGGAAGGAAGAAGTCTCACTATGCCACCACTCGGCCAAAGCTGTCATCATACCCAAATGTGTCCAAATAGGAGGGACGTACGCAATGTACCAGAAACCAAGAATACCAAGTTGCTCCTGAAGATATACGTGCATACGCTATAATTTGTGGAGCACCAACAATCTGTGCTCCCTCGAATGAAGTATATCAAGCTCCTCTTGCGCAAGGGAAAACCATCGCGTCAAGTCTCCTGGAAAAATCTGCCACTCGCATCATTTTTTTGCATTTGAAACAACATATGTAGTGTTGTTTGAAAATGTGACATAGTTTGTAAAATTCTAAAATGTGCCATTTGGAGGACTTTGACAACCTTAACTTCCTAACTGTGTCGCATGGTGCTATTTGTGCACATGACCGACTTTGACCCCAAGAGCCCTAATCTCCAAACTGCGTCATGCGGTGCTCTTTGCATATGCGGCCCTATTTAGGACTGCGCGGTGCTGACCAATCAATTTCAGTGGCGCTATATAATGTCAAGCCGCTTAAAATTAAATTTGACCCTCTTTAATGCACGAAAAATGAGAAATCAAAAGTTGGGATGGGGGTACATACCACTGGTCTTGCAACGACTAGTCGTTGATGTACTCGTACTCTCTCCAACACGTGCCTAGGAAGCTCTCATTGCATGATATTGACCAAGACTCAAAGCTCAAAGCGTGAAATTTTCAAAGGGCTATGTATGCAAATGTATTGAAAGTGACCCCTCAAGGTCTATTTAAGCTTGCAAATTAGGGTTTTTTGACTTAATTTGGCTATCTAATTGGGGTTTTGGTCCCCCGATCCCGTTTTTGTCGAATCGAGGGCCATTTTGCATCTTCTAGCTTTCTAACATGTTTTTTGATATTCTAGGGTATTTTTGAGATTGTCAAGCACCTTGTCATCTTTTTATTCGTGAGATCATCCAAAAAATTAAAATTTTATCTGATCTCTCGAGGGGGCAATATACCAACAATTTATTCTTTATATCATTCTTCCCTATTGATTAAATTAATCAATTTAATTTAATTAACCCGATATCTCTGTTTAATTAAATAATTCACTTTATTTAATTAAAACGCTAAAGTCCTCTTATTAAATTAAGTAAATTAAACCTTATTTAATTTAATCTAACATTATCCCCTTTAGTTAAATAAATCAAATCATTTATTTAATTAAATCTTTCTTCTTAATTCTTGATTTAAATCAACTCATAAATTTGAGTCAAAATTGTCAAATCACCTAATCTCTCATTAAATTGATCAAATCTTGATTAAATTAATCTCAATCACTAAAATCCTCTAGAGAATGCAACTTGCACAATAAATCAATTACTTTGATTTATTTAATTGCCTATTTTGTCTTAACAAGGAATAAGGAAGGAATATTCCCTCAAGTTTGAATTCAAAAATTCCAATTGAATGGGTACTTACAACAAGGCATTCACTCCTCTTACATGTCCTTGTGCATTGAGCCAAGCGAAATTAACTCCATTTCTTTCTCCCTCCAACATGTCACATCCAAATTTCAAATTTGAATCTCATAGCATTTATCATGCACATTGACCAAAATGTTCTCATTCCTCCTCCAATCACATGTGGACAAGTGACCTTCTCTCATTGGTTAGTCTTTTGTCCCACATTGCTCAAATCTTGCTCATTTTTTCAATTGGAAATCTATAAATAAGAGACTCTTCCTCTCATTCTATCATCCACAATTTGAGTAAACTTCCTCATCCACCATTTTAGCAAAGTTATTTGTAGGTTTTCTCAAGGAATCACATTGTTCTTCACCATCAAGTGGATCAAATCACAAAGCTTACAAAGGAGTTGGGAAAGGGCCAATTTCAACACATCAATTGGTGCCACCTCCCCCATGGGATCAAGAGTTTGCATTTGCTTAATTTAGGATTTCATCTACATTTCATGTTTGTTCTTTTTTTTCCTATTTTGAGTATTTGTGAATGGATTTCATGGGGAATCCTTGTTTTATCTTGCATATGAACTCATTAATGTGTTTGTTTTCCCCTCTTTGAAGCAATGTACTTGTTGCATTGATTCAAAGAATAAACTGTTGTGTCAAAGTTCAAAATTTCTTTATTTTTTTGAATGCCCCATTGTTGCCCCAATGGAAGGATTATGCTGGTATATTGCCCCCTCGAGAGATCGAGCAAAAATGTTTGATTTTTTGATCGAGATAGCGATAAAAATGTGAGATGAGTGGTTCTATTTATCAGAGGACAAAAGATAATTCTTTGATGTAGACAATTCTAATGATGTATAGATAGTCATCGACCATGGGTAGCTTCGTGTATATTTTGAGATCTCACACCTACTTTAGATTGAAATGTTAGTAAAGATAGAAGAATAAGATGGATGGAAGGAGGATCCAAAAAGCCTACATTATGATGATGATAATTTTTCTTACCAGGAGTTGGGATTTTAAAAAGGACCAATTATTTTATGTTTGATAACAAATGTAGGTATGATGCATCAAGGTATAAAGAACTAGGATGGAGTTGTACCTAGTGTGATGGACTTTGACTCAACAATCAGATAGGAGTGTTTCTGTTCATACCTAACATACAAAAACCTTGCTAGGATGGAACTAACAAAGCAAGTATTCACCAAGTTATTTTATAAGAACATCCAACAAGCACAACAGATAAAAAATATAATGATCATTGCCCCATTCCTTTCTCTCTAAACCTGTTTTGTTTAGGCATTATAAAGAGGTCCTTGGAATGAGTGAAAAATAAGATAAGTCAAAAAGACTAGATAAAGTAAACAAGCAAGCTAATGTTCTTCGTACCGCTAGCCAAGGCTAAACTACTATGAGATGCCTGATGCTTATGTCCATCATGGGAAGGATACATCCTAGGACATGTTGTGATCAGGGTTTTGGTGGGATTGATTGGGTGATAAGCTATTAATACTCCGAGTTGACCAACTTGCTTGCTTATTGACCTAGACTTGAGACTTCTGACAATTAGGGTGTTCACTTTGGACCCTGCTAGACTTGTTTCTGATTGACTCACCAAAGGATGAAGGTGATCATTAATTTATTAGGAGTGAGACAATCATGGGTGAAAGAGAGATGAGATGGATGCACCATTTTGGGTTTTTCAAATGTTTTGAGGTTGTTTTGATTTTTTGATTTTATCAATTTGTTTGTTATTTTCAAAATTTATAGATGTTTTTGGATTTTGTGTCTCAGGGGCCAATCAAGGATTAGCCTTGCCTACATTTAATCTCAAAGACAACGTAGTTCAGTCAATGATTGACTTGACTACTGATGAGATAGATGGGCAAACAAATTGCCATTGCGACAGATGCTTAAAGGACTAACCTAAAATGTGAAATAGATGGGCAAATGGATTGCCATTGTGAAGAACGCCTAAAGGACTGACCCAAACTGTCTTGAGGGATGATCAAAGATCAACCTTGCCTACGTTCAAGCTTAGAGATGATGTAGTTCGACAAGGTGAAATACCGACAAGACACTATTATGAACCTTTTGAAGACTTTTCGAGATTTTTCTGATGTTTCTGGGTTTTTGAATGATTTTGACAATTTGGATACAGATATGCATGATGGTATTAGTGCTTTGTTTTGGGATGTTGTTGAAAACCAAGCTAAGGCTGATTGATCAGATTGATGGACTGATAGTTTAACTAAGTGTGTTAAGTCAAACAAAAGTGATAATGCACTTGTAAACTCCAGGAAGTTGTGTTATCTTAGAGTAAACTTGTACATAAGAGGATGGTTTGAATAAGTGTGTTAAGTTAAACAAGGTGATAATTGATTGGATTCAATTGATCAAGATTGATGAAGCTTGATTTGGAAAAAAATGTTTTGATGATTTGATGTGACGTTGAATTACACATTAGATGCAACTGATATGAATTGTTGGATTGATGTTCGACAAAAGATAAAGCTTGATAAGGAATGTCTTCCTATCAAAATATGCCATAGGCTAGTGATTTGGATCTTTGGATCACAAATGCTGTGACCAATTTGATTTCATATTTTCCAAATGTTTGAATTACCACATAAGTTTGAGGATATAGATCAAGATTTATTCCCGAAGCAAGATGCAAATATTTGCCCTAGTGTCTAGCAATGTATGGAATGCCATGGATGGATGCTTGGATAGTTGTATGGATGGATAGATATGGATCATCTTGCAATAATATAAGGTGTTCATGTAGTGGATATGCATTTGGATAATACTTTAAGGCTTAGATAACGTTGGATAGGATAGGATCAATGAAAATGACCCATGTCAAGTGTCTACCACAAGCAAGTGTAAAGTGTGCAACAAACTTTTTCAAGATCAAGATAATGTAGATAAATGGTAATGAGTTGGATAAATGGTTCATGGATGTGATAAGATTTTTTCTCCTAAAATGGTGCACGTAGATACTCGATTGTACACATGATGCCTATTTTCCAGGTTTTCATCATGGTATCTGTCCAAAGTGCCACCGAAGTGGTTTACACTAGAGGATGATTTTTTTCTTTACTATTTTTCAATCATTTTTCTGATTTTTTTTTATTTTTGATATTTTTTGATATTTTTGTATTTTTCCATGAAATATTTTAAGCTCATGCTGAACCACTTGGTGGTGTTGATGTAGATGCTTCTGTCATAATGTGTCATTGATATCCTTATTGAAGAATATGATTTGCCAAGATATGTGCACTTGAATGCAACTTTTGATATTCTTGATCTTCTTTATTGATACCAGAGTTAACTTCGTCTTTGTGCGCACATCGCGATAGAGTTCCTTCTGAATCCTTATGATGAAAGTTCATTGCCAAAACAATGTCAATGTGAGAATTGGATATCATGCGTGGAGGTGTGGATGGTGGAGTGTGTTTAGGAATAAAATATGGATTGGTTGATAGTTTGGAACCTTTGACTCTCCAAACTTGGGAAGATGAGCAGTGATGGGTGGATACAGAAGTGTGCATGGAATTAGGACCAACAACTTGATACAATTTGTATGTTTCTTGAGAAGCTTTCTTTTTCCTTTGTGGACATTTTTGATGGATACTTTTCCCTTTTTTATTTTTCCCCATAGTTTCCTTGACTAATGGAGTATGATAGGGATCATCTTTATTTGTATTCTTTGGTATCCAAGTGTATTTGATTTGTCCTTTGTGCTTCTTAGCTTCTTTGCTTTGATTCAAATATCCCTTTTGATGTTGGTCCCAATTCATGGATGGGGTGATGGGTGGATGAAGATTCATGACGTGGCTGGTTGTAGTATTGGCATTGGTTTCATCATAAGGATTCTTCATGCTCCCTATGTTGACATTTGCTTGAGACTCTTGTTTTGAATGAAGATCATCTACATGTCCATCTAAAGAAATCATCTCATGGGTAGATGGAGGAGTATGTGTTATGTGGATATGATCATCGTGTATAGATAGGAGAGTGTCCATTATATCATTGTAGTAGCTTGGAGATACAAATTCTTGATCTCAAGTGATTTCATAATCGCTTTCGACATACTTTGGATCAAGTTCTTGACATGGGTCAATTTTAAAGAATGGATTTCTTATAAAGGGCTCTTGGATATCTTCATTAGGTATACGAAGTTGCTCAAGTGTCATGAGGTTGAAGGATGTCCATATGTTTTGGAAAGGATCATTGCTAGACCTTGGTAAAAAATGTTGATCATGCTTTGGAATAAATTTTTGAGATATGTCCTCTAACTCATTAGGTGATATAGAGACATTTTCAACATGATCATTGGTCGAAGGATCTTGATCATCATTTTCAATGATTGTGATGGGAATATGTTTCAAGATTTAATGAGTGAATGGGGCTTGTTGATATGCCTGCATTTATTGTGCCAACAATGTTTGTTGTTGGTCTTGTTGCTAATGTGCCAACAAAGCTTGGTGTTGGGCTAGTAATTGGGCTACTTCCTGTTGTGCTTGATACTATTGTAGGCCTTGTTGAAATGTTTGTTGTCGAGTTACTTGCAATTGTGCATGGTATTGAGTGTGGGATTGAGCATGCATTTGTTCGACTGCTTGCAACGTGATGCTGGATGAATTTTCCATTTTTTGCTTTGGCCTTATTGCAAAAGTGAGCCTCTAAAGTGTTTAGGGCCAATGATGATATGAAGGATGAACGAGGTGAATGATATGGGTGTTTAAAATTTTAGGAACTTTAGATCATTGCTAGACTTTAGGACTTGTTTTGATTTTCATTTTGATTGCGGATAGTGTGTTAAGCCAATCGAAGTGATCATGAACTAGTATACCTCAGGAAGTTGCATTATCCTAGAGGAAAATTTGTTCAAGAGGATTGATAATTTGACTAGGTGCATTAAGTCAAACAAGGTGATGCTGATTTTTCCTAAAAGTCTACCATAAGTGATGTTTTCAAAGTTGCCAAGAATTTTTTGGTGAGATGAGATTTTGATAAATGTTTGGATGGATGAAGTGTTTGACTTGATCCTAGATGACCCTACGAGGACCTGCTTACAAGACCAAGGTAATGAAGAACATTTTATTTTCTAAAAGTGGTTCAAACCAAAAGACCAATGTTTGCATGAAAACCAAATGACTCAAAAGATGACCAAGCACATGTGTGGTTCAATTGTCTGTTATTTTGCTTAGGTTTAGTTCTTTTTACCACAAACACTTTCCTGATTATGCTTTTCAAACTGAATGTCTATGTCTCAATTCCTTTTCATTCCATAATGTCCATTATGTGAAAATCAAGGTTTCAAGAGCATATTTTCCTAGGTTGACTTTAGTATGAGCAAATTATGATGTAAATCCAAATGCTTAGAGACCTCTAAGGATAGAATCCCTATGGAAAACAACATTTGGATTTGGTCAAAGGTATTTTCCCCTCCTAAAGGGTTTGAAATTTGAATATTTTGTGATTGTTTGTTCCCAATGTTTTAGATCCAAGCAAAGTGTTTTGATTTCAAGAACATGCACAATCCTAGGATGAAGAGACAATATTTGTTGGGTTCCCACTTGAATGAATACAACTATGCATATTCACTGCGGATGATTAGATGCTTGACCACACAGGCTCCCCCTTACAGTGCACTTGCTTCTCAGGTCAATCAAGCATCAATACCCATGAATCTCCCATGACATACTTTTCATCTCTACAATAGAACCGCATGTATATGTGGGGCAGCTTCAAAGGACACGACCTTTTGCACCTAAATATAGTTGAGGATTTTAGTCTTTGCTAAATGAGGGTTTTAATGCGGGAATTCTATTCATGGGGGACTATCCATGTGGCGAGATACCATTTCTTCCCTTCTCATCGGAATAAGCCTCATGATTCTCAAACTTTCCTTAAGAATCCACACTTATATACCGGTTGGAAGTCTCTTGGCTTTAGCGTGTTCCCGGTTGGGTCGTTCCCTTGGGTGATTAATTTTTCCCACAAGGTAAGCCTACTAAGATAAAAAAAATAAGCTATCATATCCCGTAGTTCAATCATCCTTCGTTGAAAAAAAAATGGAGAACACTCGCAATATATCGTGCTCACGTTCGCATGCTTGGTTCAATTTTAATTCCAAAATGAAATGTGGAGGCAATTATTTTATTCAACTTAAGATCACCAAAATAAATTTTGATTCTCAAGATCACTGTGAGGCACAAGAGAAGCGCATACGCCCTTTTGATGATATTATCGTGAATAAATAATTACAAAACAAAATAGCACTTGTTCATTTTTAATCCCACAAAGCAAAATGAATTCTTTTTAAAGCACCAATTCAAGTGTGGAAGTTGCCTTGTTCTATTTTTAAACCTCAACCAAATCTAGTAAGATTATTTCTAAGGTCCTTTTTAAACTTTGTTTGCAAACTTTTGGAAAGAAAATTTGTGTTGTTCTTTTTAGAGCCCAAAAGAAATTTATTGTTTCCTAAGAGGATGCAAGGAAACAAATCCTTAGAAAGGGATTATAAGTTCTCCCAAAAGTGTTTAAAAGCACTTGATACAATGATATGATAACATCACAAAGAACCCTTGGCCTTCGTTTTCCTTCCTTTACTTTTAATCAAGAAATTTCTTTTTTTGGTAGATTTCAACAATTGTTAGATTTTTCCATTTTTGGTAATTTTGCATGCATGACTTTGAGAGTCCTAATTTTTCCCAAAAAAATTCTAAAACTAGGATAGGATGAATTTCCAACTAACATATGAAATTGGAAACATGGGTTTTGAGTTATTAACAAAAACAAATTTTAAAAAACTAGGAAAAAACACTAAAATGTCATTTTGAGGGCCAAGATGAAAGTTTCAAGCCCATGAAATGTGTCAAAATGGCCACCAACCCATCTAAGATTTTAATCCAAACCACATGCCACCTCATAATGAAACCGCTTGTAAAATTTCAGCCAAAACCCACATCTGAGTGAAAAGTTATGACCTCGGGAAGTTCCTACATCACAAAAAAAATGTTAAAAAAACTTAGAAATCCACAGGTGCGGTGCAGTTTGGAAACTCAACGGCATAGTTTGGAAAATTAGTGGCGCAATATAGTGCTGCACCCAGACTAAAAGCAGTGCTCTGTAGAAAATAGAGAGCGCGATTGCGGCGGAGTTTGACACTCGACGCAATTTGCGACTTAGAAGTCTACGACCAAGTTTGTAGTTTTTAAATATTTTGAGTGGGAAAGCGGGTGCGGTGCAGTTTAGGACAAGTGTGGTGCAATATAGCACCACACCTCTGAAAGAGGTGAAATATAGTGTTGTCCAAACTATCAGCGGCCCAGTTTCCTGTGTACACAAAAAAATGTTAAAAAAACACAATTTTTTTGAAAAACGTGATGAAATGTTTGAGATTTTCCCTCCTTCTAGCACCAAAATGTGAACCCCAATCCTATTCCTACATAGACATGACAAACAAAAACATTAGTTAGTTGATATGCAAGATAAAAGAAGGATTCCCCATGAAATCCATTCAGAAATACTCAAAATAGGAAAATGAAGAACAAGACATAAAAAGAAATGAAATCCTAAATTAAGCAAATGCAAACTCTTGATCCCATGGGGGAGTTGGTGCCAATTGATATGTCAAAATTAGCCCTTTCCCAACTCCTTTGTAAGCTTTGTGATTTGATGAGTGATTGATCTACTTTGTTGATGAAGAACAAGATGAGTTCTTGAGAAAACCTGCAATAACCTAGCTAAGATCTTGCATTGAGGATGAAGTTGAGTATAGTAAGTTTACTCTAGTTGTGGATGATAGAATGAGAGGAAGAATCTCTCATTTATAGATTTCCAATTGGAAGAATGAGCAATATTTGAGCAATGTGGGACAAAAGACCAACCAATGAGAGAAGGCCACTTGTCCACATGTGATTGGAAGAGGAATGAGCACATTTTGGTCAATGTGCATGATAAATGCTATGAGATTCAAATTTTAAATTTGAATGTGACATATTGGAGGGAGAAATAAATGGAGTTAATGTCACTTGGCTCAATGCACAAAGACATGTAAGAGGAGTGAATGCCTTGTTGGATGTACAAGTCCACTTGGATTTTGAATTCAAACTTGAGGGAATATTCCTCCTTATTCCTTGTTGAGAGAAAATAGGAAATTAAATAAATCAAAGTAATTGATTTATTGTGCAAGTTGCATTCTCTAGAGTATTTTAGTGATTGAGATTAAATTAATCAAGATTTGATCAATTTAATGAGAGATTAGGTGATTTGATAATTTTGACTCAAATTTATGAGTTGATTTAAATCAAGAATTGAGAAGAATGATTTAATTAAATAAATGATTTGATTTATTTAACTGAAGGGGACAATGTTAGATTAAATTAAATAAGGTTTAATTTATTCAATTTAATAAGAAGAATTTAGAGACTTAATCAAATAAAATGATTTATTTAATTCAAAGGGATTTTAGGGTTAATTAAATTAAATTGATTAATTTAATCAACAGGGGTTCAAAAGACCCAATTAAATAAATAATGATTTGTCCAATTAAGAGATAGAAGGCGATGATAAGTTGAGAGTGTGATTTAGGAAGAAACATCGTTAGTTAATCAGGATCAAATGTGTTGGATCAAATTTGTACATTTTCCATGTCTATAGTTGTGAATGTTGAGTTAAAGATCAGAGTTTTGTGAATGAAGAGCAAAGGTAGAGTGTTGAATCATAATAAAAAAAATATTATTTATTGTGCTTCAATGGGACTATATTCATGCATATGTTAGATGTAATTGTAGTAGTTCAAAATAGGCTGTGAGTCACTATCTCTCTTTTATCTTTTTCTTTCTGGACAGTGAGTCTACTTGTAGTGAGCACTTTTGTAAATATACTATATAACCGGTTATAAAATGTTGTGAGCTAACCCTCACCATGGTTTTTCTCATTTTGGGTTTTCCATGTAAAAATCCTGGTGTTTATTTTTTATGTGATGTTGTGAATGTTTCATGCTTTATTTTTTCATTATAGTTCAATATGCTTTGGTAATTGAATGTTTAATGTTTGAATGGTTTAAGAGAATACTGATTCACCCCCCTCTTAGTATTCTGGGTGTTCAACACACTTTACAAATTCTCACACATTTTTCATTTGAGCATACAAGTGTTGCACCTTTGGAATGATAGTAAGAGTTTCAATCCTACCTTCTCACCACCTCATCCTTACCTATATATGCAAGGCTCTCATTCTATATTTGAATACTCTCATTTTTATATGATAGATAGTTTGATTTATCTATTCTCATGTGCTCTCTATTTCTTTGCATATTCTATGTTTTTCATTAATTTCATAGGTAGAGTGTGATTTTTTTACTTTCATGGCTCAATAAGTTTTGGCATCCTATCCAAAGGTCTTGGAATTGTTAAAAAAAAAATATGTGGCAATCAACTAGTTTTTAGAGATTTTGAGCTCTAAAAAGAATGAAAAAAAAAAGAAAAAAGGTTAAGATAGTTGTAAAATCAACTTGATAAAAGAAGTAGCATGGGAGATAAGGACTTTGTACCATGGGAAGAAAATGGGATAATGCAAGGGATGAAATGACCCTAGAGAAACACTAAGGGAATGAAAACTAAAGTGAACACAAAACATAGTGTGAAATTGGAAGGGTATATAGTTTTTGATATTATAAATATTTTGTGGAAAGATGTGTTGTGTGATAGGAAGGTATTATAGAAGATGAACTGGGTCTTAATCTTGATGTACATTAAAATATGATATAATTACGTGGATGAAATCAATCTATGATATAATTATGTGGATGAAATTAATCTATTAAAATTACTTAATTAACGAATAGCTATGAGTGTATATGATATTTATTTTAATTATTGTGCTAATGAATTATTATTATTTTAGGAAAAAAAAAAAATTAAGTAAAAAAGTTATTTATTTTTAATTTAAATATTGAGTGTGCAAGTTGCATTATAAGAAAGTTAAGAAAATAAATTATTTAATCATATTTATCTTCTATTTATTAATCTTAGATGAAGAATTGCTAAAAATTAGTTTGTGGATTGTTTTTATAGTTAAATAATTTGAAAAGCTAAAATTTAATTATTAAATTATTTTCTAAGAAGTTATACATAATGTAGAGAAAAAACATTTTAATATGTTTTTATAAAGTATAAGATATTATTATTTTTATTTTCAAGTTAAGATAATGGAATAATAAAATTTACTTTTAGCATTAAATAAAAAATAAATTGATAAGCTAATTATAATTGATTTCACAAGCTTTTTCTTCTTGATTTTCCATTATTCAAGCTTTAAAATTTAGATTCTTTAATTAAATAAATTGACAAAATCCAATGCAATAGAATACACATATTTTTATATTCATATTTTTTCAAAGAGTTAATTATTGAAATTAGTATTGAATATGGAATTTAATTTTAACTACATTTTAGTGAAGTGAATTACTTAGAGTAATGTCCAAACAAACCACTGTGCAGAAGCTTCAACAACCTATCATGGCTTAAAACTTCCTCAGGAGAAGGGGGTTAGAAAATTATGGTTGGAGGGAGATTCTCTAAATATTGTTAATTGTCTTAAAATGGTCAATCCTCCTTGGTTGATTGAGCATATTATTGAGGACTCTATCTCCATATTGAACACCTTTGAGGAATTTTATGTTACCCATGTTTATAGAGAAGCTAATTGTTTAGTAGATCGCCTTGCTAGTTTGGGGGTGTCCTCTCCTAGGCATTGGGACTCTCATAAAATAATCCCATTTTAAATTCAAATCTTATAAAAAATGATCAAAAACCACATGTTTCATATGTTGGATAGTGGGACAGGATTTAGAGGTGATAGCTTATCACATCATATTTTCCCCCATGATTTGATAAGACTTTTGGGTTGTTGCATAGATCTTGGTAATTGTGGAAAAGATTATGGAAAGATCTCAAGGGTTGTGGCCATGATGAATTTTAGTCCTTGGGTTCTTATTTTTACATGGTTTATGGGTTCTTATTTTCTCCCTTCTATTTGGAACCTTTATTTTAATTTGCCTATGTTTCATCTCAGGAACAAAGTTGCGGTATTTTGTGTTTTATTGATCATGGGGGGTTGATAGGTGTAGGATTGAACCTATTGCCTGTGATGAAACAAAGGAAAATAGTTTATTCTAGGATATCCTTGAGAAGGGAGGGGTTACACCTTTCATACTAAAGCTTTATGGATTTGATTCTCAATTTTCCCAAGAGTTTGTAAATGGTTGGCATAAAAGGGTGCTAAGGATTTGTGGTGTGGATATTAATATAATAGAGGATTTTATTGCGGAGGTCACCTATTTATGCACTCAAGGCAGAAAATTCTACATGGAAAGGTCAACTTCTAAGTTGGCTATGGCTATTTTCTTAAAAGACAAGGAAAAATAGAATATTAAGAAGCTGGGGTGTGGAGAATATGATCATCATTCTATAAATCCCATCTAGAGGGAGGTTGTTGTGGTGGTTATGAGCTATTTCACCTTAGACAGTAGATTATCTACCCTGTATGGCTATCATTTCATGCTCTTAAATCATTTTAAGAATAATAAGATGGTGTTGTTTCCTTTTTACTTGCTTCTTACTCCAAAAAATTGACATTTTGGAGTTAAAAAATAACCAATAAGCCCTTTTTGCATGAGGGGTTAATGCTCTTGATAATGGAACTTGTCAAAAATAAGTATGTGTTTGAAGCTCGTAGATTGTCTCTAGAGCCCGTAAGCTTAAGGATGTTCCCTCCGATTTTCAAATGGGCAATGATTTTGATGAAATTGGTGAAGAGGATGTTGGGTCAGATTCTTTAAGAGAGCACTTTGTTTCCCAGGAATGTTTTGCAAATCAGTCCAGGAAAAGAGACAAGAAAGAGGCTGCCTCCTCTTGGTTTGGTATTTTGCACATTGAATTGGAAATTAAGGAGTCTCCTCTAGTTGGGACCAAGAGTAAAGGCTCTACTAGGGTTAGGAAAGGGAGCCAAAGCATGAATTTGGTAGAGGCATATCTCCTATCTGGCGCCAAAAGGAGAATTCTTGTTGGGGAAGGTGAGAAAATGGTTGTGGGTAAGTCCTTTTCTAGTAAGAATACCCCAAAAATAGTCCAAGGAAAGGTTAAGGAAGATGTCATTGTGGTTGATCCTTCGGTCAAAAAGGAGCATGTTCAAGGTGTTGCTATGGGGGGAAAGGAAAACATGAAAATATGGAGGACTCTATGGTTGCTACTTGTATAAAGAGAATTGATAAAGTCTTGGTTGATTTAGAGGTGTCCCCTATTGGTGGGGAGTCTATGGAGAGAGGTAAAGTGAATTTTGATTCTCTTGGTGGTATGTTCCATGATGGTTAGCTTGAGAGGTTTGATAGCTTACAAGGAGATCCCATTAACTAGAAGTTGGTTGACTTGAATGCTATCATCAAAATGGCTAAGGAGAGCTTTGGAAACCTCTTTAAGCTCTTTAAATGGTTAATTCATGAAGTTAAATAGATTGATGTAAAGCTAATTTGATGGCTAAAATCAATGAGAGTGTTATTCATAATAGTCAATTGGAGATGCTTATTTGTAACAAGGTCAAAAATATGAATGTTATCCTCAATAGAGTCATGGAAGATGTTGAATAAGATCAAAAATTGTTGAACTTGAGTAGAAGATGAGTAAGATCCAAAAGGATTTGTATATTATTATCAATGTTAGCCATGATTCACTTCAAAATAGTGCACAACGGTTGATTGTGTTAAATGAAAAAGCTCATAAATGGACTAGGAAACTAATTTTCAAAGGGAAAGAAGTGCATGATGTGCTTGATGATACCTAGATGAGTAATCTGGAAAAAGGCATAGATGATGGCCCTTGTATCTATACTGGAAGAAAAAATAAGAGAAGTGGGGTGATTCCGACTCAAGAACAGGATGAAGTCATGGAAATGCATGATAAGGTCATTACTATAGACCTGGAGGTAGTGAGAATCCTAAAGAATATTTTGTAGCTAGTTTTCTTTGATGGAAAACTACTTGTTTGTTGATTGTTTTCTGCTTGTTTCCTATTGTCCGACTTGTTGTTTTAATGGATATTTTGGACATGGCTTCTTGTTTTTATTGTCTACTCTTTCTAGTAGCCTATGTCTTTTGTAAAGGGTTTCGAGGCCCCTTCAGAACCTTCTTTTCCTATAATCAAAAAATTAAAGTAATAATATTTTAAATAAATTTATTTAGTTAGGAGAGAATTTTATTATATTATTTTATATATTGTTGTAGGAAAAATGTGCAAAGCCTATAATATATTAATATATAAAGAGGGAAACACAAAGGAAAACACAAGCAATAACAACTGACATCAAATAAAGAAAAGGTGGCATAAAGGATACAGATTAATCCCCTTTAATGCAAATAGAGGAGCAAGAGGCAAGTGCCAAAGAAAATTTGAAATAAGATTTCTTACATTTTTGTATAAGTGTCCAATGGTTTTCCACGAAATCCATCTAAAAGGATGAAGTTTTACTTGAGGGCATGTCAAGATTCCTATCCTCTATATGATTATTTTGTTCCACAACTTCCTCATGAACCCCAAACCTATTTGATTTTTGATCTTGTGGAAGAGTGACAATCTTCTCATTAGATTTTGTTGAAGGAGTTGCTGATGAAGCAAATGAATCAATTACTTTTTTCCCAAATGGAGGGGGATTTGAGAGGGAATAAGCCCCAAAGTTGTTTGATTTCTGATCTTTTGGAAGAGTGGCAATCTTCTCATCAAATTTTGCTAAAGGAGTTAAACTGATGAAGTAGAAGAATCAATTACTTTTTTCCAAAGTGGAGGGGGATTTGAGAGGGCATCTTTCCACCATGAAGCCTATTTTTTAATTGATTTACTTTTGTTATGACATGCTGCAACCACATGAATTATTTCAAATAATCACCTACATTGGAAGGTAATTCCTTCATAATACAATAGTTGGGTCCAAGAACAACCAACAACATTAAGAATTATATTAGCAGGAAGTTCCTTGGAGACCTATCCAAGTGCACTAAAATTTAGGAAAAAATAGTGTGAGGAAAATTCATAGTCTTCTTATCGATAGCCAATAGAGAACCTAATGAGTTACCAATAGACTTGAAATAAGAGTGGATCCAAAATAGAATCGAAAGATTTCAACGCTGAACCTAGACTAGCATAATGTTGAAGGATGGGTGCCAAGGTTTAAGAAAAAGTTAGTGTTGATTCCAAGACCAATGGTGGTTAAACAAAATGGAGTCCCTATCTATTGTGGAGTCAAAAGTAGCAATGAAGAAACCTTAAGAACTAAGAATTATTTTTGGAACATTTTGCAATAAGGGGTGCCAACTTTTCTTTCTCCAGGTGTTTAGGTCTGAAAAAAAAGGTCAAATTTGATTAAAACAAAATATTAAGGCATGAGAAGAGAAATATTCCTCTTCTTGCAACACTTCATCCCCAAGATCTAGAACAGGGGATGCATCTACACATTTAAGGGATATTTTGGGTGGCTGAAAACCCATGTGTCCTCTTAAATTAGGAAAAACATTAACAAAAATAGGAGGCACATGCATATTTATGCATACCTTTGATTTAAAAGGGCCTTCAATGTTTTCACTGGAGACTCTAGATGCAGAGTAACTCTTTTTATACAAGGGAATTTTGCAAATATCCTTAGGAGTATCCAATAATGTGTATAAAAAATTCAAAGATTTACCAAATTCACATGCAATAGCCGAAATAACAGTCACAAAATATAAACCTGCTTCATTTGTGGATGTGTATCTCCAGGAAGCTATCGAAACTGTAGTGGAGTTTTGTTGAGAATAAGTTGATCTACCCAATGAGCCAACATGCATAGGTGCCATAGATGAGGGGAAAAATCTTAATAAGACAAAAAATTGATGCACAGGGTGTTAAACCATTTGTGGGCACCACTAAACCATTCAGGGAAGAAGAGAGAAAATCAATAGTTGTTGAAGAGGGACTCTTACTCCTTGGAAGAACTGAAGGGGTCCACCATGAGGGCACCAAAGGCCATGAGAATGAGTTGTTGGAAACCCTTCAACGAAAGACATTTCTTCAGGGTTAATTTAATATATTAAAAAAATATTATTATTATATTATAATTAAGGATTAATTTAATTACTATTTTATAACTAAAGATTTGAGATAAGAAATAAAATTATTAGAAAATAAATATATGATTTCCTTAGAGAAATATTTTGAATTATAGCAAGAACACACATGTTATTGAAGATTAGAATTTGAAGTAATTTTTCTTAGATTTCAAGGATTGTGGTTCTAATTTTTTGTGGTTTTAAATTTGGTTCAAAGTGTTTAAGTGATTGGGGTAGGATATTATATAATGAAATCAATTTAACAAATATATTTTTTATTTACACATATAATTTAAGTTTGTGAAAGAGATATTGACCTTCTTAAAGGTGTGTTTTCTTGTGAAAGAAGGAATGACTATATAAATTATGAATTTTTTATAATTATGAGTTAAATAAATTCAATAAAATATTTTGGTGCTGAAAATTATTTATAGTGATTTATTAACTCTATTAAACTTAATTTGATAAAATATTAATCTTAAAATCAAAACTTGAGAAAAATCTAATGTTTCTTACATAGGATGAAACATAGGGGAACATAGTGAAAGTATGGTAATTCAATTAGTTTAGATTTGAAACCTTTTCTAAATTGATTATGAATGATTTGGATATTGAACTAATTACTATTATTCATGCAAAAATGAGAATAGGGAATTTGGTTAATGTATTTGAAACCCTATGTCTATGTTAGAAAAAATAAAATAAAAACCTAGGAAAGAGAGCTTTCTCAATAAATCATGTTTCTTCACAATTGAATTTTAATATATATATATATATATATATATATAATCGTAATTAATTTAATTTTTTTATTTTGGATAGTATTCTCTTTATTTTTTTTTAAATTAAGTGTAATTATGAAATTGAGGAGATTGAAAATAAAGTGAAATTGTTATATAAAATAGGTTGTTTTGACTAAAAAGAAAATTATTTTATAAATTTATTTCCTCTAAATATTTTAACTATTGTCATACATAAATTAGTCAAATTATCATAAAATATAAACTAATACATAGTTTACATATTTTAAGATATGGTATAATTTTTTACTATTTATCCATGTTGATATTAAAAAATGTGTTATTAATATTTTATATTAAGAAAATAATGACAACAAAGAAAAAACATAATAAAATCAATGAGAAGATATGAAAAGCGTTTTACAAGTTAATTTCCTTTTATCTATGTTTCTAAATCTAATAAACAGGGTGTGGATTTAGAATCTGTTATATATTATGTTTTAACTATTACTTGTGGTCATTATCAATATATTTTGATGTTTTATGCATTATTTCACTATAATGATTAGGATGAAAGTTTTCTAATGTTACATGTAATTCTAGCTTTGTTGGTGATGTGTTGTCTCCATGGTGAGATACAAATTATTTATGGTTATAAAATAGTTTTCCATCCTTAATGATGAGGGCTACGCTGCCCAAACCACACAAAACACAACAATAGATACCAACATAGAAGATGCAAGACAAAAAATAACCCACTTTCAATTATTTTCAGACAATGAAACTACAGATTCAAAAATTACATGCTATAGCCTCATGGGCTTGATTCATTACAACAAAATCAAATCTAAAAGAAAACTATTATTGGGAGCCACAATCTACACTAATAGATCCACCTTCTACCACCCTCACTAAACCCTTTTTATTTTACCCAATAATCACCCTAGAATGTTCTAGAAAGTTCAACTTTCCCTTTAGTTTTGGTGCCAAAATTCCTACCATTTGATTTTTGGCCCAGAAGAAATTTTAATAAAATTCAACTTTTGGAGGAGAAAATTCACAAGGCCATAAATTTTGATTTGGGTGTCCGATTTTCTATTATTTCATATATTTGGAAATCTCTCAAAGAGATCTACAATGCGTGAACCCACTATAGGTCGGTTCGACCACTTTTCAAGCTGTTTATGGGCCTCTAAAGTTTTATATTTGAATTTGAAGTTGCATTGGAGAAATTTCTCAAGACGAAAACTTTAATTTCTCCCAAATTGTTCAGGGTATTGAGGTGATTCTTTTGCGATCAAAATTTTTTTTCAGCTTTGCTCGTTCGGGTAAAATTTTTAGGTCCATACAAGCCCATTTAGGCTAACTTACTAAAAATACTAAGTGACCATTTTTTTGTTATTTTTGACTCCTAACTATCTCATGCCCCTTAAGTGCCATCATGGAACTCAAAACAACTGAAGAAAATAAAGAAAACAATTTTTTTTAGGTGATGCAAGATTGGCCTACACCGTCGGATGCTCCTGCATTAGACACCCATGGTAATTTAAAAAGTGACCCTATCACTTCTCAAGAGTTAGATGGAAACCAAGATGGTTAGCCTCAACCTCAAACAAACATGATGAATCTTCAATAGGCCTTGCTCTCTATTTCACCAAGTACTCTACATATTGGCTATTTCTCATGCTTCTACCCACATGACTATCCAAGATTTCTTCTATCTCTTCCTTCTCTGAAGTAGGTGCTAGAATTTTCCACTATTATTTTCATTCCGTCCTATATATCACCTTCATGATACTCTATTAAATCAACAATGTTGAACATAGGATAAATTTTTATTCCACTAGGCAACTCTACCTCATAAGTATTTCCTGAATCATGCTTCTTCAGGATCTTGCATGGTCCAAAAATTTTCATCTTTAACTTGTTATATGTACCAACTAGAAACCTTTCATTTCACAAATGAACCATGACTTCACCTCCTACTTCGAACTCGTTATACCTCCTTTTTTGATCTACCCAGGCCTTCTATTGTGAGTTCATCTTATTGATATGTTTCCTCACCTCTTCATGCAAATTCTTCAGGTGCTCAACAAAATCTTCAGCCTCAACACTAATATTCTCCCCCTTATCCATATTCCTCAGTTCAGAAGTAGTTCTTGGACTACTCCCATACACAATCTGGAATGGTGATTTACTAGTGCTCTTATTGACATAATTATTATAAGAAAATTCTACCTATGGTATAATCAAATCCCATCCCTTAGGCTTATCTACTACTAAGCATCTTAGTAGGTTACCCAAACTCCTATTCACCACCTTTGTTTGTCCATAAATATCTAGATGGTGTGTAGAATTGAACTTCAAATCTATCTTCAACTTCTTCCATAATGTCCTCCAAAAATAACCAACAAATTTGGTATCTTTCTTTGAAACTATACTCTTTGGTAGACCATGTAGTCTCACCACCTCTCTGAAAAACAACTCTATAATATGAACATCACTGGTCTTATGACACATAATGAAATGGGTCATCTTTGAAAATATATCCACCACCATAAATATGGAATCATGCCCTCTCCATGTCCTTGAAAAGCCAAGAACACAATCCATGCTAATATCCTCCCATGGCCTCTTAGGTATAGGTAATGGCTAATACAATCCAATATTCTGACTTGTCCCTTTTTCCATCTGACATACTTTGCAACTTTGTAACTTCTTCACATCTTGCTATAACTATAGGCAATAATAATTCTCACTAACAAGAGCAATGGTCTTATCTCGACTGAAATGTCCAGCCAATGGTCCACTAAACTTCTCCTTGATTATATTCTCTCTCACATAACTCCTTGGAATGGAAAATTGGCTTCCTCTAAACAACATCCCATATTGGATTAAGAAATCCAACCATCTTGTCCTATCCAATGTAACAGGTTCCAAACAAGCCTTCCAATCTTCTGCAAAGTCTGGATCTTCAGGATACAAAATATTGAGTTTATTGAACCCAACAACCTCTATATTCATCTCTATCAATAATTTTTTTCTTCTACTTAAAGCATCTGCAACTCTATTTGACATTCCACTCCTGTGCTTCAAAACAAAAGTATAACTCTACAAAAACTCAACCCATTTTAAGTGCCTTTTATTTAAGTTTCCTTAACTATTGAGATACTACAAAGCTCGGTGATCAGTATATAAAACAAATTCTTTTGGAAACAAAGAGTGTCTCCATTTCTTCAAAGAATGAACTATAGCATGAAACTCCTGATCATAGATAAAATATTTCTTCTTAGCATCATTCAACTTCTCACTAAAATAGGCAACAGGCTTATGTTCTTGACTCAAAACAACTCCTATGGCAGTACCACTAGCATCACAATCTACCTAAAAGACCTTATTGAAATCTAGAAGTTCCAAAATAGGTTGCTCTATAACTTTCTTCTTCAACATATCAAAAATTTTTGCTGCTCCTGCAGTCCACTTAAACTCTTTTCTATCCCCTCTCATCGCTTTAGTTAGAGGTGCACAAATAGTACTAAAATTCTTAATAAAATTTATGTAAACACTTTCTAGACCATGAAATGATCTTACCTCTATAACATTCCTCAGGGTAGGCCACTCAATGATAGCCCTTACCTTCTTTCGATCCATTTTAATATCCTCCGGTGAGACAACCAATCCTAGATATACCAACTCTCTCTTCACAAAACTACATTTCTTCAAATTAATCAACAACTTCTCCTCCCTTAGGTTCTCAAAAACTCTTCGGATATGCATCAAGTGCTCCTCCAATGTCTTACTAAAGATCAAAATATCATCCAAATAAACAATAACAAATTTTCCTAAAAAATATTTCAATACCTCATTCATAAGCCACATAAATGTGCTCGATGCATTGGTTATCCCAAAAGGCATGACTAACCACTCATACAAGCCCTCCTTGGTTTTAAAGGATGTCTTCCATTCATCTCCTTCTCTAATATGGATTTGGTGATATCCACACTTCAAATCTATCTTCATGAAGTACTCAACTTCACTCAAACAATCCATAATTTCATCCATTCTTGGCAAGGGAAATCTACACTTGAGGGTGATCTTATTGATTCTTCTAGAATCTATACACATCCGCCATTCTCCATCCTTCTTTGGTGCTAGTACTATAGGTAATACACATGGATTCAAATTCTCTCTGATCAATCCCTTCCATAAGAACTCTTGCACTTGTCTATTCAACTCTTCACTTTCTGTTGGAGTCATACAATAAGCTACCTTGTTTGGTAAACTGGCTCCAAGAATCAAGTGTAAGACCCCTCTGTTTTTCTCTTTTGTTTGAACAGTGTTCTGTTTGGTTAGGCCTTAATTTCTATTAGTGCTTTGACCTTGGTACTTGGTATTTGATCTTGATGTTATTATTATGTCATGCTTTGGATTAGCATAGTGGATAATTGAATTAATGATGTTTATGCTTTTGATCATATTAATGATGTTAGATTCATCAGTTGGTAATATTGTATTGGTGAAGGGTACAGATCGCATCACTCGCTTGCAAGCGCCCTGCAATCCCGAGATTTCCTCTTCACGGTGTGTATTTTATGCTGTTCATATTATATGTTGTGGTTTACTTGATTTTCAGGTTGACAGGTACAGGACATCGACTCCACCTAGTTTCACAGGTTTGAGCATGTCCGATGCCCAATGGTATTTGATTGGGAGATAGTAGCTAGGTTTCCGTGCCAAGTCATCAGCCTAGTCCTTGTATGTCGTCAATTGTTTGTCGAGTTGTGTTGTTTGGATTATCGTTCCCTCTCCTTGTTATTTAATTGCAAGTTAAATTGGGTGATTTAAACGGCTTAAGGTATTCAAATTGTTGAGTAATGTAATCTAGAATTATGTTGAAATATAATTTATTTATTATTAATTTAATCTAATTAATAAATAATTTAATCGTTGATTAAAACTATTTATTAATTAATTAAATTTATAATGTTGAAATAAGTTAAATTATTCATTTTGGAAATTTATGCATATTGGTTGAAATTCAAAATTAGAAAAATGAATTTAAAAGTCAATTTGTGAAATTTGGAATTGAAAATTGAAAAATGCAT
Source organism: Sequoiadendron giganteum (assembly GCA_007115665.2). Lineage (NCBI taxonomy): Eukaryota > Viridiplantae > Streptophyta > Pinopsida > Cupressales > Cupressaceae > Sequoiadendron > Sequoiadendron giganteum. The sequence goes on from CM021106.1 coordinate 205,333,700, forward strand.
GAAAGTCAATTTGAAAGTTTGAATTCAAAAAAAATTAAAGAAATTAGATATTTTGTATTTTTCTATTTTGAAGAATTTATGAGGGTGGTTGTTGAAATTTTAGGGTTTTATCCTTATGTTTGGATTTTGCATCTCAATTTTGGATCATGAAGTTTTTGAAAAATTTGAAATGGAGGAGAGGAAGAATGGTTTTCTTTTTGTGGGTTTTGGCTTAGAGTTGTGAAATTCAGTGGGGCTGAGGTTGGGAGCTGAGCACCATTTTTGGATCACCTCAAACTTAAGGAAATCAGGTTCATTAAATTAGTAGTTTCAATTTGAAGGGATTTACAATTTATTATTCTGTTTGGAAATGGTTAAACCTTGTTTTGTATGTGATCTTTTCTTAAAAAAAAAGGGAAAGAAATGTGTTCTTGGCTGGAAAATTGACTTTTCAATTTGATTCTTCAATTAATCATGCAAATCTATCTTTTGTGAATTTAAATATATATATATATATATATATATATATGTATATATACTGATATATATACCCATATATATATATAATATTTTATATTATGGTTATGTTGTTGTAAAATTTTAAAAATAAACCCCTTGAGAAGAGGCGCGGATTTTTTGAAATCCGCAGGTCTGTGCAAAAAATTAAAATAAAAAAAAACATATAAAAAAATTTCTTTTGGTGGGGGTCACTGGGGGCTCAACCCCCACCGCGCCCCTTGGGAGGCGGGTGGAGGGAGCTACGCCTAGCGCACTCCCCACCCTCCTCTGTCACCACCATTTCCTCTCCCCATGGCCCGCGCGAGCTATGCAAGCTGTGCCACCACGGTGGGTGGCCAATGCTGCCAGCGTAGCCCATGCCCTGTGCAGACCCTGCCGTCTCTGCCTAACACCTGCGCTGGCTCTACTACCTGCAGTGGCTCCCTTGATCGGTGTCACCTCCTGTGGCCGCCCCACCAAACCATCCGCCGATCGCTCCTCCCAGCTAGCCGCTCGGTTAAAACCCGCGCCTGGTAAAAAGGAAAATCGTGGCTTGTGGGTAATCTGCCCATGGCCAAAGGAAAACCGCAGCCACCTAAGCCCTAATCTGTGACATGTGGCTAGATACAAGTGTGTGGCCTGAGGCGTTTAGTGGCTTCCCTTTTTAATAATAAATAATAATAATAATAATTATTATATATATTTTCATTATTTTATATTGTATTAATATAATATTAAGTAATAATATATATATTATATGTATATTTATATTAAGATGATGTTTTATCCAAGGCATGAATTAAGTTAAATCGAAGAAATGAAAATGTGGTGATTATAATTAAATCACTGTTTTAAATTTAAAATATTATTTTGGAAAAGAAGTAGTTTTGTTTTTAATTAATATGATTCTAAGACAAGATTGATTATATTAAAACGGTTATGGAGAAAAGATGAAGCTATATTTATTTTCAATGAATTTTGAATTTGTAGGAATAACTGAATATCTTATTATTATTTAAATACTTGTAAGGAAGTAAGGATTGAGTTGTAACTTCTCCCTTGTCTGGAAAAGATGTATTTTAATTCAATATATTTAATGCGATAAATTATTGAATGATTATGCGGAAAATGGATTTAGAATATCCAAAGGTAGATTATTGCACGTGCCTTCAGTGAATGTTCCCTTCGTGCCCTTGTTCGGGAAATGCGTTAAAGGTGTGTTCTATTCGTAAGTCTTCTAGATGGGTTTTTCAGTTCTATGGGTTGTTGTTTTGTGTTTTCCAACCTATTATGAATTCTCTTGGATAGTGCATGAGGTGTGTCTATGTTATAACCCGATTTTCACGAATGGGGATGTTTTGTAGCTCCTTGGTTTAGGAGCGGATTATGGGATCCGTGTCTCCTTGTATGGAGTGACCCTGCTATGTGATTTGTTGCCTCCAGTGTTGGAGTGTGTTTCAGTTTGTGTCGCCTCCTGAGAAAGGAGAGGTCGTGATGTCTGGTTTGTTGCACCTTGGTACCATTGATATTTGGTTGGTGTGTGTGTGTTGTCAAGTAGAAGAGTGGCTTCTATAGGGGCCAGAGCCCGGAAGAGGTAAGACTGGGTAACCTTCGGAAGTGGTTTAATCAAGTGATAACTAAAACAATACTTAGAAGATTAGGACTAACTTTTCACTAATCAAGTTAAGTTGGCCTCACTCATAGGCGCAAGGGCTTGATTAGACTTGGTATGAGTGAGAAGGCCATGGGATGGCAAGGTCATCTATCTTGTCTGTACGAAAGGTATTTAATTCCACATTAGTAAGTATGAGGTCCAATGATCGGCTAGGGCCACCATCTTGATGATCAGTGTGGGTAACTCATGATGAGCTGTGCGATGACGCTCTGTCTAGGACAACAATTGGTCTTTGATTTTGCCTTAGTAGGTATGAGGGCCAAGGATCGGTTTGGGCCACCATCTTGATGATCCGTAGTGGGTAACTCATGTTGTACTGTGTGATGGCACTTTGTGTGTCCATAGTTGGTACTTGTTTATTGTGGGTATGGTTTCCGTAACATACCTGATGTGACCATAGTTGGATTTGATTATTATGTGTATGGTTCTTTTGACATACTTCTTCTGTTTTATTTCTGGAAGCAATGCAACCTTGTAGAGTTGTACCTATGTTGTACTTGCATGGTGTCTGAGTTGTATTTGAGTTGTTCTTGTGATGTACATGTGATTGGTGGTTTCAATTTGGTATTAGCCTATGTCTAGAGGTAGATGGTCTTGACTAGGATTCCTGGTTACTATCTCCTAGCATGGGGGGTGGGCCTTTGGGTTCCACTTGGTTGGGTGGCGTGCACCTAAATCCATTGGGCTATCTTCATGTTCATGTGGATGAGACTTCCAGTTGGAGAGCTCATTGGATTATAGTTTCAGTTCTTGCTTTATTCCATTTCAGTTGATCTTGTATTATTTTACCCCTCAGTTGTTATCGAGGTGGAAAGTTGTAATTGTAATCTTTTATATTGATCTTGCCTCATTCGGGGAATGAGTGTTGTAATCTTATTATTTAATTTGGATAAATTGAATTGAAAGTTATCTCTTGTGATGATGTAATTATCTTATTGGAATGTACGTGATTAAATTATTAATTAATTAATTGACATGGTTTAAATCATGTTTTTTGTTGAGGTTCTATAACCTCTGTCTCGTAACCTTAGAGGTTGTTGGCATTAGTTAGCGAACTTGCTTATTAATTATACTTTTAAAAAAAAATTATTTTGTTTAAGTAGTTAAATGCAACTTCCTCTAGGGTTGTGTGGCGGGGTGTTATATCAAGTCCATATGATGACTAATCTTTCTTACTGGAGGAAAACCTTTAGGTACATTATCAGAAATAATAGCTTGAAACTCATTCAAAAAATTTGAAACCTCTACAAGTACCTCAGTAATATCTTCTTTGTCAATTATAGGGATCAATACAAAACACATATGCTCATGCTTCATACCTTCTAGGAAATTTCTTACATCAACCAAACAAATTCTTGCATTACTACATACCTTTTCTTCTACCTCTTTCAAGGGCTTCAAATTATGACGAACCCCATCCTTTGTCAAAGAGTAGGTGTTGGCATGTCCATCATGTACTTCTCGTCGATCAAACTACAATGGTCTACCTAACAACATATGACAAACATCCACAGGCATAATATCACACAATACCTTAGCATGGTAATTTCCAACTTGAATTTTACTAGACATTGTTCATTTACCAAGGATTTATGGTCCTTTTGTAACCAATCAATCCGGTATGGGTTCAAATGCCTTCTTCTCTCCAACAACAACTTACTAACCATTTATTCTAAAACAAGGTTATCAATACTACCTCCATCAATAATAATATTGAAAACTTTACCTTCACACTTACATCGGGTGTGGAACAAATTCTTCCTTTGAGTTGGTTCCTTCTCCTTATTCAACACGGCTCTTTGAGTAACAAGAACCTCTCCTCTTTCTGCATCCTCAGAATTTGAAGACTATGCATCTTCATCTACATGAGCAACTCATGCATTACCCTCAAGTATTCTATTTGTCCTTCCTTGATGTTGAGGAAACTCATAGGCTTTATGTCCTTCTTCTCTACATTGGAAATAGGTTTCACAAAAACCTCCTCTTCTTGGTCCTCATCCAGATCTTCCTCTTCCTCTTTGGTCTCCATTATTTTGATCATGAGGATAATAGGTGTTATCTCCTTTTATTGTTTTGGTTGTTACTAGAGCCTTCACCCTTATTTTGGTCTTCATTTCAACCTCCATATGACCATCCACCAGTCTTTCCTCCATGGCTTCCACCTCATTGTTTTTTCTCAAACCTCTTGTTCATCCATTCTTCAACCTTTAGAGAAAACTGATAAGTGTCCTCAATGGTGGTCATTCTTACCAATGCCAATTCTTCTTGTATGCTTGGCCTTAACCCATAATATAATGAGAAACTTTCTCTTTATTTGCCTCAAAATGTCTTATCCAAATTAGGACCTTGTGAAATTATTTTGTGTATTCTTTCATCATCCTTTTTCCTTGCCTCAAGCTCTGCATCTTCTTGAGTAGATCCAATTCATAATCGATTGGAATAAATTGTTTCTTCAATTTTGACACCATTCTGTCCCATCTAGAAATTTTATCTTTCCCTTGTCTTCCTCTTTCTAACTAGACCTCTTTCCACCATTAACTGGTGTGACCTTTCAATTTTGTCATTGCAAACCTCACTTTGTGAGGATCTTTAATCTCCCCAAACTCAAAAAATTCCTCCATTTCATTGACCCAATCGATCAATTCTTCAGGATTCAAACTTCCACTGAAAATTGAAACCTCCATTTTAGGTCTCTTCCCAATGCTTGAGATTGCTTGCAACAATCTCCTTTCTCCAGGATCCATTGGATCCTGCTCTTCCTCTTCCATTTCCTCTTATGTTTTATCTTCACTATCATCTCTATCTCATTGCACATCTCTTCTTTGAACCTCATGTTGCAAGGTGTCTAATTGCCTTCTAATGGCTCTAATTTCATCTCCAGGTGGTTATCTTCCTCCACCACCTCGGCCTCTACCTATGCCATGTTTGGTTAGTCTTGGAGGCATCTTAAACTCAACACACACTCACAGGTCTTGCTGTAACTACCTCACGTTTGACGCTCTGTTACAAGCTCAAGAACTCCTGCTCTGATACCACTTGATGAGGGCTGCACCACCCAAACCACACAAAACACAACAATAGATACCAAAATAGAAGATACGAGATAGAAAAAAACCCACTTTCAGTTATTTTCAAAAAAATGAAATTATAGATTCAAAACTTACATGCTACAACCTCATGGGCTTGATTCATTACAACACAATCAAATATGAAACAAATCTATTATTCGAAGCCATAATCTGCACTAATGGAGCCACCTTCTACCACCCCCATTAAAACCTTTTTATTTTACCCAATAACCACCCTAGAATGTTCTAGAAAGTTCAAATTTCCCTTTTGTTTTGGTGCCAAAAGTCCCATTGTTTGATTTCTAGCCCAAGAAGAAATTTTAATGAAATTCACTTTTTGGAGGGACAACTTCGTGGGGTCATAACTTTTGATCCGGGTGCCTAATTTTCTATTATTGCATATCATTGGAAAGCTCTCGAAGAGATTTATAGCATGTAAACCCACTGTAGGTCAGTTCAGCCACTTTTTAGGTTGTTTCGAGGCCTCTAAAGTTTTATATTTGAATTTGAAGCTACATTCGAGAAATTTCCCAAGATGGAAACTTTAATTTCTCCCAAACCATTCATGGTATTGAGATGATTCTTTCACGACCAAAATTTTTTTTCAGCTTTCCTCCTTCGAGTAAATTTTTAGGTCCATACGATTCTGTTTAGGTTGACTTACTAAAAATAGTAAGTGACCTTTTTTCACTATTTTTTACTCCTGACTATCTCATTCCCCTTAAGTTCCATCATGGAACTCAAAACAACTAAATAATTTATTTTTATTTTTTTGGGGTGATGCAAGATTTCTCTACACCATTGAATGCTCTTGCATCACTTAATAAGTAGTAATATACATGGTATGTTATAGTACTTTAGTGTTTTAGTCTTAGATGCTAACTAATATAAGACAACTGCATTTTTTTATTGAGAGTAAATCAGTGGATTTAAGTATATGCCAATATTGATGTTATGATTGAAAATTTTAATTTATTTTGATTCCCAACTTAGTTTGTGTAGATATATTAATTTTAATGATATTGTGTTATTATAATGGGTGTTATATGAGAAATCGTACAATTAGAATTTGAATACGAATAAAATCATAATTTTATCCCAAAATTTTATTAAAGATTATTGTCATATTGATATTGAATATCTTGGTTACCTTTGAGGTGGCATGATTAGTTGTAGTAGGTGGATTTGTGTTCTTCTCATGGATGGATTCACCTTGGCATCACATTTTATACTTCATGTCTAGAACATTTAAATATTACCCTCATATACTCTAATTATCACCATATGGAACACATTACATAAAATCTGATTCTCATCATAGAATCTAATTGAATTTTAATGTTCCCACCATACCTAACAATTTACATAGGGTCCATAAATTATGTATTACATTATTTATGACCTTCCATCAATAGATCTAAGAGAGTCTCTAATTTAAATTCCTATAGCTTGCTATATTTATATACACACTATTCTACTTGATAAGGTATTAAGATCTATGATTTTTATAGTTATCCTTAATTATTCTGTGACATAGCTAGTGTAGAGGTACACTACATAGTTGGGAGATGACATCTTAGTTTTCTTTAGGACATATTGTTTTGTAGAATTTGTTTATTGATATTGAATTATGTGTGTTATTATTTGTCTTTTTTTTTTTTTTAATATTTTATAATTGAATCATTATTCTTGTTCTTAATCTTGATACCATGTTTTGGTTTTTCTTTATTGATTATTTAAACGTATATTTTATATTCTTGTATTCTTATGACTATAAATTGTTTCCACATGTTGAATTAAGGAATTGTGCTAAGGTGATAAGATACATATAGTGTGGTATGTTTGTTACTTTGCTAAGATAATGTGTTGATTTTTTAAGACATATGGCATAATTCTATGAGTGTTCACATAGTATGTGATAGATACATGTAATTTTTAGGTTATTTCATATGGTTTTGAGAAAATTGTGTCAATTAATCCTAGCATGTTTGAGATATCTTTATAAATTTTGTATTGTATCTTCTATGTACCTTGTCTTGCATATAGCTCTTTAATTTTTAGGGGCTTTAGTTGATGTGTTGTGAAGTATTTTATAGAATTTATTGGGTTGGTATGATGCATTACTATGTTAATGATATTTTGTCTAGGATAAGTTATTTATATTATAGATTATATTATATATTTATATGAATTTAAGGAGAAATAAACTAAGAGATAATCACTAGTCTTGTGTTATATTTCACTCTTTTGGATTATTGGATGAGCATATCATTTCTAGATTGATGATTAGGGAGGAATAGGTTTCTTAAATGCATGGGTTCAATTATTTCCATAATGACCTTTGGAGTTCAGAGGGATTAAATTTTAGATTCCAACTAGATATTCATTATGCATATTGTACTTTGATTATTTGGAAAGTTGACTCACAATATATATTATATTTTATTTATATCATTGTTATAGGTTGTAGTACTTGACCCATTTTAAATTTTATAATATAAATTGTATTATTCATTCCTCATAATATTTATGTATGTAGGATATTATAGAATTAATAAATTCACTCTATTGATTACTTGTGTTTATTTACTTGCATAGTATAGGATATGATTGTAGTTATTATTTTAAAGAAAAATATACCCATATTTCTAGGTATCTACACTAGAGAAACTACTTGTGAAAAGGGAATCTATTTTGATGTACCAAGCATGATAGATCTATTTATGTCATAGATAAATTTATGAAGCATCCAAACAATGAAATAGTCTTGTCAAAATACCTACAAATAATGTACATACAGAAACACATATCCTCCATAATGTCTTCATTGAAGAAAATAAATTTTCATGTCCATTGGGTAGACCTCCCAATGATGTGCTACAACAACAAATTTTAGTAAAATAGAGTTTAACTTTGTAAACATTGCAAAAAAATTAGAGTAGATAATTCTAGGAACCTATGAAAATACCTTTTCAACTAGCCATGCCTTGAACTTATCAACCACCCCATCTATTGAATATATTTTTGATATATACTCTTACAAGAAATATGATGAATTTCCTTAGAAAGGGAGAATACATTCCAATTATGCTTCCCAACCAAAAAAATATACTCATTCTAGATAAATGCATCCTACTCAAGAATTACATATCCTTCAAACAAGAATATAGATTAAAAGTAGATGTGATGATTTTTTTTGGATTCCATAGGAAATATTGTTTCATTTTCTTGATTTATAAATGATCCTAAATCCAATTAGCTACAAAATATAATGTTTACCCAACCCAAAGTGAAATAGAATATAGAGAACTATAAGGAAATTATTCAACTTCAAAATGATTACTAAGAGAGGAAGGAGATGAATCATCATCATCAATCTCACTAGACAAGGTAGAGGAAAACTATTCCTCATCATTAGAAATGTTCCTTGGTGGATCTAAATCATTATAAGCACTATTAGTAATCACACATAAATCCATGTGAATATGGATGCACAAGTGTGAAGAGTGTAACTTGAAGATCCTTCCTCAAAGTGAGAACTCCTCTCAATGAAAAACTCATGTGTGAAAGGATAAGAAGATGGTATCATTTAAGAAAATTTGGAAAGATAATCAATATTTAATGAATAATTTGGAAATACATAGAATTAATATTCATTGTTACAATGTGGGCCCATGTTAGAAACCCAAAAATTAATTATGGGTTTCCAATCACAATACTCAAAAGAATCTCTCTTCAAGTCTCAATGAAGAACAAAATTTTGGATCTCTCATAATTTAACAGTCTCAACTTAGTATTATGGTATAAAATAATTAGAAAAAATCACATTAATATCCATTTCCTTTAAGGGGTTGTTTTTACAATCTATCATACAATTATATCGAGGATTGTATAAATATACACGTTGCAAATCAATCCCCTCTAAACTATAAAATAACTAAAACATATTCACCACAATTATCAGTACATATAATTATAACATATTACACTAAATATTATCCAAAAGTAATTTTAAGTTGTAAAAAATATTCAAATACCTTATAGTTCTCCTAAAAAGTAAGCCCATATATACCAAGAAAATTCATCAATGAAAGTGAAGATATATCTACCCCTATTGAGTGAAGGATGTATAAATGGACCAAATAATTAATTATGAAATAAATCTAAAATATATCTATCCAACGATGTGTTTCCTTTTTAAAATGTATATTTAGTATGTTTAATTAAGATGCACATCTGTCAAACACCATAAGAAAAATGAGTAGAAGGAAACACTATAACCATGCCCTAAATAGTTGATATTTTAGAAGTAGTGATATTTCAAGTGCCCAAATCATTCATGCCACAAATTAGATCATTAGAATGAGTGAGAAAGGTGGTAGAAATATCTCCATAAAAATTTGATAAAAAATGTACAACTAATATTATTGATCTATTCTTCTAATTACCAATATAGAACTATAACTTATAAAAAGGGAACCCTAAGTTTAATATATAAAACCTAGGATTCAACTTGGGCCTTTTCCAAGGGTACATTAGGATGAAAATCAACAAGGTGATTAGATTGAATTTAGGTCATGAAGGTGAGCCAATCAGATCTAGATTTGCATATTTTTGAGGCTTATAATGGATTAGAAATTTGGAATTAATTCTCCTTGATTAACCTAATTAAACTATGTCCCCTAATATAAAAAATGCAAGATTTTATCAATTGATAGATTGCAACAAATATTTGTAGACAGATCTAGGAAGGGAAGAGTGATGTGTACCTTTCATATAAAGTTGGTATCAATCAAAATAGGAGGAAATAGGTTCCCAAGTGCATATTTGTCCTTGTAGGGGTGTCTTGAATATGTTTTCATAGTCCTCTGATGTGAGATCTGAGACTCCTATTTCCACTTGTAAATTTATCAGATCATTATTAGATAATTTTATAGGTTAGTTTTTGTGAGTTGACAAGGTGTAGGGATTTGAATGCAATAATGAATAAATTATCTTCAAAATTCCTTTAATCCTCTCCAAACCTAAAATCTACACATTCAAAGAGAGATGAAATGTTGTGCCATTTAGAGGCGTGCCTTAGTCAGAACCTGTGTTAGTGCTTCCACTTCCACAATGGCAATGTAAATGATATAAATAATAAATTATAGGAAGGAATGATGAATAAACAAATTTATACAACTTACCACCCTTCAATGGCTTCCTTGAAGGACTGAATTCATGCAAATCACTTTAAGGCTTTGTAAGATCTTGTTTTCTTGAATTGATTGGAGGCCTACAACAAGGGGTAGCCTTCACAAACAATGATAAAATAAACATACATAAACTCACATAGGATTTGAAATGATGCATGCTTAGATCTTGAATTGTTGGAATAAATCATTGAAATTTTGCTCTTGACTTTCTCTTGATATTCACTTGTTGCTAGATAGATCTTGTTATCATCTTTCAAATGATGTAATAACTAGGTATTTATAGACATTTATTCAATTTATTGCAAATTAAATCTTAATAGATGAGATTTACAAATTAAATTTCAAATGTTAAAATGTTGACACTAGCATATTCAAATTTGGGTCCCAACAAAATAAGGGGGATTTAGATTCCTAAGGGTGTCCTAGTCCTGGCCCTATTTTCTAGGATTTTAGGTGTCAAGGGAAAAACATTAAATAAATGTATTTATTCAATGCTTGCAATTTCTTAGAAAATGGTAAAAATAGGCCTCATAATGCATAATTTAGGAGATTAGGTGCTTAAATAGGTCCAATAAATTAATGGGAGAAAAACATAGTGTGAAATTATCAAGAGTGGAAATTTTTGATGCTACATTTAGCCCCCACTTTAGTGAGAGTATGAAATTATGCTCAGACTCACACTAAAGTAGAAAATCTATGTCAAGAGGGGTCTAATTATCCAATTTTTGAGGAGATAGGATGATTAAGGATCTAGGGAGAGTGTACAAGCCCCCAAGATCCAAGATCCCATGGAAAGACAACATAAGCACAAAGAAACACGCACATGTATGAAATACAGTAAGATAACTTACATAATGAAAACACGAAGCATACATGATGAAAAAAAATGACACAAAATAACATGTAGATGAAAAAAAATATGAAGAAAACATGATGCAAACACACATAAGATACACAACAAAAATACAAGGTTAGTACTAAAAGGATTGGAGTCAATAAGGTAAAGAGACCTTAGTCTTAAATTGCCTCAAATACCAAATGTCATCCATTGAATAAATTATAGTTAAAGGAATGCTCCTATGAGGACTAGAAAGTTGAATTATGCCACATCACTCATGAGCCACATGGATCTACTAGAAATTAAGCTAGATTATGCTAAGTGTCCATGCAATATGATGTGTTTCACAAGGATAGCAAGTTGCATCATGCTAGACACTCATGAAATACATAGATCTACTAGCAAGCATGTTGTGCTATGCTCGATGGATAGGTTAAGACATTCATGGAAAATAATAAAAGACTTTGATATTTTCTAGGTGAATCATAAATATAATTCACCATGAGCTAGTGAAGTCTAATATTCACTAGGTGAGCTCCCAAGACAAAAGTATCAAAATGAAAAACACACTAGGTTTAGTGAAGTCCAGTATTCACTAGGTGTGCACCCATTGAAAACCATACCAAGAGTTATAATCCTTTATAAATTTGATAAGGTGCTACAAAAATGATCAAGATGTTATGCCAATGCAACACTAAGTTAAACATGTATGAACAAAGTGAAGAAAAAATAATAATGTCAATGCACCACTAAGTTCAATGCATGTGAATAAAGTGAAGCCAAAAATTCCAAACTCACTTAATAAGGTGCAAAAAATCACATAAGGAGGTGCATAAATGATGCCAAGATAAGGCCAAAACCTCAAGGGGTGTTATAAAAAAACCACCATAAAAGGTGATTTACAAAAACAATAAAGGAACTTTGCTCAATAAATGAAAGGTCACACCTTAGGGAATATCACAAATGACATCACCACCAAGAGAGGAATAGTCATGGAATAGAAGAATTCACACCTTAGGGAATACTAGCCATAGCATTATCACCAAGGGGAAATTGATATGCCAAGAAATTTCACACTCTTATGGAACATCAATCCTAATATCACCACAAACGATACACAACATAGATTGAGAAGGACATACTTTCATTACCAAGGTCACACTTCCTAGGACATGTATGTTATTATCACTAAAAGGGACCATTCCTTATGCCAACAATTAATGGGGGACCATATTCCCACCCCTAAAATTTTGTTGTACCTACTACATTAAGGTTTTAAGAATATTCAAAGGGATCCCTTGCTAGAAGGAATGCACCTAACACAAGGCTACGTAACCCCTTGCCCCCCATGTGTATAGACAAAGATGAGACCAAAGTCGATGATGATATGTTGCTCATTGCAAGAGGATATATGATTGCATGAAACTTAATCTATACCTCCATGCATGGTAGTAAGTATTATGTGATACTAAACCTACCACATAGCAAGGAGCAACAACTAATACTATTTTCTCTTGTATGATTAAGTGAAGATGTTTTAATTATTTTTGAACAACATAACCAAGACATTTTGTCATTTTTTATGTGTTGAGATCTATGGAGACATAGATGTCTTGTTATTTTACACTACATCATTTTCCATTATAAACAAATTATTTCAAAAGTTTATAACCTCTTCCATAAATGGCTTCTATTTTTTTCAAGAAAGTGGTTTTTCATAATCATTTTCATCATAAGAGGATGTGTAATTTTTCTTTTCCTCTTTGCTAGAAGTTGTGGATTATGTAGTGATAGATTGTGTTGATATCATTGTAGTTTCTTTCTCTTTTCCTAATTTTGACTATGTAATCTTGTATTCCCCCATCAATGTAGGTGTAAAATTTAATAAACCCCACTCACCATCTAATAACTGTCATAGATGAAAGACACTCATCTTTGTCTTCAGTTTGTAAAGGTTCCACTTTTGTAGTTGGTGTCAATGTTCTAAGACAATTCTTCATTCTTGTTTCAGTTTGTAAACAATTTTCAGATTTATGATTAGCTTTTATCAAGTAAACCTTATTGTTGTATGTGTATTTAATTAAATGATGAAGCATTGAAGGAACACCTTTCATTTAATTAATCCATGGTCTACCCAAGAGAAGATTATATGAAAGGTCATGAGGGATGACATGGATGGGAGTTTGCAACACAATCTTACCAACTTTGAAAGGTAATATTATTACACCAAGTGGTTCTCTCACCACATTATCAAAAAAAAAAATAGACAAATAAACTAGTTGAATTTTAGTCTTGTCTACCCCAGTTATATCCAAAATATTTACACTACAAACATTAAGCCCCGAACCATTTTCAATAAGGGTACACCTAATCCTAATCTTGTTAATACTAGCCATTATCATTAAAGCCTCATTTTTTTACGTTTCAAAAGGGGGTAATTCATTTTGATGAAAGAACATGTCCAAATTACCTAAATTCATATACTCAATTAAGGATTCTAGATCATTTGGCTACACACTAGGAGGGACAACAAATTTTTGTAAAGAATTTTGAAGAATTCCATGATAAATAGGTGATTTTTCAACCAAATCCCATAAGGATATCTTAGTAGGAGTGTTGCAAAGTTATTCTACAAGGTCATATTCCTTTCCACTATGTTGAGATAAATGAGGGGCAATAGGTGAAACAAGTTGTGTGAATGGTATCGATGATGGAATGAATTGTTTTTTTTCTTGGTTGCTTGTTATTCCTTGATTTATATGTATGAGAAACTATGTGAGAACTTGGTTGTTGTGACACATGATTATTAGTGAGTTTTTTCATAAAGTTGAGGATATGGCCATGATATTTAGAAGCTCCTATAATGAGAGGTGAATTAGGAGGTCCAATAAGTAGAGGAGGTCCAATAATTAGATGAGTTTAGGAGGTCCTATTGGTTTTTTTTAATGAACCAAACTTGGTATCATCAGTTGTCTATGAATTTTCTATAATTCAATGATCAACAACTATAAGGATTGACCAACGACTAGGTGAAAGCTTGCTAGGATTTCCCTCTACATTTCAGGCTCTATAAGACCTAGGAGGGTGATCCCTAAAATGTATATAATGATACTATTATGAAAAATTACCATAGACATTTTGAATAATAGATACATTCCCATATGATTGCAAATTAGATGAAATCCTTCAAGAATCTAGAAAATTCTTTAACAAATAATCATCTAAAGTAGAGAATTGATGACCTCCATGAAACACCAAAACAATTTAAGGTGTATGAATGATTTTCCTTATGAATTTGTTCTTTGAAAGGTAGGGATGAATCAATGAATTCAAATTTAACCAAATCAATAGAGAAATTCTTTATCCATGGGTAACAGATTCAAATTTAGAATCGATTGTGATGCAACAACAACCAAATTTAAGATTTCTAGAATATTGTGATATTACATTACAATAAAATGACTCAAATGTTCCAAAAAAAAAGCTACTCATAAAATACTTGTAACTAATCCAAAGAGTAATATGCATCAATAAATAATAGCGGGGAAAAGATAGAGGGGCTCTACCATCCTTTAATCCAATCAACCCCTTATGCATTTGTTCTACAATGTAGGCGACATAGTCAAACCATTTATTTGAATTCTAGTTTTGAATACCAATAATCATTGCCAATAGTGCAGTAGGTATCCTCTCATCAAATTTGTAAGACAACACCTGATCCAAACAATAGTAGGATTTATTGAAGTATTTCTCAAATTCATCACAGTCAAAAGGTTCTAAGTTCCTAGGACTGAAAGCTACCTTATCCCCTTTCTTGTACCTAGAAAGAACATGCTTCCTATATCCATACTTTTTCTACTCATACTCTTTCCACAATTCAAAAAAATTAATGCTGACAGTAGAACTAGGGTTTAATTTGAAAACCTTCACAATTTTGCTTCTAGTTATGTCAAGAAGGGGTTACATTCTCACTCTTTATTTTTCTATCACTAGCATCACAATGCTTGGCCAATTCTAGCATCAAGTGAACTTCAACGAACACATTAGGCAACACCAACCTTCCAAGGTTGAAACACTATAGATGGTGAGTTGGACGTTTGACATACCTCCTATTGAAAGCATATAGGAACAACTCCTAACTACTCTAGGGCAATGGGAATTCTCTAATTCTAGTAACATTATCAATTAATCTTCTTTTCATGACACCTTGTCTTGTAGGTCACTTACCAATCTTCTTTCCTCCAACAATATCCTAAGATTCACCCTCCATGAACTTGGTGAAATCTCTTTTGTCTCACTTAGATTTTGTAGTTTTTTCTGAAGTGTCTTACTGAGGTTTAACAACCTTAGGCTTTTTCTATTTAGGTTTACTCCCAACTCCTGAGGATTCACTAGGCTAACTCATTTTTTACACTTAGGGTTCATGAATTCAACTTATGAACAAGGGCTTACTAGTTTTATGCTCTCAAGAAACTAATTTGCAAAATACAAATAGAAACCCTCTCAAATCTTACTCAATTCCTACCAAATTCTATTAATTTGCATGATACAAAACCCTTTTAAACCCTAATCCCTAGAGTTTTTCGAACTAGCCACTAGTTTTCTTAGCCAACTAAATTCAACCAAAAACTCACATAGAGATGTGTAAAATTTTCTTGCTCAGGAGAAATATTTGCTGTCAATGCCCCTTCAACTTCTTTGCCTAAACTCCTCATTTCCTCTTCCTTAAACTTGAAAAATTCTTCTACTTTGAACACTTGCAATTGTGAGGAAAGATGAACCAAATACCTTCTTTATGGCCAAGGAATCGAGTGTCTTCACCATTAATGCTTGAAAAAAATATCGTGTGAGAAAACTAACACTTAGTCATTTAAGTTTAAATTTTATTCGTTGATCACTTTGATTTAAAACATTATTTATGGCTCTCCTTTATCCTCACTCTTTCTCCTTTTTTCTTTTAGCGATGCCATTTTTATGCAGCCATGTCTCCCTTTTTTCTTTTACCACCTTTTACTTTGTGATCCATCGCTCGTCGCTATTTCATCTTTAAATTCTTGGAATAGATCAATGATGCTTTAGTGCCTGGCGATGGGAGGAATATTCCATTGAATATCCCTTCATTCCACCATCACTCATCGCTAATGTGTTCCTAGGTCTCCATGTGTAACTGCGATATCTTGAGGGGAAGCAATGGGCATAAAGATTAACTATCCATTACTTATCGTTGATAGGGAAAACCCCTTAGAAAAACTATTATTGATGCCTTGGATCCTAATGATGAGTATATGTGTTATCACTATCCATCGCTCATCACTAATTCACTTCTTAATAGATAAATAATACTAGCAATCGAAGAAACTTAGTGAAGGTTCAAGATTTAGCCACACTCCTTGGTAGCAAGATCAATGGTCATGTAGGCATCGCTCCTAGTAGCACTTAAATTAACAATGCAATATTAGAACCATAGACTTCATTGCTCATCACCAATATGGAAAAGGAGAGCAAGTAGAAATGTGTGATGGGTGATGAGCTAGCAAATCTAAAAGGCCATAGTCTTATCACGTATTGTTAATTTGTGACTTGAAGAATTTGGGTGATCAGTGATACAAAGGCTACCAACGATAGTAGGGAAACTCCCCACATCATGCATCACTGATATGAAAATTAGGGCCCTTAACTTATCTACAATGCAAAGTAGGGTAGTGATACAAAGGAGCAATGGTCCATCACTCATTGCCAATTCAATACTAGCGAAGACAAGGCTATATATGATGAGTGATATGCCAAGCGGTAAGAAAGAACTAAAGTGGGAAATATTATGTTGCAAGTATGAATGAGTATGGTGGTGTTTTCATTGATGTCAAAATAGTTCAGGTTTTTGTAGAGAAAGGAATAATGTGATTATAGGTGGTACATGTATGGTTGAGATACTGCAAAGATTTTGTGAGTACATTGAGCTATCTTTATAGTGTTGTAGGTGTGCTAATATGATGAGTTATCAAGTGATTTTGAGAAAATTAATAAACAACGAAGACATAGTTGTGTGTGTGTTCTGAATGTGCTCTGGTAATGTGCTCTATATTTATTATGTGTTGATCCTATGCTTATGCAGATTTGTAGTGTTGTTTATGGGAATCTTTGGCTGATATATCTGTTATAGCTTTTGGGTTTATGACAAGTGAAAGTTGTGTTTACTGTGTGTGAAATGGTCTGGAAGAGTTGTTTTTCTATGGACTGGGAGAAATTTTTTTTCTTTGTATTCCTTTGATGGTTTGTCTCATATCTTGTAGATATAGAAGAAGGTTAATAATGATGTTATCTATGCCTTGGAAAAATTGTTTGTGGTTTGGTGCTTTGAAAGAATTTTTCTAGAGCTACTATGTGTGTCTACACAGTTCGGTTTGACTTATGGAAAGTGTTCTGTATATGGAAGTTGTTATAGTTGTTGTAGATGTTTCTGAATGCATCTAAGAGGTGTTCCAATGTATGGTGAAGTGTTTTATGTGATCCACATGTGATCATCTTGTTGTGAATGCACGTATTTCAAATTTCATTGGTGTTTTCATTAGGTTTGGCCAACCTGGTGTTTACACATTACACAAAGGATAAATATTATTTAAGAAAGTGTGTGACTGATCCAAGATGTTTTTTGGTTCCTGGTTAAGTATGTATTTGTTCCACTCTCATTCTTATCCACCGTAGGAATGTTGAGTCACCAAACTAGTTTGAATCTGTAAAATGAAGAATGTGTCGCCAACCTTGGAGAAAGTTTCTAAGGTTGAAGATGGTATAAATACAAGACACGTTGTTGTGAATTACAAGTGAGAAGGGTGAAAAGTGTGGAACAAGTACAATAAGAAAAGTGTGTGGAAGTGAATTAAGGCAGTAGTACTTTAATGTGTTAGACTTCTGAAAGTAGTGAGTCGATGGTGTCTGCAATTCTTTGTTCAAGGTTGTGAATGTGTAGAACTTGTTGTGGTAGAGTTTTTGTTATCTATCTCTATCTATAGGCAGTGAGCCTCCCTTTTGGATAGTGAGTCCTTTCTATAGGTAGTGATCCTTGTATCTGGATAGCAAGTCCTATCTTGGGTAGTGAGCCCTTTAGCAGTGACCCTTTGTATCTGGTTTTGCATTAATATTATATTGTGAGTTAATCCTCACCGTGGTTTTTAACATATTGGGTTTTCCATGTAAATTTGGTGTCTCTTGTGTTGATATTTCTTTTTATTATTTGCATTTCATGATCATACTTAATAATAGATTAAAGGGGATGTGGAGTTAATAATTGTTTGAGAATTATGAATGATATTGGATACAATTGATTCACCCCACCCTCTTGATTGCCTGTGCATTTCAACAATTGGTATCAGAGCTTTGGTTCCTTAGAGAAGAGCTTAACCACTCGAGGTAGATCTGATGGTGCATAAGTTGTCAATCCCCATTTTTGATGGAGCTGACTATAGTGACTAGAAAGTACAAATGAGATGTTACTTGATCTCTCTTGGCTTCAAGACTTGGAAATCTATTGAGACAAAATATGTTGAGCCGACAAGTGGTCCTTCTTCTGTAGATGATATTTATTCCTATGAATAAAATGAAAAAGAAAGGTATGCAATCTATAGTGCTTTATCTAAGATTGAGTGAACAAAAGTTATTTCATTAGGAACTGCCTATGAAGTATGGGAAAAGTTGAAAGATATCTATATAGGAAATGATAGAGTCAAATTATCAAAGAAGCTAACAAGAAAGCACATATATTAGAATTTGAAAATGGAAGAAGGTGAAGACATTGCAAGCTACTTTCAGAGGGTTGATATTGTAGCAAATGAAGTTAAAAATCAAGGTGGTACTGTGTTAGATGAATATGTAATAGAGACGATTTTGATGACTCTACCAGAGAGTTATAGTGACAAGGTCTCAGCTATTGAGGAAGTGTATGATCCAAATAAATTCACTAAAGAACACATATTTGGCACCTTCACCACATTTGAAATGAGGAAGTTTGGAAAAGAAAAGGAGAAAATAAAAACAACCTTCAAAGCCACTAAGATAGAAGATGATCCAGATAGTGAAAGTTCAGAAGAGTTGGAAGAAAAATTTATAAGGAAATGTAAGAAAGGTTCTAGTAAGTACAAAGGTATGTTACCTTTTAAATGTTTTAGTTGTGGAAATATTGGTCACTATGCTTCAAGATGTCCAAATAGAGCCATACACAAGAAGAATACAGATAATAAAGACAAAAAGGACATAAAGTTCAAGAAATTGTATTATGTTAGGGAAGATGCTGAATTTTTTTATGATGAATCTAATTTTGAGGATGATAAAGATGAATTCTTGTTTCTAGCCTTGGAGAATAAATTTGTGTCTACTAACCATGGAATATGTGCAAGGGAATGTGCTCCAAAGAACAAGAAGGATGAGATAAAAGGTACTTTGGTTACTTCTTTTCATACTAGACAAGACAAAGATTATTTGGTAATTGACAGTGGATGTTCAAATCACATGACCAAAGACAAAATTAAGTTCATTAAACTTGAAAATTATGATGGAGGATTAGTCATGTTTGGAGATGATTCTGGTGCAAATATTGTTGGAAAAGGAACAACTAGTTTTGATGGAAAACATAGTACTGATGATGTTTATTATGTGAAGGGATTAAGACATAATCTCTTGAGTGTTGGAAAAATGTGTAGCAAAGGATTTAAGCTTGTGTTCTAGGATAATACCTGTGAGATCAAAAAAGGGTCCAGAATTGTGGTGGTTGCAGGAAGAAGAACATATGGAAGCATTTATCATCTTAAGAGTGTCGATGGTTAGTGATTTGTGTCTCAAGTTAATGAAAGTTGGCTATGGCATTGGAGGATGGGACATGTAAACTTTGACAATTTGATCAAGATCGTTTCATGAGAATTTTTTAGGGATTTGCCTAAAATTACAAAGCCTATCAATATTGTTTGTAGAAGTTGTCAATTGGGAAAACAAACAAGATGCAATTTTAAAGGAAAATAACAATCATCTACCAAAATGCTAGAATTGATTCATACAGACCTTTGTGGTCCCACAAGAATTTTAAGTCTTAATGGTGATAGGTATTTTATGCTTTTGATTGATGATTACTCTAGAATGACATGGGTACTTATCTTAGGGAGAAATCTCAAGCTCTAGATAGATTCAAAGTGTTCGAGGAAAGGGTAGAGAATGAAGTGAAACTCAGAATCAAATTTTTAAGGTTAGATAGAGGTGGAGAATTCACTTACTATGAGTTTAATGCATTTTGTGAAGGGCATGGTATAAAGAGAATTTTTTTTGCTCCTATAACTCCTCAATAAAATGGAGTTGTAGAGAGGAAGAACTAAACTATTCAAGAGGCCGCAAGGACTATGATGAAAGAGGAATGTGTACCTGATGTATACCAGAGAGAATCAATCCACATTGCTATTTATATTCTTAATAGAGTTCAGATCAAAGGTAACAACACAAAGACCCCTTATGAATCGTGGACTAGAAAAATTCCTACTATTAAGTACTTTAAGTTGTTTGGAAGAAGATGTTATATTAGAAGAGATGATGAGAACCTTGTAAATTTTTATGAAAGATGTGATGAAGGTATTTTCGTTGGGTATTCAACAAATAGCAAAGCATATAGATGCTACAATAAAAGGCTAAGGAAGATAGTTGAAAGTGCAAATGTAAAAGTTGATGAAGATATAAACATACCATTTGAAATAAGTGAAGTTGAACTATATGAACCTATCTACAAAAAATTACAAGAAGAGAATGAGGAAGGAAAAGAATAGATTGAAGAAGAAGAGGAGACTTTGGCACTTGCTCCTAAGACTCCTAAGTATGTGCAGAAAAATCAACCGGAAGAACAGATAATTGGATACAAAGGCAAAGGTGTAACAACAAGAAGTAAAGTGATAGCAACTCAAGTAAATTTGTGTCTAATTTCTAAGATAGAACCTAAAAAAATATGTGAAGCTTGCAAAGATGAGAATTGGCTTAGAGTAATGAAAGAAGAGTTGCAATAGATAGAGAAGAATCTGTTAGTATTTCTTAGATCAGATTAGATAATCAATTCAAAAAAGAAATGCAACACATAAGACAATGAACACAACAAGATACCCTGGGAAAACCCTCCTCTTGAGGGAGAAAAACCCAGCAAATATATCTCTTATATATTGAAGGAATAAGAGCAGAAATCTGCTTGAACTCAGGCACAACACAATACCGAATTTGATACAATGAATAATAGCACCTCTCCTAGATGCAAAGATAAAAATGAATATGTTTCTCCTTGAAATCAATCTGCTGCTACAAAGTGATGATCTGCTGCTACAAGATGATGATCTGCTGATTAAGTATGAACTTCTTCTAAGACTGCGAATTCTGCTCTGCCAAAAGTGCAAACTTGTTTATCTTCGAAATTGTTCTTCAATAACCAAAAGTAACCTTGTATATATATCTTCTTGGCGCCTCTTCATTTAGGTCGGCCTTTATACAAATAATAATAAATGAATAAATATAACTTAAGTCGGCCAATCAATAAGTAAATGATATAACTCAAAATAGGGTCGGCCCATGCTCTAGTTGATATTTAATATGAGTATTAGTGAAGACCGACGTTGTATTAACATCAACACTCCCTCTCAGCTAGGGATGAACTTCCATCTGCACAAGACACATTATGTTAGAATGAAAACAAAATAAAATATCACCTCAACGTGATATTAACCATTATGGCTACTCCCATAGATGGTAAAAACTCATCACGGATTCTCTCACGTGATGTTGTCATGGAGTCGCACACATGACATCCACCATAGCTTCTCCCAGAGGGTGGAAACAAGGGCTTTCACCTCAACTCTCTCTAATCAGAGAATTGCATTATCAAGGACCTACACCTCAACTCTCTCTCAGCAGAGAATTGTATTAACAGAGGCTTGCACCTCAACTCTCTCTCAGCAGAGAGTTGCATTCTCAATCAAGGATCACTGATTACTGAGAATCTTTCTCAGTCAAGGCTACATTCTCCACCATACCAAGTTTCTCTCAGAAGTATACAAACTTCATCCTGGCAAGAGGTTTGGTGAGAATGTCTGCCATTTGCTCTTCAGTGCTGATATACCTCAACTGTATAGCTTTCCTTTGCACCATATCTCTAATATAGTGGTACTTGATCTCAACATGTTTTGTTCTGTCATGAAACAAAGGATTGATAGAAAGCTTCACACAGCTTTGATTATCACAGTGTATGATAGTAGGCTCCATTGATTGACCAAACAATCCTGCAAGGAGCTTACGAAGCCACCCTGCCTCACGAGCTGCCACACAAGCTACAATATACTCTGCTTCAGTTGTACTCAAGGCCACTGAAGACTGTTTCCTGCTACACCAGGAGATCATAGCAGTCCCCAAACTGAAGCAACAACCAGAAGTACTCTTCCGATCTGAGACACATCCTGCCCAATCAGAATCAGTAAAACCATGCAGCTCCAAATCCACATTTGAAGAATATCTCAACCCATATCCAATTGTGCCACATAAATATCTCAGGATATGTTTAGCTGCTACAAGATGTATTTGCTTTGGTTCACACATAAACTGGCTAAGTGCACTCACTGCATAGCAGATATCAGGTCTAGTGTTAACTAGATACATCAATGAACCAATCAACTGTCTATACATCATAGAATCCACTGGTTCTGAACTAGCTGCAGCTTCTTTCAACTTATCTAAATTAGACTCCATGGGTGTAGACATAGGTTTGCAGTCAAGCATACCAAACCTTTTGAGAATGTCAATTGTATACTTGCCTTGACTTAGAATCATCTCATCTGGCTTTTGCCAAACTTCTAAGCCAAGAAAGTAATGCATAAGACCTAGATTCTTCATCTCAAACTCTGAAGCTAATTCCTTCTTGCATTTTAGTATTAGATGTTCTTCACCAGTAATGATCAAGTCATCAACATATAAAACTAAAATCAATGCTTCACCATTTACTACCTTGAAGTAGAGGTTAGAATCTGCATCATTCTTTGAGAAACCCAAACTTGAAAGGTACTGATCAATTCTTTCATACCAAGCACGAGGAGCTTGTTTAAGACCATACAAGGCCTTCTTCAGCTTGCAGACATGAGATTCTTTCCTATGTACCTCAAATCCTTCTGGTTGCTCAATGTAAACCTCTTCCTCTATTATGCCATTCAGAAAAGCTGTCTTTACATCCATTTGGTGAATCTTCCATCCTCTAGATGCGGCAATAGCAATGATGGTTCTAACAGACGTGTAACGAGCCACAGGAGCAAAAGTTTCTTCATAGTCAACTCCCTCTTTTTGTGAGAACCCTCTAGCCACAAATCTAGCCTTGTGTTTCTCAATGCTCCCATCAGCTGCATGCTTGATCTTGAAGAGCCACTTAGAAGACACCACAGATTTGTCTTTGGGTCTAGGGACTATATCCCAAACATCGTTCTTAAGTATAGACTGATACTCCTCAATCATGGCATCTTTCCATACTTGTTGACTAGAAGCTTCTTCAACATTTGAAGGCTCTGACTCAATAATCTGACTCATCAAGGCAACATAGCTAGAGAACTTGTGAGGTCTCTTGCTTTCTCTGAAGGCTCCTCTTGGAGCTGCAAACCTTTCTGCTTCCTGCATTGTCCTGCGAGCCCAAAGAGGTCTTTTCTTTCCAATCACAATGTCTAGAGGCCCATCAGTAGGATCCAAAGGCTCAGCTGGATCAATATCTTCTTTAGGTTCTGTATCCTCCTTCAGATTCTCTGGGATATGGTCAACTTCCATATCTTGAGGAGGTTCTTCTTCATCGACCTCCATAGGAGTGCCTTTGGACTTTCTATAAGCAACATCTTCCTCAAATGTGACGTCTCTACTAATCTCAATAGACTTTTGTCCTGGAATGTAGATCCTGTAAGCTTTTGATGTCTCACTGTAGCCTACAAGAATACCTTTCTTCCCAGAAGGTTCTAGCTTTGTTCTCTTTTCCTTTGGAATATGAACATAGACTGGATAGCCAAAGATACTTAAATGACTAACTTCAGGCTTCACGCCTGAGAATGCTTCTTCAGGAGTTTTATTCTCTAAGATCCTGTGGGGACTCCTGTTTTGAACATAGACAGCTGTTCTTGATGCTTCAGCCCAAAGAGAGAGTTGTAATTCTTGATCATAGATCATAGCTTTCACTGCTTCCACAATAGACCTATTCTTCCTTTCAGCAATACCATTTTGTTGTGGATTATAGGGAACACTGAACTCCCTCTTAATCCCTGCTTCAATATAAAAGTCTCGAAAAGTGCCAGAAGTGTATTCTCCACCATTATCAGATCTCAATACTTTGATCTTCTTCCCGGATAGATTTTCAATCTGAGCTTTGAATTCTCTGAATCTTAGTAATACTTCTTCTGATTCTTTCGATCTCAAGAAATAAATCCAAGTCTTTCTAGAGTAATCATCAATGAAAATAATATAATACAAGAAACCACTAGATGATGCAATAGACATTGGACCACACAAATCAGAATGAATGAGATCAAGAATACATTTAGATCTACTTTCACTGGAATGAAATGTACCTTTTGTGTTCTTGCCTAGGGCACATCCCTTGCATGTACCTTCATGTTCTTGATCGAATTTCGGAAGACCGGTGACCATCTTCTCCATGATAGGTAGAGCACGAAAGTGAATGTGAGCCAATCTTCGATGCCAAAGATCACACATGCTGGTACTGTTATGCACAAGTGCTTGAAGAGGACGAGTGCACAGCGTGTAGAGACATTCATGTCTAACTCCAATCACTTGAGCAGTTTTGAAGCTGGAGTTCTTTGCCCATATAAGAACTTTCCCTTTAGAGAAGGCAACTTGATAACCTTTGTCTTCTAATGCTGAAATTGAAACAAGGTTCCTCTTTATCCCTGGTACGAACAGTACATCATTCAATTCCAAAGAAATTCCAGAATCCAAGTGAAGAGTGGAATTTCCAAACCCTTTTACAGAATATCTAGCATCATCTCCAATAACAACTTGATCACTAGAGTTGCTTTCCATTAAGTTTGAAAGGTGACTTCTGAATCCGGTGATGTGTCTAGAAGCACCACTGTCAATCAACCAAGTGTTAGAGTCAGTAGAAACATTGCTAGACAAGGCTGAATAAAATAGATAATTACTGGAGTCCTTTTGTGGAGTGACTTCTTCAACATCTGCAGTGGCAACTTGAAGCTTAGGTCGTTGAGGGCACACCCTCGCAAAGTGACCATACTTATCACAACGAAAACATTGAATCTTGGACATGTCTCGTTTTCTTTTGAAGGTAGGAGCATCATCATTTCCATCTTCTCGATTCCTTTTGAAGAATCCTTTCTTAAGGCCTTTTCCTTTGTTTGATGAATGAGAGGTAAGAACTTGTAATTCTTCATTCTTTGAGCTTTGACCAATCCCCCTTGCTGTTAGTCTTGACTCTTCTTGAATGCAATCAATCCTCAATCGATCAAACTTAGGAAGTTCGGATCTTGCACTGATTCCTTGGATGAATGCCTCCCATGAAAGCGGAAGACCATTGAGAGCAAGCATAGTCAGTTCTTTATCATCAATCATGTGTCCAATAGTGGAGAGCTGATCTTTTATCTCTGAAATCCTCATGAAGTATGTAATAACAGATTCTCCTTTCTCCATTTTCACATGATGAAGTTGTTGCTTCAGAGCAAGGGCACGACTGGTGTTGTTGATTTCGTACATCTCTTCCAAGGTTGTAAACATCTCTCTTGCTGTATCCAACTTGAAGATAATTGGTACAATATGATCTTTGACGGAATCAACCAATGCTTTCTTTGCCCTAGTGTCTTTCTTCCTCCATTGCAGCTTCTCTTCTTCCCCCTCAGGTTCGGGAACTTTTGTTTTCACAAACTCAGCCAAATCATTCTCTTCCAAGGTTAGCATGAACCTGAATCTCCATGATATGTAGTTCGAGATCCCTTCGAGTCTATCCTCGATTTTTAGACCGTTCACCATCTTGAGAAATTTGGAAGATAGACTGAAAAAGAATAAGTGTTGCGAACTAAATCTGATCACGATCTTTTTCACACCCGCTCTGATACCATGTTAGTATTTCTTAGATCAGATTAGATAATCAATTCACAAAAGAAATGAAACACATAAGACAATGAACACAACAAGATACCCTGGGAAAACCCTCCTCTTGAGGGAGAAAAACCCAGCAAATATATCTCTTATATATTGAAGGAATAAGAGCAGAAATTTTCTTGAACTCAGGCACAACACAATACCGAATTTGATACAATGAATAATAGCACCTCTCCTAGATGCAAAGATACAAATGAATATGTTTCTCCTTGAAATTAGTCTGCTGCTACAAAGTGATGATCTGCTGCTACAAGATGATGATCTGCTGATTAAGTATGAACTTCTTCTAAGACTGCGAATTCTGCTCTGCCAAAAGTGCGAACTTGTTTATCTTCGAAATTGTTCTTCAATAACCAAAAGTAACCTTGTATATATATCTTCTTGGCGCCTCTTCATTTAGGTCGGCCTTTATACAAATAATAATAAATGAATAAATATAACTTAAGTCGGCCAGTCAACAAGTAAATGATATAACTCAAAATAGGGTCAGCCCATGCTCTAGTTGATATTTAATATGAGTCTTAGTGAAGACCGACGCTGTATTAACATCAAAAGAATCAAACATGGGAACTAGTTCCTACACCGATAACAAGAATGTAATTGGTACAAAATGGGTATTCTGGAATAAGATGAATGAAGATGATGCAGTAGTAAGAAAAAAATCAAGGCTTGTGTGTAAAGGTTATTGATAGGTTGAAGGAATAGACTTTGAGGAGACATTTTCCCCGATGGCAAGAATGGAGGCCATTTAGATGTTTTTGGCTTTTTATTCTCACAAAGATTTCAAAGTATACCAGATGGATGTTAAGTCTAAATTCTTGAATGGATAATTGGAAGAAGAGGTGTACATGGAACAATTAGAGGGATTTCAGTTATCAAATAAACCAAATATGGCTTGCAAGTTGAAAAAGGCACTATATGGACTTAAACAAGCTCCTAGAGCATGGTATGCAAGATTGGATAGATATTTGACACAACAAAGGTTCAACAAAGGATCCACATATAGTAATCTCTATTTCAAAGTTTAAGGAAACAAAATTTTGATAGTGTTTGTGTATGTCGATGATATTATCTTTGGAGGAAATGAGGGTATGTGCAATAAATTTACAGAGGAGATGCAAAAAGAGTTTGAGATGTCTATGATTGGTGAGTTGAATTTCTTCCTTGGACTTCAAGTGAATCAAAATAAAAAAAGAATCTTCATTTCACAATCAAAGTATGTTAAATAATTGTTGAAGAAGTTTGGAATGGATGATTCCAAACCAGTCTGTACCCCTATAGTGACTAGATGCAAACTGAGTAAGGATGATGATTCTCCTAAAATTGATTAGAGCATGTACAAATCTATGATTGGTGGACTGTTATATCTTACTGCTACTAGATCGGATATCATGCATGTAGTATGTTTGGTTGCCATATTTCAAGCAAAACCTAAAGAATTACATGTTACAACTATGAAGAGGATATTCAGATATCTAAAGGGCACTCCAGATTATGGCTTGTGGTATCTTAAGGATATTGATTTCACTTTGAATGCCTACAATGATGTAGATTGGGATAGTTGTGTAGATGATCCAAAGAGTACAAGTGGTGGTGCATTCTTTCTTGGAGGAAGATTGGTTTCATGGCTAAGAAAGAAACAAGATTCAATTTCTTTATCCACTACAAAGGCTGAGTATATTGCAACATCATCTTGCTAAACACAGGTACTTTGGATAAAGAAACAATTAAAGCATATAGGTGTGATATGTGATGAGCCTATCCCTATCTTTTGTGATAATACAAGTGCAAAAAATATTTCAAAGAATCTGGTAATGCATTAAAGAAAAAAGGATATATCTATCATATATCATTTCTTAAGGGAGAAGGTTTTGGAGAATTATATCAAGCTTGAATATGTGCCTAACAAGGATCAGATTGTAGATATATTTACTAAGGATTTTCCTAATGATAATTTTGAGTATCTTAGGGAGAAGTTGGGGGTTACTGCCCCTCCTTTGAACTAGGTGCACATGAAGGTGAATCAGTCCAATAGATTTATAGATTCATCATCTGTCTAGACTGATGGTTGAGGTCTACTCCTCAAGGGGAGTAGAAAGTATCATTGTTGCAGTATGAGATGTGGGTGTACTCCTAATGGGGAGTTATTATAATTTTATATGGCTGAAGAATCATGCAATTTTTTTTTTTACCATTGATGTCAAAGGGGGAGAGAGAATCATGTGAAAAATCTTATCCTGCAAGGAGAAGTGAGTGCATAAATGTTGTGTAGGTTGTCGAATTTGAAAAAAAGGGAAGAAGAAGTAGGAGAGTGTGTATGTTGTCTTTGATGGTTTTTCACATCATGTGTTGAGAGTGTGTATTCTTTCTTTGATGGTTTTTCACATCATGTGTTTCCATCAATGACAAAGGGGGAGATTGTTGCAAGTATGAATAAGTATGACACTGTTGTCATTAATGTTGTCATTGATGTCAACATAGTTTAGGGTGTTGCAGAGAAAGGAATCATGTGATTGCAGGTGGTACATGTATGGTTGAGATATTATAGAGATGTTGTGAGTACACAAAAATATCTTTATGGTGTTGTAGGTGTGGTGATATGATGAGTTATCAAGTGCTTTTGAGAAAATTAATAAAGAATGAAGACAAAATTATGTGTGTGTTCTGAATGTGCTCTGGTAATGTGCTTTGCATTTATTTATTGTTGATCCTATACTTGTGCAGATAGATGTAGTGTTGTTTATGGGCATATATGGTTGATATATATTAAGTTATATCTTCTGGGCTAGTGATGGGTGAAAGTTGTGTTCACCAATGTGTGAATTGGTCTGGAAGAGTTGTTTATCCATGGACTATGAGAAATGTTTTTGCTCTGTAGTCCTTTGGTGGTTTGTCTCAAATCTTATAGATTTGGAAGAAGGTTAATAATGATGTCATCTCTGTCCTAGAAAAAGTGTTGATGGTTTGGTGCTCCGAAAGACTTGTTCTAGAGCTACTATGTGTGTCTGCACAGTTTGGTTGGACTGATGGAAAGTGTTATGTATATGAAATTTGTTATAGTTTCTATAGATTTTTTTGAAGGAATCTAAGAGGTGTTCCAGTCTATGGTGAAGTGTGCTATGTGATCCATGTGTGATCATCTTGTTGCAAATGCACGTACTTCAAAGTTCATTGGTGTTTTCATTAGGTTTGGCTGACCTAGTGTTTACACACTACACGAAGGATAAGTATCAATTAAGGAAGCATATGATTTATCCAAGATGTTTTTTGGGTCTTGGTTAAGTATGTATTTGGTCCACTCTCATTCTTATTCACCACAGGAATGTTGAGTCGCCAACCTAGTTTGAATTTGTAAAATGAAGAATGTGTAGATGACCTTGGAGAAAGTTTCTAAGGATGAAGATGGTATAAATTCAAGATAGGTTATTGTGAATTACAAGTGAGAAAGGTGACAAGTGTGAGAATCAGTGTGTGGAAAAGTGAATTAAGGAAACAATACTTTAATGTGTTAGACTCCTAAAAATATTGAGCCGATGGTGTTTACACTTCTTTGTTCAAGGCTACGAATGTGCGGAACATGTTTTTGTGGAGTTTTTGTTATCTATCTCTATTTATAGGCAGTGAGCCTCCCTATTGGATAGTGAATCCTTTTTGTAGGTAGTGAGTCTTATATCTGGATAGTGAGTCCTATCTTGGAAAGTGAGCCTTTGTATCTAGTTTTGCATTACTATTATATTATGAGTTAATCCTCACTATGGTTTTTCCCTTATTGGGTTTTCCATGTAAATTTGGTTTCTCTTGTTTTGATATTGCTTTATGTTATTTGCATTTCATGCTCATACTTAATAACAGATTAAAGTGGATGTGGAGTTAATAATTGTTTGAAAATTGCGAATGAGATTGGTGACAACTGATTCACTCCCCCTCTTAGTTTTCTTGTGCATTTGAACATATTATGCACGTGCTCATAAGTTTTTTTAAAAGGGGGTCCACCTAGGTAAGATGAGAGATAGGGACATAAAAAGACTTAAGACCATAATCAACTAAGGATATAAAGGTAAAATATTTCCAAGTTCTAACCTTATAAAATATTAACCACATACCCAAAAATGAAAAGACAATACTACACAATGATGTAAATGGGAAACCTAGGCATAAGGGGCTGGTGACCATATGGGTGCATGGGCTCAAAATGTTACTTAGACAATCGAGAACCTACCCAGCAGGTCAACTAAGAGTTAGACCAAAAGAACAAGGATTATGAAAGAGGGAAAATATTCTAAGTAAAACTCACACAATAGAATAAAACCCTAAACCCTTGTATCATTTCAAACCAAGAATCCACCCAAGTAAAGAAATTAGACCAGTGGAACATGAGAATTTGAGGGTTCCACCAGTGGCTCTGATTGGGGATGTGGTGGAACCCTCAAATTTTAGTGCTCCATTGGTCTAATGTCTTTTCTTTGGTGGCTTATTGATTTGAATTGCTACAAGGGTTTAGGGTTTTATGCTATTGGGAGGGTTTTACTTGGCTTTTGTTATCTCCTTTGTAACCTTTTCTCTTTTGATCTAATATTTAATTGACCTACTAGCTAAGTTCCCAATAATTTAGGTTGCATCTTAAGCATTTTTGTTAATCTAGTTACTAGCCCCTTGAACCTAGTATCTTTGGTCATCACTCATTGTGTCGCTATAATTTTTTCCTTATATTATGCGGGCCATAAATCTTTCAATCTTTTCTCTTTACCTAAGTCTAGGTTTAGTATTTTCTTAGGGTCATTCATGTTATAAACCTAGGCATGCAACCCAATTTTAAGTCATGTAATAAGCACATGTGCTTATTAAGGTCCTTAGCTATGCTTGGTGGGTCCCACTGATTGTTTTCCATTGGTTCCCTACTAGCCCGCGAGATTAAAATAGTAAAAATAAGAAGTCAGAGGGATAACAGGTAGGTGACACCTATCCACCCTCTTGGTAGGCCCTACCAGTTTTCCAAGACCTCAATGGCTAAAGGTGATCAAATAGACAATTATTATGGATTATGATAAGTAAATATTGACCTTTCCCCACTAGCCCACAAGAGACTCATTGTCTAATCTAGGCTTATGGAGGGATAGTGATCAAGAGACCATGTGGCACAATTGCCATTGTCTACTAAACTATTAAAGACTTAGGAATATTTGGTGAAATATTTCTCGGCAAGTATTGAAGAGTCAAACATCATGCTACTAAAAGGATACATGAACACATGCAAAATTATTCGTTGGGATGTTCTAATCTCATCCATTTGTTGCTAAAATATTATATACATTATGATCGCTAGCCTCAAACTTAAAGGAGATGCATGTTAATGGTTGCCTGGTTGATCTAGGTCATTGATCGCTAGCCCATAGTTGTAGATCTAAAACTAGAAAATCTCAAAGGGCTAGCAGGTTGTTGACATGTGGCTTTCTTGCCAAGTGGTGGAGTGTGGTGGAGCCACAAAAGCTAATGATGAGGATGTACACTTGGTGAAACCGAAGCATGGTGGATGTTGAGTTAGCTAAAAGGAAAATATTCAAACTTGGTTGACTCCATCTATACCACAAACTAGTCCACATCAAGATTGTATTGATGAAGAACATTCAAAGTTTTTAAAGTGTACACCATTGAGCCATTCTAGTTTGCACGAGTGAATAGTAATGGTAGAGTTAATGGTTTTTTGCTGAATTGATGGATTTGTTCACCATAAAATCTTGTTTCAAAGCTTATTTTCAATCGTCAAAACATTCTTATCATATACAAAGCTTGTTGCAGAGATTTTTGAGCATTTAGCATCATGAAATTAGGGTTTGCTACATCATATAACTAGTAAGTGATAGTTATCTTTTTTGAATGAGAATTTTCCCCAATTTCCTTTCAATTGTGATTTTTATTTCTTTCCTTTTAAAATAGGCTTCTTTTAAGGTTTGAAATTCTTTGAATTGCTATAAATTATGATCTTAGTCTTTTATTTGCATTAAGTATTTCCTTGAATAGTAAGAACCCTAGTTTGATCCTATCAAGCCCTAGTTTGAGTTGTCTATTACCAATGGAACCTAAAGTCCAAGCATCTACATCAAAAGGCCAAGCCTTTGAGTCAAAACTTGTGTTAGACCTTTGGTACAAGATTTAATCGAACAATTAAAATCCCGAACCTATGAGAAACCAGATGGACAACTTATGTACCATGGCCCTAGAACTAAATTTGGTATCATTGATAGATATTGCATGGTTTTGGATGTTGCCCTACCATACCTAGGATGGAATATTTTTCAGGGATAGTTTGGAAACAGGAATGTTGGTATCCCATTCAACAACCCATGGAGGTTGGACATAGGTAAATTGGTTGTTTCCGACATGTTTATAGATGTTGATCATCTCAAGGCCATTGCTGGGAACTATGACCCTTTGGTTAGGGTTTTTAGAGCTCATGATGGAAAAAATATGGCATGGGTTAATAAGGAAGAAATTGCATGTGTTCAAGTTGAAAACTTGGAGTAGTGACATTCTTTAGATTCATGAGTAAAAGTTGAGTGATGAAAATGTTGGTTATTTTTGTTGGTGTAATTAATTATTTAATTACACTTTATTAAGTTAACGTAGGTAATAATTAGTTTACTTAATTAATAAGTAAGCTTTCTTTAGTTGAGCTAATTTTAGGTCAACATTAGGTTTTACCTTTAGGGTTTTGCATACTTTTCTTGTATAAAGCAATTCATGTTTTGTAATTTCTTAATTCCTAAATATTATTCATTTGCACATCTTCATGTAAATTGCTCTCACTTATTTTGTTTTTCTCTTGTGGAAGGTATTTTTTGGTTTGCATTTTTTATCTTGGGTTCTAACATGGTATAAGATTCTTAATTTGCAGCCCCTTCTTAGTTTTTGGAGAAATTCATTGCAGAGCACATTCGGGGTTCCTTGAGGGTTTCATACCTTGAGCTTATTTCTGGAGCGTTTTGGATTAGATCAAGCATCTCCATTGGATTTAGAATGCTGAAAAAGTCAGGATTGGCTTTTGTTTTGTTGATTTTCATCTCCATTTGTTCGATATGTGAGGGTTTGAAGCTGCGATAGTTTTTTGCTAGATCAGAGGGTTTTTTAGTCATTTTTTTGAGAAATTTTGACCTTGATCTCTCAAACGGTGCATGTTGGTGCAAAACGAACATCATTGGTGCGCTCAGAAGACCTAAAAACCCCTAATTCATATAAAATATGATAGGTTCTGCTGAAAATTTATTTTTTAGTGTTTTTGGCGATTTTCAAAAATGCTGCCAAAAAATGCCGTACGACTGCATGGATATGTATAGATGTCTCAATTTTTATGCCATACTTTTTGGTGCCTAGATCAATTTTGAGCTTCTTCGATTTTTGTGCCATTTTCCTTGATTTTTGTGCCCTCTTAATTTCCATGTTGCCTCATTTTTCGTGCGATGAAGGTACATCTGAATATTTTATTAATTTTTTTAATCTTTAAATTAATAAAATATTTAGTTTAAAGCCAAAATGAGAATTTTTAGTAAAATGGTTGTATCTTGAGCATACAGATTCAATTTTTAAAAATCGAGATACCATTGGAAAGATGGTTCTGAGCCCGATCTAGTGGTGCAGATATTTTTTTCCAAATTTTGTTCTAGATTTATTTTGCAGGCCTTTGAAGTCAAATGAAGCAGTTTTTGCTTCAGAGGGCATAACTTTTGCCTCAGTTATCAATTTTTCGCGATTCAAGCGGCACCAAAAATATGATTCAGTCCTCTACACAGATATGAGTTTAATTTTAATCATGTAGGAAAATGTGAACATTGATTTGGGTATGCACTCTTTCTTGTTTTCATGCATTAGGTTTACATTTTCTCTTTGATTTATGCATTTTTTGTTTGTTCTCCTTTTACAATCATGGGGTATTGTAATAAATGAAATTATATAAAGTTCCATCAAGGGAGATTCTTGCATAATAATTTGATTAGAGTGTAGTTTCATTGCATGCACTTTGATCTCATCTTCATATTGATGACAACTCGCATGAGTTGTATCCAGATTTTGTAGTTTCTTTTGGCCACATCTTGCTCATAGCTTGAAAAATTTTGGTTTGCATCGGTTCACATCTCAGATTGAGAGCCTATGGTCAATGATCTTGAATCACATCAAATTCACATTGGGTCACATTGTAGTTTGAGGGCCATTCATTTTATGGTTAATGTTCTAGAATCTTCATGATACTTGCTCCTATGGATCAGTTTTAGTCACAGTTTGGCATCAACATTGAGATACACAACTTCTAGATTCTTTCATCATATCATTCCCTCTTATGGGGGTGTCATTTATTCATCTACTATTGCTTCATAGATTCCAGGGTTGTTCCAGTTTATGAGTTTTCTAGTGTTCCTTGGCATTGGGTCTGTTGTTGCATTATCATGATTCCACCTGAGTCCTTCAGTGACTCTCATATGGTTTCTTGTAAACAGAGGCATATTTCCTTGCTTTCCAGATTCAGGATTCTAATGTTACTCCACCAATGTTCTTCCAGTGCTTCTTTGTAGCAGGTCATCTGATTAAGGGGGGGGGGGGTTGTCCCATTGGGTTTTCTTCTCTTTCCCATTGATTTCATTTTTACATGGGTACCTAACATGGCCTTGTAGCTGAGACCCATTCATGCTTTCATGGATTCATCCTAGCATTAGGTGCATGCATTTTAGTCTCCCTAAGTTGCACTTAAGGGGGGTGTTGGTGTAATTAATTATTTAATTACACTCTATTAAGTTTACTTAGGTCATAATTAGTTTACTTAATTAATAAGTAAGCTCTATTTAGTTGAGCTAATTTTAGGTCAACATTAGGTTTTACCTTTAGGGTTTTGCATACTTTTCTTTTATAACAAAATTCATCTTTTGTAATTTCTTAATTCCTGAATACTATTCATTTGCACATCTTCATGCAAATTGCTTTCATTTTTTCTATTTTTCTCTTCTAGAAGGTATTTTTTGTTAGAACGAAGCTTAGTCTTACCACTTACCCATGAATCTACCAGAATCTAATGATAAGCAAGGGCAATGATTGACCAAAAAACAAGTAAAGGACTAGTTGTAGACATGGAAAATGTACAAATATCATTTTGGCACACTTGATCCCGATTACTAACAACATTCCTTCCTAAATCATACTCTCAACATTTCATCATAATTATGTATCTTAATCTAATGAATCATTATTCATCTGATCAGGTCTATCACCTCCTTTGATTAAATTAATCAATTTAATTTAATTAACCTTACATTTCTATTTAATTAAATAATTCCTTTTATTTGATTAAATATCTAAAGTCTTGTCATTAAATTAAATAAATTAAACCTTATTTGATTTAATCTAACATATTCCTCTTTAAGTTAAATAAATCAAATCATTTATTTAATAAATCATTTCCTCTCAATTTTGATTTAAATTAATTCATCTATTTGAGTCAAAATTGTCAAATCATCTAATTCTTCATTAAATTAATCAAAACCTTGATTAAGTTAATCCCTCTCACTAAAATCCTCTAGAGAATGCAACTTGCACAATAAATCAATTACTTTGATTTATTTAATTCTCTATTTTCCTTCACATGTCATGAAAAGGGAATATTCCCTCATTTGAATTCAAAAAGGCCAAATGGACTTGGTCCTTCCAACAAGGCATT
This sequence comes from Sequoiadendron giganteum, assembly GCA_007115665.2. Taxonomy (NCBI): domain Eukaryota; kingdom Viridiplantae; phylum Streptophyta; class Pinopsida; order Cupressales; family Cupressaceae; genus Sequoiadendron; species Sequoiadendron giganteum. The sequence goes on from CM021106.1 coordinate 205,369,809, forward strand.
TAAAGCCTCTTACATGTCCTTGGCCTTGAGCCAAGTGACATTAACTTCATTTCCCTTCCCTCTTCAACAAGTCATTTTACAAATTCAAATTCAAACTAAATACATTTATTGGCACTTTGGCCAAAATGTGCATAACCATCAACCATTCACATCATGACATGTGGAATCCAATCATTGGATTGAAGGTTAGTCCCACATTGCTCAAATCTCTTTCATTCTTCCAAATTGAAATCTATAAAGTGGAGGCTTCTCTCCTCATTTCTCATCCACACCTACATGCAAAGTTACTCTCTTCACTTTGAGAGCTAATTTTGCCCATCACCACTCGAGCATTCATCATTTTCAAGATTTGTAACAAGGTTATGCTCAAATCTCTTTGGGAGATTTGACCATGTCTAAATCACTCACAATTGCAACTTAGAAGCTGGGAAAGAGCCAATTTCAACATTCAATTGGCACCAATTCCCCCATGGGATCACTATTTTATTTGCTTAATTAGGAGTAACACTCATTTATTTAAGTTTTGTTCTTCATTTCTTCCTAGTTTAAGTTTAATAGATGGATTTCATGGGGAATATCTCATGCTTGCTTGCATTTGATCTAACAAATTGACTTGTTTGTTGTTCTTATGCATTTGTAGGGTTAGGAGTTCATATTTAGGTGCTAGAAGGAGGGAAAACTCAAGAATTTGATCACGTTTTTCAAAATTTCTGCATTTTTTAACATTTTTTTGCAGGTCACAAGGGAACAGTCCTGCGGCATTATATTGCACCGCTTTCAGAGGTGTGGTGCTATACCAAACCACACAAACTTCTAAACTGTGCTGCTTCTTCTTTTCCTACCTATCAATTTCAAAATCTCTAACTGCCCTGCTTTCATCTCTGCGGCACCATAGTGACCGCTCTTAGCACCGCGACACTATATTGCACCATGTTTTTCCAAATCATGCCGCTTTAGCTTTCCCACCTATAGAATTTAAAATTGTAAACTTAGCCACTTCAAAAACAACACCGCTTGACCATATTGCGCTGCATATTCGGTCTGTAGAGCACCGCTTACAGTCAAATGTGTGGCACTATATAGTGCCGCTTTTTGTCTAAACTATGCCGCTTTTAAAAACTGCACCACGAAAAATAGTCAGGTTTGAAATTTGACATGTGCTTTTTAAATTTTGGATTTTCTAATTCTTGACCTTGTTTGCTATCTTTTTGCTCTTTGGTTTTCTGTCATTTTGCAGGTTGGAGCAAGAAAAAAGCAAAGGAAGAAGTTTGTAATGCCCCACCAAGTAACCTTAAAGGAAGTTGCAATTAACGTCTTAAGCAAACCAATTTTTTTTTTTATAAAGTGCATTTAACATACACATTCACTTACTAATCAACAACAACCTCTAAGGTTACAAGGTTAGGATTACTAAAACCCACACATACATATTACATATAACCATAGCATTATAAACTTTATGAAATAAACATCATATATCATAAGAATACCACATATCATAATAAGATAATCAACCAAGATACAATTTCATAATCATTAACTTAGTCCAATAGTTACATCACTCATTCCTAGAATGAGGCAATAGTACATAAGATTACAATTACAGAATTCTACCTCATAAGCATAAGAGGGATAAATAACTTATACAAATTGGAATATTACAATGCAAGAAATTACAACAAGAACCGCGAGCTATCTATTTGGATGTCTCGCCACCAAGTACTGAAGATCAATGGGGACCCAACGGTTTTGGTGCATGTTCCACCCAACCAAGTGGTACCCAAAGGCCCACCCCCCATGCTAGGAGATAGTAACAATGTAACATGGACAAAGATCTACAACCACTAACCAAAGGCAGACTCATACTAACTCAAACTGACATAACCAAATAAATTCCATAAATAAGTACAAATCCAGTTCAACTTAAGTACAACACAAGTACAAATCAAGTACAAGTCCATTACAATACAAGTACAAATCAAGTACGACTCAAACATCACTGACATAGGTCACATTGCTTCCAGACATAATAATAATCAAGTATGTTCATAGAACCATACACATAAAACAATTAACAAAAGTTGTCCTAGATAGAGTGTCATTGCATAGTAGTCATGAGATCTCCTCTGGGCATCCTTCGTAGGCTCCGGTAATCCTAGTGGCCTCAACTGAATCCCAACACTCATACTCACTCATGCGGCATCAAATACCTCTCGTACTGACAAGATAAATGACTATGCCATTCCAGGCCTTCTCACTCATCCCAAGTCTAAACGAGCCCTTGTGTCTATGAGTGAGGATTAAATTATCTTGATTAGTGTGAACTACATCCTAATCATCTAAGTACATTAATTTAATTATCACTTGATTAACTCACTTCTGAAGGTTACCCGGTTTACCTCTTTGGGCTCCGGCCCCTAACAAAAGCCACTCTTATATTCGACAACACACACCCAAACAATTCACCAAGGGGAAACACAAGTGCATACACACTAGACATCAACCACTCCAACACAAGGAGGAAATAAATAAGAGAACTCACTTTAAACATCTTGGAGGCAACTCCCACATAATCCACTCCTTTTACAGGAGGTACAAAACATCCCCGTTTGTGGAAACCAGGCAGATTATTGAAAGACACCATGCACTACCCAAGGGGAAACAACTGGATGGCATAAAGATTCAACAACCCTTATCCTCTAAGTTCTTCTGGAAGACTTATAATTTAGGACTAACACTAAATCCCAAAACCCACAATGCAACTTGACAACATAGCAACAAAAGCATTCAAGTCATTAATCAAATCTAATATTTTGATTTCCTAAATCCATACTCATTCAATAGGTAACGTTAACAAGGTCAAAGACACACTTACAAGGTTAACTCAAATAATCATATACCCATATTTCTATTTCCATTATAGGAAATCTTGAACAGTTTAAACTCACATCCCCTTTGTGAAACACGAACAAAAATATAACAAAAGGACAATCACGAGGATCTTACTATTTTTAGATATACTAAATCCATATCTCATTCAAATTCTACTCACAATAAAACAAACTATTGCCCTTTCGAAATAATTGAAATAACTAAATAAATGCCTTTAATTTACAATAAAAGATAGACTAGTTCAAGTAATTTAAATCAAATTCATTGTTTCCTTTTAAAGCTAACATAAATCCTCTATAATAATTCTTTTCAATTTCCTAACCTTAACCTTATATTTCTTCTAGTTCAATAACACACTATGTTAATTTCCTCTAATAGTTTCCTTTCCAAACTCTTATTACATATATCTATTTATTCAAGCCGTTAAATATACATTCTCAACAAATAAATTGCTCAAATAGAAAATAATTAAATTAAAGTAATTAATTGTCTCTTCATAATAATCAATTCCTAAATTTATTTTTAATACAACATTCAACTATTGCAAACAATCTTTTCAATTTTCTATCAAGAGTCTATGTCTCTTCAACTATCCATTTAAAACATGCAATTTTATCAATGTATAAAAATTATCTTTTGGCTTATCTAGTTAACCACACATTCATATTGTTTCTAATTAAATCTCATTAATTAAACAAACATTTAAATATAAATATTTCTATAATTTCATCAATATATTTAAATATCCTTTTCCTTATCAATTTTGACCATACATTCAAACTTATCTTTTAAAAACTTCACGCAAAGCTAAATTACATGCACTTAAATAAAACAAGGTAAATAATGATTGAAAATACTCATGGATATATATTCATCTCAATATATTTTCTTCAATCATATTAACAAAATAAAAATTTCCTTTTAAATCAAGTAATTACTTCTATTAAACTAAAAATGTCTTTCTCTATACATTTTCCATACATACTAATCATTTCTTTTAGAACACCAATAATACCTAATTTGCAAACAATAGAATAAAATAAGATAAAATATTATTTATTCTCTCAAATGTATATAAACCTTCAATATATATATATATTAAATATTTATTAATATATTTAAATATATTTAATCACTAACATATCTTCTATTCTTTACAAAATATCAAATTGTTTAATTCAAAATAAAATACCCATTATTATTTTCCAAAATATATATATATATATATTTATACCATACTGACATAGTATGTATTTATACTAATATAGTAACAATTTTAAATGAAATTACAAATACCCTAAATTTCTAATTTATAAATCATAATAACCCGAAATACATACCAAACCAAAAATTGAGATTAACTAAAGTAATAAATCAAAATACAATTCATAAAATACAAATAATAAAAATAAAAATAAAAAAATTTATTAAATTTATGAGTCAGATGCATTCTGGGTTTGGACTGGGCGAACGCATGAAACTCTCACCGACCACAAGGATTATGTGGGGAGGGGGCGGCTGCCACATTCAACCCTATCCACATGTACTGTGGAGAGGGGCGGCTGTCTTAGCCGACCCACTCCCATACCGGCCGCGCCAATAGGGAAAGGGGAGAGGTCTACGAAGGTCTCCCTCCACAGTCGTGCCCTCATGGGGGCGGCTATGGAGGCAGCGCCTCCCATGCCTCCCCCAACCAAAACTTGGGCCCACCAAATAAAATTCGGGCAAAAAGAAACATGCATTTAAAATTTTTGGTTGTAACAGATCCTCAACCATGGATGCTATATGGACGATGCAAATAATATTAAACCAGTAATATATAAACTTTTAAAAATATTATATATATATATATGAGCATTCTTATATATATATATATATATATATATATATATATATATATATATATATATATATATAATAAAGATTTCAACCTCAAGATAAATTGGGGAAAATTTGTGAAATATTCACTTACAGGCAAAATTATAAAGCTTTTCCAGAAACAACTCAAATTTCAAGAGACTTAAAACTAATTCTTTATAATCCATTTTTTTCTGAATTCTAAAACAATAAAAGAACAATTATGTCAAAATGGATCTATATTAAATTTAGAAGTTTCAAATCCTCAAGATTTCTCCACCTAATTTCTACATAGGGTTTTCAAATTAAATTTGATTTTCTACAGAGGGTTTCATTTTCTAAAACATTCTAAATACATTGCTCAATCTCTATGTTTGAATCCAAAAACAAAATAATCGATTTCCTCAAACAAATTAAATTCAACTGAGGTTTTCACAATTTTCACTCAAGAATTTTCACAAAAACAAAAGCTGCAAATTTATTTGATTCTTTTCTTCTAATAACAAATTTATTTTCTAAAACATATTTAACAAACCAATCTTTAATCACTACTATTTTAAAAAACAATCAAGAACAATAAAAACACAGAAGAAAACCTGGTTCAAGAAGCTACAGGAAGAGATGAATTTCTGCTGCAAGCCTCCTCCAAAGATTTCCTGAATTTTATTCAATCATCTAATGAATTCAATCCAAAACCCAACAAATGCAAACAATCTTTCCTCCAATCAATTCTACAATCAAACTTTCTTCAAATCCTTCTTTGTGCAAATTTTCCAAAATTTCTTCTCTGCTGTAAAAATGAATTTTCTCAAAACTTCTCTGCCCTAAAATTAAAACATGCATTCGTTATAAATCAAAAATACCTAATACAACCCTAATTCACATTACATGCAAATTAGATATTAATTTCAATTTCAATTTCAATTTTCGAAAACCCACTTTCAATTTAAAATGCAATTTCAAATAATAAATTAATTTCCAAAGTTGCAACTAATTTTTCAAATAAACATTTAATTACAATTTCTAATTTAATTCCCACAAGTTGAAATTAAATTCCAAAATTAATTTTAATTCTTTTATTTCCTTTCATTCTCTTGCATCACGTTTAATTAATTAATTTAATTATTTAATAACTAAAGTCAACTCCCTTGGAATAAATTTAATTAATTAATTAATTTAAATATAAACTTTTATCCACCTTGCATTATTTAAATTAAATAAGCATCAACATGATTTAAATGCAATTATTCTAAATATCTATTTCCAAATCAAGAATCCTTCAGAATTAAATAACATTAAAGCAAGACAGACAATGACTCGACACACACAACTGACGACACACTAAGGCTAGGGTGTAAACTTGACACATGTTACCTAGCTACTATCTCCCGTTCAACTTAACCGTTGGATCAACACGCTCAAACCTGTGAAATCAGGTGGAGTCAATGTCATGTACCTGCAATCTTGAAACAAAGTAAACAACATCATACAATATATCCAACATATAATACACACCGTGAAGAAGAAATTACGGATTCACAGGGCGCTCGCAAGCGAGTGATGCGAACCCATCCTCTTCACCCATACACTCATCAAAACTGACACTTCCATCATAATTCCAATAATCTCATAATAACATCTCATGTTAACTCTACAACATCATTAATCCATAATGCAAGTGAAACAATAATCAGATAACCACATCCCACAATAATAGTTGTCGCTCAATAGTAGTGATCAAAACATCATAATGAAATGTATCCAGTATCAAAGTAACTGCAACCAAACATAACATAAAGAAAATTGAACGAGAAGCAAAACGGAGGGGTATTACAAAGTTCATCATGACATCATGCTCATCATACACCAAAGTGTTTTTAAACACTAAAGCGTTGATCAACACTTCTTGAAGAATGTTAAATTTTTCTTTTTGAGAGAAATTTGTTAATGTCATTGGCCTTAGAAAGACTAGATTTATTTTGGGGTTTAAAAAGAACAAGCAAATTTCCTTTTCCAAACAAAGTAGGAGATTCATTATGACACCATATTCATTATGCACAAAGTATTTTTAAACACTAAAAGTGTTCTTCAACACTCTTTAAGGATTTTAGATTCTTGTTTAAGAGAAATTTGTTAATGTCATTTGCCTTAGAAACACTAGACTTCTTTTGGGTTTAAAAAGAACAATCAAATCTCTTTTCAAAAGTTGCAAAAAGGGCTAAAAGGAACCTTAGGAACAACATAATAGTTTTTTTTTAAAGGTTAACAATTGAACAAGGAAATCTCACATTTCCTTTGGTGCTTAAAAAAAACTCATTATTGCTTTGAGGGATTTAAAATAAACATGTGTTTTTTTTGCCTTGTAATCTTTTTTGCAAAGTAGTGTCATTTAAAATAGGCGTATGCGCTTCTCTCGCACTTCACGGCGATCTTGAGAATCAAAAGTCTTTTTGGTGACACTAAGTTGCATAAAATATTGCCTCCACATTTCAATTTGGGTACCTAATAATTGAACAAAACATGCGAGTGTGAGCACAACATATTGCAAAGGTTCTCCCTTTGTTTTTCAACAAATTTTGATTGAATGACGAGATATGCTAGCTCACTATTGTTTATCTTAGCGGGCCTGCCTTGTGGGTGTAAGTGTGAGTAATGTGTAAAGCACAAAGACACTTCTTAATATGAAATTATATCAAAGACAAAGCTAATTGAACTAATTCAAAACAATAATCTACTGAAAGCGTCATATTGCTCTCTATCTCCAAAGATTTATTAAATCACTATGGCTCTCAGATCGTGTGAGCACTATGATTGTTAAAATGACAATTTAGAGAATGAGAAGGATGTTGATAATATGCATATGAATAAATGAAATTAATGCAATATTAATTGACATGAAAATTGATAAATGCAGCTACAGGAGGCAACCATGATATGAAAACTTGATGCTTGATGCTTGAATGTGGGATGCTTGGATGAAATTCTGCAGAGTAAACTTGATAACCTGGGATCCTTTTCTTGGTTCAATGAGGCTTTATTTATAGATTTATTGACTATAGAAATGCAAAGGGATGGCATTGAGAGGCTTGGATTCAATTTGGAGGATTGAATGGTGAGAAATGGAGGAGATTAAGAGAATTTTGGTGATTGTCTCTACCCATGGAAACACCAGGCAAGATAAGAGGAAAGATTGATAGAGGAGGATTGAGAGAAGAATTTGGAATTTGTCTCCAATTCATCTCCAAAACTTCCCGTGAAGTTTCAAAGCATTAATTTTGACATAATTTTGATATAAATTAGACATAGGATATCTAGTTCAATTTTGAGGAAATATAGATGGAATATTCTTTATGCCTTAATTTAAATATTTTTGATTTATTTAAATTAGCAAAAGAGGGATAAATAATTTAATAAAACGAACTATAGAAGTTGTTTATTAAATTAAACAAAAGAATATGGTAATTAATAAATAAAGTTTTTTAATCTTTATTTAATTAATTTAAGATTGATGTGATAGAATAAAATAGGAAAATGATAATTAAATCAAAAAAAGTATTTAATTTTGTTTATTTAATTAAGATGAGATTTTAGAAGAATGAATGTGAATGTGAACGTGAACTATATAAATACATATTTCTATTTATTCAAATAGTAGAAGAGATTAGGATAATTAACCAAATAATTTGTATTTAATTAATTGGAATTCTCCAGACCATTTTTAGGTGTATACATTTTTCCCCTCTTCGAAGTGATGTGTTTATGTGTTGCTTCGAAGAAAATTTTGCTGTAACTACTAGAATCGATGATAAAAAAACAATTCCGTATGCCCCAGACATGCCCTAGATATTGATTTTTAGATGATTGTCGATAATATGCCCCCTCGGGAGATAGATTAATGATTTGATAAATTTTTTATTTTTTTTTAGAATTTTTGAAAATTTTGATGATGATTTGATGATTTGATGAAGATATGATGAAGAAATAATTTATCTCCTGACAATGATGACAAAAATAGAGCCTGTAGATGAATTTCAATTAATTCTATGAATAAAATTAATCAAAACATAATAAAACCCACCAAAAATCCCTTTTCAAAAGTTATATATAGTCCAAAAGGTCATTTTCAAAGTCATTTGTACCTTTTGAGTTTAAAAATCTTATGAGAGAGACATTTTAGCCAGTTGGAGTAGGATACCAATCCCCTACCACACTCACCATTTTGAGCGCGTTCGACGTCACCAATGGTCGACCGTGTATGGACCTCCGGTATGTACCCATTATCCTCCTCATTTTTGTGCATTTTTGTTTTATATGCTTTTTATGGCTTTTGATGTTTTTGAACTAAATTAGTGCTTCCAAGTCATGCTATAGCGCTTTCAGTTGGTGGTTTAGCACTTTGAGATTTAGCGCATCCATTAATTTCTCTAGCGCTTTCGTAGGATAGTGTAGCGCTTTCAATGATTTAATGCTTAGGTGGGTTGAAATAGCGCATCGATGCCGAATTATAGTGCCTAGAATATTCTAACGCTTTGATTTGGTAGATTAGTGCTTTTATGGTCTTTTGTAGTGCTTTTGGTAAAGTGGCGCTTTGATGGACTATTTTAGTGCTTTGATGTAATAAAACAACGCTTAGGGTGAAATAGCGCTTTGGATGCCTGTTATAGTGCATCGGAGTGCTGAAGTAGCGCTTTAGATAGAATAACGTTTTAGGTGCCTGTTTTAGCGCATTTGATTGAAAAAGTAGCACTTTTGAGATTTAACGCTTTGGATGCCTGTTTTAGCACATCCATGTCAGAATTGAAGATTTTGACTTAGTTAACCTTGATTTTGTCAATTCTGATCATGTCCATTCTTCGGATTGGTATGATTGATAATCCAAATTCTTGATGTTGGATTTTGATGATTTAAATAAGATTTACTCTCATGATAGGTGATAAGAAATCCTATTTGTGATGATCCTCATGATAGGCGAGGAAATGATTCAATATTCGATAAATCTCATGATAGGTGAGATTATATAAGGTTTGATGAACCTCATGATAGGTGAGGTTTGTTGATGTTTTCCCATGAATTTTGATCAAAAATTCATACCAATTTTTGAATTAAACTTGATAGTAGAATGACTTTTGATTTCTTGACATAGTACACAGATTGTAGATTATTCATTGTGATGATAGGAGTTTTTGGGTAATCTTCAGATGCAAGAGCAGTTTCCTTGGATGACCAATTTGATACCTCATCTGACACCAGATGAGATTCAGATTATAGATCGATGTTGCCTCACCAATTTACTAGACATGCCCCAGATTAGGATTAATCAGGGTCTTTTGACTGCTTTGTCTAAGAGGTGGCATAGTGACCACAACGCATTTCATTTACCCACTGGTGAGATGACGGTCACACCTGAGGATGTGTGGCGGATTTTGCGCATTCCGTTTATGGGGGAGATTGTAGTGTATAATTTGCATGAGGCTGGTGGGAGAGATGCTCTTCGTAGAGTGTTTCAGGATCAGGATTTTGCAAGTCCAAGTGTCTGATGGAGGAGGATTGTTGATTCATATACGACACTACCAGCAGTGCTTACTGGATTTATTGAAGGTTTCCTTTGCCCTAATCGAAGATCAAAGGGATTCCTTGTGGGTTGGGGCAATAATTTAGAGAGCATGATCGTACATGGTATAAGATATACGTGGGGGATGTGCATGCTGGCACATCTCTACCATAATCTTCATTTAGTGGTGTACCTTGGGGCAAGCAGCTTATCAACAGGGATGACCTTGTTACAGGTGTGGGCATGGGAGCACTTTTCCATTACTCGACCATTTCCAATGGTGGATAAACCATCAGACAGACCATATGTGTTTTGGTATAGAGGTCGGCTTACTTAGGCTCAAATGGGTAAGTTGGAGCATTGGAGACAATTTTTTGATGATACAGAGACTGTTACTCGATAGCCGTACTTAGACTGTGAGCAGTGGGATGAGGATGATGTAGTGTTGGCGTATCTTTGTGATTCCATGTACCTCATTGGTCGGACACCCTTTGTTTTGGAGATTTTTTTGCTTCAATGAGCGTATAGGAAGTATGGCATCATTCAGTGTATGCCATAGGGGGTAGCCCACTATGCTAGGCAGCAGAGTGATGTACCTAATTGGGGGCCTTGTCTGTCATATGAAGTCTTAGTAGAGGGATACATGACACTACAACCATCACTCTGGGACATGCGTAGAGACATTTTTGAGGCACCGGTTACAAAGGAGTATGATGCATTTTTGGCTTTGGTTCCACATCCTTGTATCACCATTCCAGACGAGCCAACATCCTTACCTATAGAGGAGGATGTGGTCGAGTGTTCTACAGATAGTGAGGGTGATACTCCATCAGGCAGTAGCATGGAGAGTGGTGGAGATGGCAGTGATAGTGACGATAGTGATGGTGGCATTGTAGGTGGTAGAGGGGCAGGGCCAGTCAAGAGTGGTCCTTCATCTAGCAGGCTTCGCAAGAGGCAAGCAGTGGCAGTACCGTCAGTGGACCACCAGAGACAGATTGTAGGTATTCAGACATAGTTACAGATGCTATAGGGATAGTTGGTATAGGCCCGAGGTTTTCTTTTTTAGACACAGACTCAGATGTAGGCTTAGGCTCTAGCACATGTATAGGGATAGTTGGCTACTGTACAGACTCAGGTTGCCACATTGATAGCCGAGCGAGACAGTGCACGTCAGATTGCCAAGATGGAACATGAGATAGTTGAGACCCTACAGAGAGTGGCTAATGGTACCTTGGTGGGAGATTATATGAGAGGTTTTGTAGGCTAGCCGAGAGGCTAAGTTTTATCGGGGCAGATATCATGATGCAGTGCCTGCTGATCTCAAAGTTAGCTATGCCTCGTCGAGATCCGGGTGGATACATACTTAGATAGTGAGTGAGGGTGTGACATAGCCTCCATGTAGAGATCCCAGAGATCCTTGTTCTTTTGGGGGTGTTGGTGGTACTGGTCCTATTGGGCCCGCACATTCTGGTAGTAGTAGATCATAGATGCTATTGTGATTCTGAGATTTCTTTGTTCTTGAGACATGATGTATACTACGATTTACCTCATTTTTTATGATGTATCCTTATTTTCAGACTTCATTGTATACTTGACACTGATTATATATATATATGTGATGCAGTTGATGTGATATTATGATGGTTTATGATTTCTATGTGATGGATGCTTTTTAGTATGTGATGTTCTATATGAATGATTTTATTTCAAATGTGATGATGTAATGATAAATTCTTTTTATTTGAAATGTGATGATGACAAAAATGACAGAAATGCATATGCAGATTATATGATATTTAGATGTATGATGTGATGTATGAATCTATAAATGAGGATCTATATGAATGCTTAAATGTGATAAAAATGTATGGATGGATGGATAAATACTTTTAATTTTAAATGTGATAATGATAAAAATGATGATCTTATGATGAATGATAATGGATGGATGGTGTAATGATAATAATGACATGACTTGCATTTATTTTAAATGTGATAAAATGTATGGATGACAAATGATGTATTTATGGTACAATTTAATGCATAATTTATTTGATGTAGAAATGTATGAATGATGAAATGATGAAACTTAATGGTGAGATGATGACTCCTACATGTTTTTGATGATTTTGAATTATGTCAAGTATACTCAGTCCTATTTGTAGATAAGATAATCATTGATTTGAACCCTTTATGCAACAAATACTCTGCAGATAATAAATTATGATGAATGCGGTCTAATTTTATCATGCAACTATATGCAAAACCATTGTCATTTTAACAGTACTTTTGTGCTTTTTGTCATCATTGAGCTTTTATTGGGGGTTCAAAGTGAGTACAAGCGTCAATGGTATGTGTTAGACCAATGACGACTTGAGTACTTCTTTCATGATTTTTGATATTTCAAGTGAACATAAACATCTAGGTATGATTTAACTGAGATGACCTAAGCATTCATTGTGTAAACAGGCAGTGATTAATCATTTTAATGTGTGAATTATGAATGTCACTGGTGATACATTTGCATAGCACATCCCCCAACAATTCATACATTTAAATGATTAACTTATAGACAACAAACAATAAAAATATCATTCTTTTTCTTTATTTCTCTAGTGCAATACATCATCGATTTATTCCAAAGAAATGATAATAAAAAGTACAATGTATCCATTTTTTACTTAGAGTGCTTCAATCATTATTCAGATTTTAGATCATCCATCCTGATTTTGTCATGTTTTTGGATTTTCGAGATTTTGACCAGAGACCTAAACTGCTAACTTATCCTAGGGGTCTCGGGGGCTGATCAAAGATTATCCTTGCCTACATTACACACACAGAGACCACGTAGTTCGACTGACACAGACCTATGTTTTTTTTTTTGGATTTTTCCTTTCCAGACTAACTTTTTGAGATGTTTTTGGATTTTTGATATGATACAAATGTTTGATGCCTCTCTAATGGTGATTGATGTTGTGCATTGATCTTTTTTTTCATTGTTCCTACCATACTGTTGTTCGCCCTTTGGTGTAACTGATGTTTTTGTTGCCCCTAGTGATATCCAGATGTTGCCCCCAAGCTTTGGAGTGAGACTTGACTATGTGAAAATGATTTTGATATGGATGCAAAGATGGCAAGACTATTGACATGATTTGAAACGGTCTTGACTTCCAAACTAAATGATGTCGATATGTTTCAAAATAGATGGGAAAGCTGACCTTAGAATCACATACGATGCTTGTTTCTAGGTTTTCACCATATATTTTGATTACACTCTTTATTTTGTGTATTTTTCTCATTTTTCTCTCTTTTTTTTTCCTTTTTATATTTTCTATATTTTTTTGTATTTTTGCATTGCCAAGATGCCTATTTGCTAGGTTTTCATCAAGGAAACCAGTTTCAGAAGTTTGACCCATGCACTAGGAGATTCAAGTATAAAACTTTCTAAGATGGATATTGTTGATAGGTTCATCAAAAAAGTCTCCTTCTGACATTGATAGTTGATATGCCCCTAATCCATACACTGATATGATGACAAAAGGACCAAGCTAGTTAGGTTCAAATTTCCCTCTATTCTCCCTGTCTTGCTGATTCCTAGGGTTTTCCTTCAGTACCAAATCACCAACCTGAAAGACCCTTTGGTTATAACTCCTTGACATTCTCTATTGATAAGTCGTTAGATGTTTAACAGCTTGTTGACGACGCTCATCCAACAATTCTAGTTCTTGTAGTCTAGATACCCTATAGTCTTCATCTAAAATGATCCCTCTGAGTGATACACGAAGGGATGGAATCTCTACTTTGATGGGCAATATGGCTTCTGATCCATATACCAAGGCATATGGTGTAGCTCCTGTTGGTGTTCTGATACTTGTTCTATAGGCTCATAGTGTAGGATTGAGTTGAACATGCCAATCACGTCCAACATTGTTAACCATCTTTTTGAGAATTTTTAGAATTGTTTTGTTCGAGGCCTCTGATTGGCCATTCTCTTGAGTATAGTAGGGTGTTGAAAAATGATGTTGGATATGGAACTTTTCACATAGTTCTTGGATATCTTGATTCTTGAAAGGTCATCCATTATCAGTGATAATGGATTGAGGGATTTCATACCAACAGATTATGCAATTCAAGATGAAAGAGGAGATCCGCTTCCTAGTGATGGTTGTAAGAGGTACTGCTTCTATCCATTTTGTGAAGTATTTTGTAGCTGTGATAATGAACTTGTGTCCATTGGATGATGATGGATTTATTTTTCCTACCAGATCTAGGTCCCATTGAAAAAAAGGCCATGTTGATGTGAACGGACGCAGTTCTTGTGCTGGTGCATGAATCAGATTGCTATGAATCTAACACTTTTGATATTTCTTGACAAACTGATAGGATTCTTTCTCCATGCATGGCCAATAATATCCCAAACGGAGGAGTTTCTTGGCTAGAGTTATACCACTTGAATGAGTTCCACAAATACCCTCGTGAACCTCTCATAGGGCCATTTCAGATTCGTCGTGTTCTAGACATCGAAGTAAGGTACCATCAAGGCCTCGATGATAAAGTATGTCAGCGATTAAAGTATGTTGTGTGGATTGGCAGATAAAGTTTCATTTTTGGTTCCTGAATTGATTAGGAGGAAGGATATCATCTTTTAGGTAAGCATAGGTCTTTTCATGGATGGAGGTTGCAATGGTTTCTAAATGGCACATGGTAGCAGAGTCTGAATTATAATGGGAAGGACATGATACTTGTTCTACCATAAACTCATAACAACCACGTTTCTCAGGAAATTGTAATAATGAAGCAATTGTGGCCATAGTGTCCGTAGCCTTGTTCTTCACCCTTGGAATTTGATCAAACCTTATATTGACAAAGAAATGTTTCAAATCATCTATTTGTTGCTTGTAGGGAATCAAATTTCCATCTTTTGTTTTATAGTCATCATTCACTTGATAAATAACTAGTTGAGAGTCCCCATATACCTGTAAGTCCGTGATCTTCCATTGAATTGCTATTTTGACCCCAATGATCAATGCTTCATATTCTTCCACATTATTTGTACACTGAAACATCAGTCTATATGATTTTGGAATGGTGTGTCCTTGTGGAGAGATGAAAAAAATCCCTGCTCCATATCCACATTGTGTGTATGGTCCATCAAAAGATAATACCCATTGTTGGGGCATCACAGTTAGAATGTCTGCATCCAAAAACTCCATTGTCAGTGGTCGATCATTTGGTAGAGGAGCCTTAGCTAATTTTTCAATGATTTCCTAACCCTTGATGGCTTTTCTCTCTACATATTGAATGTCAAATTCACTTAATAGCATGACCCACTTTTCCAGTCTACCTATTAAGGCAACTTTACTGAGTAGATATTTTAAAGGATCGATCTTTGCTATTAGCTTGATTGTATGAGTCAACATATAGTGTCTCAGGTGTTGACTAGCAAACACCACCGTTAAGTAAGATTTCTCTATGAAAGTGTAATTTATTTCATACCCATTTAATGTCTTGCTTATATAGTAGATGGCATGTTCTATTCCTTCATAATCTTCTTGCGCTAATAGTGCCCCCAAAGAGATATCTGTTGTGGAAATGTACAATATGAGAGGCCTTCCTTCTATTGGTGGTATGAGAATAGGTGGTGACATTAGATACTTTTTTATTTGATTGAACGTTATTTCACACCCATTATCCCATTTGAAAACCACATTTTTATGCAACAAGTGATTAAAAGGATGACTTTTGTCTGCTAGCTGGGAGATAAATCTTCTGATCAATTGGAGCCTTCCCTGTAGTGATCTAAGTTGACTGATATTCTTAGGAGGTGGAATCTCCATTATCTCTTTGACTTTCGCTGGATCCACTTCAATGCCTTTTTATGAGACAATGTACCCAAATAGTTTTGCTGATGTGACCCCGAAGACACACTTCTTGGGGTTTAACCTGACATTGAATTTCTCTAGCCGTGTGAAGATTTTTTCTAGGATATGTAGATGTCCGTCCATTGTACAAGGTTTTTCCACAATATCATCCACGTAATCCTCCATGAAGGTGTGCATCATATCATGAAATATTGTCGTCATTTCTCTTTGATCGGTAGCTCCTACGTTTTTTAGACCAAATGTCATGACATTCCAGCAAAAAGTTCCCCATGGACATGTGAAAGCCATCATTTCTTGATCTTTTGGAGCTATTTTTATTTGATTGTACCCAGAGAAACTATCCATGATTGACAACATGGCATGTCCTGCTGTCAAGTCCACGATGATGTCGATATTTGGTAATGGAAAATCATCCTTCGGGCATGCTT
The DNA here is from genome assembly GCA_007115665.2 of Sequoiadendron giganteum. Classification (NCBI taxonomy): domain Eukaryota; kingdom Viridiplantae; phylum Streptophyta; class Pinopsida; order Cupressales; family Cupressaceae; genus Sequoiadendron; species Sequoiadendron giganteum. The sequence goes on from CM021106.1 coordinate 205,386,419, forward strand.
TATTTAGGTCTCTGAAATATGTACATATCCTAATGCTATTGTTTGGCTTTGAAATAGGTACAATTTTTGATATCCACTAAGCATAGTCCATAGACCTTATGAATCTAGCATCTAACAATTTCTTTATCTCTGTCTTTACCATCAATTGGATATGGGGATGCATTTTTCTCAATTTCTACTTGATAGGCTTGATTCCTATGGGTAAAGACAAATGATGCATGAGAAGATTTGGATCTAAGCCTGGCATATCGGGACCAAGCAAAGTTGATGCTTCTTTCCTTAAAGAAATTGGTGAATTCTAGTCTCTCTTGATTTGTCATGGATTTCGCCAGATGTAGGATTTTTGTCTTTTCTTCAGTGCCGATGTTCACAGACTGTGTTGGTTCTACCAGAACTGATGACCGCTCATGATAATGTTCTGAAAGAGTGTCAAATCTTCCATGCTTCAGTGCCTTAGAAAGGTTTTCACCGTTAGATGCATTCTTTATTTTTTCTTTTTCCAGATCTAATGCTGCCATAGAATGGTTTTCACCATTAGATCTATTTTCCCTATTTTCACTTTTGCAACTAGAAGATTTGACACCCTCCTGCTGAGTCATGTTGTTATGAGTATTATAGATAGAACTTGTACCAGGTTCACTATGACATAGGAAATTTATGATGGCATCATCATTTGTAAATATTGGTATAGTCAAAGGTTTGACAGGTTCCCAGTCAATGAGTTATGGATGGATTAATGGAATGAGGTCATCGAATTCATTTGGGTTGATGGATGTAAGGGTTTGGAAAAACATTTCATCATAGTTGTTTATTGGAATATCGAGGTCAATGATGGTACCTTCTTCAAGATCATCTAGCTCACTCAAGGTCTATTCATCCCCACTTGAATCATCGATATTTATTGACCCTACCATGAATGGTCTAGACCCAGAGCCTTGGCCTTCCTCACGTGTAGGTGTATATTGTTGGATGAAATCAATATGAATATCAGTGAAAGATACATCAGAACATGAATCCCATTCATATTCATTTGAATCTATCTCAGAGCTATTTCTAAGTTGAAGGATTCTTTCTACAACCTTCTTTGTCATCTCCTTTTTTTCTTCCTTAGAGTATCCTAGTCCTGGCTTCTCTTTTGAATGGAGAGTGAGGGGTTGAATAGGTTCTATGTTTCCATCCTTCCTTAATCCAATAGGTCCTTGTCCCTCATATCCCATTTTTTCTAGGATCGCTTTCCCTTTGCCATATTTGTCGGTGTTGATGTTGACATTTTTGATACTGGTATTTGATGTAGAGGGTTCCTCATCTTTGTATAGCCAATCCAGGATTGCTTTGTTGTCTAATTAATCCTCTATGGTACCTATTTTGACAAACTTTTCTTCAAGAACTATGACTGGTAATTTTGTTTGAGGTTTTATCATAGATGGTTTCCCATATGTCTTGGGAGATGGCATTAACTGTGATAGGTTAAGCGATTGCTCCATAGAATATGTTCCCATTCCCTTGTCTGTCAGTTGGACTTGCTCTTGAAATTTTTGTGATAAAGAAGTTTACTGATCCAGATTATCTGTTGATTGAGTTTCAATGGGACTTGTTTCTTTTTCTTTACCCTTTTTCTCTACCCACTTGGTGGTGATACTTGGACATTGTTCTTCATTGGATAATCTTGAACTGGATGCTTCCCTATTGTGAGGTACCAAGGTATCTTGGTAGATTCTAATTGTATCACAATGTTGAGGATGATTATAATCAGTAGATATAGTCACCTGCTGCCCATTTATTGTAAACTTCAAACATTGATGATATGTTGAAGGTACAACCTGCATTTCATGGATCCATGGCCCTCCTAAGAATATGTTGTATGTTAACTCTTTTTCTAGTACTTTACATGCTATGTGTTTCATCATTGGCCCCACTTGAATGGGTAACACAATTAATCCCTTAGACGATCTTTCTTCTTCATCATATGCTTTTATAGTCATTTTTCTTTGAGCATCAACAACATCATCTGAATACCCTAGTGCACGAATTAACTTGAGAGTGCAAATGTTTAGTCCAGCTCTCCCATCTATTAAGACTCTCTTGATGCGATGATTGTGGATTAAGATTTTGATATGGAGTGCAGTATTATGGGGATGGTTTAGTGAGAGATCATCCTATTCAGAGAATGATAGACAATGCGGGGTAGTCAAATGCCCCACCATAGCTTGGAACTGGAAAACATCTAGATTCTTTGGTACCGTGGTGGCTACTAGTGCTTTTTCTAGAACCTCCTTATGTGATGCTGATAATTTAAGGAGTTCTAGTATTGATATATGTGTAGGAATGTTTTGCAATTGATCGACAATGTTATAATGAGATGGAGGTGGAACTACATGTGTAGACCCAACTCTCTTTAACACTACCTTGGATTGCCCCATAGTCATTACATTTGTTGGTTGATGTTTCTGATGGTCTCTGATTTTTAAGACATTGATTTTATTTTTAGAGTTTTGTATGCTTGGGAGCAAATCCAAAGGGGTAGTGTTGTTGATTTTGGGTTCGTTAATGGTATGACCAACTGTATGATCACTCTCTACTTCAGATAGACAAAGGATTGTTTTGTCATAGACATGATTGATGTTTTTACCTTTGCTATTTGAAGATGATGATGCTCCTTTGTCATAGTTTGGCAAAGGGTCCTTGAAGGAAGAATGATCACTATTGTTTTGAGGTCCCTCCACATATATTTTGTTGTTGTCGATCAAATCTTGTACTATGTGTTTCAACTCCATACAATCGTTAGTTTTGTGGCCTTTGTTATTATGGAAGTTGCAGTAATCTCCATCATTCCACCATGGTGGTTTGACCTTTGGATCCCAGAATCGGGCTTCTTGTGTAGTGATAAGGCCACTGGTGACTAATTATTTCATTGATGATTCTATCATTTGGCCTAAAGGTGTGAACCTACACTTATTTGATGGTTTCTGATATGACTGTGTTTTTACGATCTTGTTGCTTTGTATGATATTTTACTTGACAATTTGATCATTGTTTTGATTCTTTGATGTAGATGCTGTCAAGTTAAAAATTGGTTTGACATTTTGGGAATCATTTGTTGTTTCATTGGTAGTCGCATTTCAATTATTTTTCCAAAATTTTGGCTTATCACTGCTTGAGTATTGATTGGAGGAGTTATTTGTGTTATTCGTTTTATCATTGAAATGCTTGATAACTCCTCTTTTGACTAGTGCTTCCACAATTTTAAGACCATTTTCTATTACGTTTTTGAATGTGGGAGGACATTGCAATTCAATCTTATAACTCATTTCCTCTGTCAAGTTTTCAATGAATAACTCCATCTTTTCTTCCTTAGGAATGGATCGAGGATATCTGGTGAACAATCGTCGCCATATTTGTAGAAAAGACAAGAACGTCTCCCCTTTGTTTTGTTTTAGGTTATAAAGATCCTTTATTGTAACATCATGTTGGATGTTAAATGAATACTGGGAGATGAACTTGTTGAAAAGTTCCTCAAAAGTCCAGATACCTAGTTATAATTTTGAGAACCATTCCATACATGCACCTCCCAAGCTCCTTGGGAATAATCTCATTAAGTAGGTTTCCTCTTGGGAAAACTCAAGGCTCATTGTTTCGAATTCTCGGTTATGATCTATCGGATATATTTTTCCATTGTACTTGTCATACTTTGGGAATTCATAGTGTCTTGGAAAAGGTCTCAGGCTGACTGTTGCATCGAAAGGATAAGGACAAATGTCCTGTATCGCATATCTTTTGGTACTCCATTTCGTCATATCTTGTATCTGTTGTTGTAACACTTGCATTTGGGATGTCAAAGTAGCAAATGGATATATTGTTTGTGTGGTTTGTAGTATTTTAGTCTCACTTGTTCCAGGTGCTTCCTTCAGATGATTTACGTCAAAGTCCTTGGGAACTTTAGCACCCGATTCAACCAACATCAAAAGATACTTCTCCATATCTTGTTCTAAGATCTTTTCCATAAATTTATGGAACTTGGGATCTTGTTGAGTTGTTTGAATATCCTCTAGAGTTATTTTGTTCTTATCATTTGGTTTAGATTGTTCCAAGGATTTTCTTCTTCCACTGCTTGCTATTTTTTAAGTTCTTGTTCTAAGAGTCTCTGTTTTTGGGACCTAGTGAAGATTGGTATACAAATTTTTACTCTTTTTCTGAAATATTGATCTTCTATGCTGGATAGTGTCAATTGAACTTTTAACAAAGTCAAATAAGATGACTGATCTTATTGATGAGACTATGTTAAAAATTTGATTACTATACTTGGTTTCGTGATAAAGGATGATAGTATCTTGATGAGGAAATTTTAGTGTAGTAATCGATTGTGTATTCGATTTTGACACTTTTGATTTGCAAGATCTTGTTACAGTTGATAAGATTGGAAATTTGTATAAACCTTTCTAACTTTGGTTCCTAGACAGTGATTCTGATAAAAAGAAACTTATGTTTTGGTAAAATTTTTGGATAAAAGACAGATAGACTGATTGGTAATATTTTTGAACTCTTTGTTTTGAAAGTGCTAAAATAGAGTACAAAGGCGCTATTTCACAGAAGTGCTAGAATAGAGTTCTGAAGCACTAAAATAGTGCCCGAAAGCTCTGGAAAAATTGATGAAAGCGCTATCTTGACAGAAGTGTTGAAATAGTGCCCAAAAGTGTTGGAAAAGATGATGAAAGTTCCATTTGAAAAAAGTGCTAAAATAAATACTGTAAGCACTAAAACAGTGCTTGAAATTGTTATTTGATGAAAGCACTAAAACAGTGACCCAAAGCGCTGAAACGGGCTTTCTAGAATGCTGAAAACAAGACTTTTATGACTCTTTATTGTAAAATTTGATCTGGCCTTGTGGAATACTATATCAGAGGTTGTGGAAAATAAGAATGATGTATGCATTGACAATGGTTGTGATACTGTGTAAGAGATCTTCTTTGAAAGAAGGCTCGTGAATAGAGTGATTCTACTACTTAATCTAAAGTGTGACCCCTAGCAAAATCGTGATATCTGTGGATGAATGTTCTATGTTGTAAAAATATTTTTTGATTTTGATATAGAAAATTCCCTCTTCTTAATTTATCTTGATAACTAAAAGGTTTCTTGGGTTTTGTGATTTTGATTTTTCTCTTGACACACGTGGTGGACTTCCACTTTCGAAGCATGAACTTTTTGACTTAACTTGACTTTGTTTGTTTTCAGGATGATCCTTAATCTAATTTTAATGAATCTGTGAAAACATAGCAAGCAATTGTAAATAATTGTTTTAAATTGAATAGATTGTGTATGTTCAAGAACCATAAATGGTCCTTATTGATTTTTATGGGTTTTTTTGACAATTGTACATAAATAAGACAAACTCACACTTAAGGAAAAAATAGGTCATCATTATACTCACAGCCCACATCTTGAATTGCGTTGACGCACACAGCCTTGTCACCCCCTAGAGGGTGCCCGTGTTTTTGTCGTTTCCAAGCACATACTCAAAGTTGGATTTCTTGTCCTCTGAGCAAATGCTCCTTGGCAATTATATGGTGAGTGTCCTGGGGGGAGATTCTTCCATCCCCTTGCACCATGAGTATGACAATGTATGGATACTGACTCAGCGGGATACTACTCTATGGTTCGTAGATAGGGCTTCTGTGTGGTGCGACAATTGATAAACTCCCTTAGGAGACCTCCCAATATTTAGAACAAAGATTTTGGGGATGGTTATCTTTCTCACTACCATCAAGTTGGACTTTCATCAACAACTTTCATTTTTATTATATTGGGTTGGAATCCTTGGCTTTAGGCGTTCCCACTTAGGTCGTTCCCATAGGGTGTGTACTTTTTCCCACTACGATAGGCCTTCTAAAGGATTTAATAAAGTGTAAATAACATGAAGTAAAAGTAAATCTGGTGCTTTGATAACCTAGTTAAGGGGAGATCATAAGCCCAAACACCACAAGCATAGCATATAAGTTGTTATGTTTTAAGTCCAAAAAGACAATTTTCTAATCTATGTGAAGGTGTTGCTTCACAGAAATCATGTTTGTTCTTTTTAACTTATACTGCAAAAATTTGATGACTACCCTAGGATTGATAAATTTTCTTTAAGAAAACAAAAGTGCTTACCCTAGGATTGACACATTTTAGAAACCATAAGTAACTATCTTAGGATTAATAAATTTTAGTCTAACAGTGAAAAAAAAAAAATCTGGCCGCGGTCGCATCAGATCTAGATTGAATTTACAAAAGCACTGGAATAGTCCATCAAAGCGCTATAACTTTAAAATGATGCATTGAACTCAAAAGTGCCGAAACAGAAGGCCGAAGTGCCAAAATTTTCCATGGATGCACTAAATCAGATTTTCTTGAAATGAGTCACCAAAGTGCCAAAACAGGTCATGGAAGCGCTAGAGTTGAAAGCACTGGAATTTTTGACGGATGCATTGTAGTATCACAAAAGTGCTGAAATAGAGCATGGAAGCACTATAGTTTTCCATGGATGCACAATAGATTTTTTACAAAAGTGATAAAACAAAACACGCCGGAGAACCGTGTGACACTTTTCAAAAATTTTGATAAAATTGGGGTTAATTTCCCACGGTGGGTGCCAAATTGTAAGCATGGGTAATGTGTAAAGAACAAAGACACTTCTTAATACGACATTATATCAAAGACAAAGCTAATTGAACTAATTCAAAATAATAATCTACTAAAAGTGTCATATTGCTCTCTATCTCCAGAGATTTATTAAATCACTGTGGCTCTTAGATCGTGTGAGCACTATGATTGTTAATATGACAATTTAGAGAACAAGAAGGATGCTGATAATATGTATATGAATAAATGAAACTAATGCAATAATAATTGACATGAAAATTGATAAATGCAATGACAGGAGGCAGCCATGATATGAAAACTTGATGCTTGATGCTTGAATGCAGGATGCTTGGATAAAATTCTATAGAGTAAACTTGATAACCTGGGATCCTTTTCTTGGTTCAATGAGGCTTTATTTATAGATTTCCTAGCTATAGAAATGCACAGGGATGGCATTGAGAGGCTTGGATTCAATTTGGAGGATTGAATGGTGAGAAATGGAGGAGATTGAGAGAATTTTGGTGATTGTCTCTAACCATGAAAACACTAGGCAAGAGAAGAGGAAAGATTGATGGAGGATGATTGAGAGAAGAATTTGGAATTTGTCTCCAATTTGTCTCAAAAAATTCTTGTGAAGTTTCAAAGCATTAATTTTGACATAATTTAGACATAAATCAGACATAGGATATCTAATTCAATTTTGAGGAAATATAGATGGAATGTTCTTTATGCCTTAATTTAAATATTTTTGATTTATTTAAATTAGCAAAAGAGGGATAAATAATTTAATAAAATGAACTATAGAAGTTGTTTATTAAATTAAACAGAAGAATATGGCAATTAATAAATAAAGTCTTTTAATCTTTATTTAATTAATTTAAGATTGATGTGATAGAATAAAATAGGAAGATGATAACTAAATCAAACAAAGTATTTAATTTTGTTTATTTAATTAAGATTGGATTTTAGAAGAATGAATGTGAATGTGAAGATGAACTATATAAATAAATATTTCTATTTATTCAAACAGTGGAGGAGATTAGGATAATTAATCAAATAATTCGTATTTAATTAATCGGAATTCTCTAGACCATTTTTAAGTGTATATAGTGGGAAAAAGTACTCACCCAAGGGAACGACCCAACTGGGAACACGCTAAAGCTAAGCGACTTCCAACCAATATATAAGTGTGGATTCTTGAGGAAATTTCAAGAATCATGAGGATTATTCCGATGAGAAGGGTAGCAATGGTCTCTTGCCATACTGGATAGTCCCCCACAAATGAAATGCCCGAATAAAAACCCTTTGTTTAGAAAAGGCCAAATCCTTATCTATTTTGTTGGTGCAAAAGGTCATGTCCTTTGAAGCCGGCCCACATTATACATGTGGTTTTTTTGTAGAGATGGAAATTATGCCATGGGAGATTCATGGGTACTAATACTTGGTTGACTCGAGAAGTGTGTGTCATGGAGGGGAGCTAGTGTGGTTAAGCATTTAGCCATCCGCACAAAATATGCACAGCTGGATTCATCTAAGTGGGAACCCAATAAAATATTGTCTCATCATTCGAGGGCTGTAAAAAGTGCTTGGAAGTGAAGAACACATTGCTTGGTCCTCAAAATATTTGAAATCAAACATACACAAAGAGCTTTGAATTTCAAACCCTTTGGAGGAAACAAATACCTTTTGACAAATTTAAGTACTCTTGCTTTCCCTAGGGATCATATCCTTAGAGGTTTCTAAGTGCTTGGATTCTATCATCATTTGTTTTCAATATGGTTAAACATAGGAGAATTTTTCCCTATTTTCCTTGATTTCCACATAATGGAACTTGTGGGATGAAAAAGGAAGTGACACATTAGACATACAGTTTGAAACATAAGCAAACAAGTGCCTGTGGTAAAAAGAATTCATTAAGCCAAGATAAAAGACAAATTGAACCTAATATGTGTTGTTCCAAATGATTTCCCGAAATGTCAAGATTCCAAAACCAAGGTTGAAAAGGATAATTCTAAAATTCCATGAACAATTCCTTGAAATTCTCCTTGAAGTCAGAGAAAGACTAGTATACAACTTCTATAAAAAGGCTTCAAGGAATATTCCAACTTTGTATGCATTCTACTATCAACAAAATCCCGAACGTTTTGAAAGGTTTGCTTTCCTCACATAGGAAGTCTAGCATGTTCTTCAACACCGAGGTTTTGTAAAAGGGGTCGTGTCTAGGTCAAGGTCCAAGATCAAAGTCGTCATCCTCATCCATCTCTCCATCAATCAAATCTCTTTCCATCAACAAAATTCTTGAGAACTTTAGAAAAATCACTCATGCTAAACTTAAAGGGCTAAAACAACATCACCTTATCTTGACTTAATACACCTAGCCAAAATAGTCAAATCTCTTGGATGAATTCACCTCTAGCATAACGTAGCTTCCTGAGGTCTACTAGTTCACAATCACCATGGCTTAACACACTTAGCCAATTCATCTTCTTGTGCAAGTTCCCTTAGGATAACACAACTTCCTAGGGACTACAACTTCACTACAATCTTGTTTGACTTGATACACCTAGTCAAACCATCACAAATCAATCTAAGTCCTAACAATTTAGCATAACCCTTCAAAAGTTATTCAAAAGGTTTCACTCACTCACTTCATCCATTTATCCCATCATCATTACCACCCTCTTTGATCTTTGACTTCCCTAGTTCTTATCTTTTGAGCCTAAAAGGTTAGGATCAAACAATCCCTATTTTGATGGTCCAAACAAGATAAAAATACATGAAGAACATGGAAAATATCAGCAAAATATCAACTTCTGTTGACATGAGTCAGGTAACCTCCAAAATAAACCTTGCGGGATCAAGCAATCCCCCAAGTAACTCTCCTCTACCATCACAAAATCTTTGAGAGGAGAGCTATGAAGAGGACATCACAAATGAAGACATGGGGATGCCATGATCTGAAATGATAAAAATGGTCCAAAATCTAGAGAACCATAAAATTTTTAGTGCCATGTTCAAATACTTAAGCACGTTAGTGGAAGGAGTGGTCTAGTTCCCTTCCAAACTTGATGCAAGCACTAGTACAGATATGCCTCTTACAAACACATCCCCAATGTCAAATTTCAATCAAGAAATTCGTCACACCACCTTGGCCGTCATACCAACCTCATTGAATGTAAATAAGGGGAGTGCCATGTTTCGAGAGTTACAAAAGCATTGCCTTGTGACCAACAAAGAGGTGGTTGTCAACACCCCACCAGATAATTTTGTCCCAGTAAATCCATTGCACCCATACATTTAACTCACCTTTCATAATCCTATCGGTTCATCTTCATTCCATGCCACACTTGCATGTCAATCAAACATACAAACTTCTCTACCACAAGGAGAGGGTGGTTTGTTTGGAACAACCAGAGTTGCTGATCCTTTTTATTTCTAGGGTAGCATACCATCTCTTCCCCCATTTCCATTCACAACCACATCACCTCTTGGATTGGGTTTTCCTCCCCTAAACATCGATAGTTTCTTAGATCCGAGCAATATGAACATCACATAGAATTCTCTTTTTTTGCCTGCAACATCACAACAACAAATTGTGACCATTCAAACAACCATGAAAAATACATCAATCGGTCCTCAAATATCCAAAATCATACCTTCTCAAGGACCGAGCATCTTAACCACCCCTCCAACAATCCAAATCCCAACCACCACTGTACCCCTTTCACCTGTCACAATGGTTGGCATCATTCCCGCTCCACCACCAATCCCACCAAAAACTAACATGGAAAATTCATTCACCACTCTAATCCAAACCATTCAAAAGGCCAACCAAAAGAGGTTACTCAAACAAAAGCAGCAAGCCCAAGCACATGCCCAAGCACAAGCCCAAGCACAAGCTCAAGCCCAAGCCCAAGCCCAAGCACAAGCTCAAGCATAGGCCCAAGCACAAGAACAAGCTCAAGCACAAGCACAAGCTCAAGCATAAGCCCAACAACAAGCGCAAGCACAATACCAAGCGCAACTACAAGCAATCCATCTACAAGCATACCAACAAGTCCTACAAGACTTTTAGGCACAACAACAAGCCAAACAACAAGCTTTGTTGGAACAACAATAGCTCAACCAACAACAAGTTTTGTTGGTGCAATAGTAGCTAGACCAACAACAACTAGACCAAAAACAAGCTTTGTTAGCGGAACAATAGTTTGACCAACAACAAACTTCATGGGAGCAACAATAGATGGACCAACAACAAGCATTGTTGGAACAATAGCAACAAGATCAACAAGTGTTGTTGACATAAATGCAGGCATACCAACAGGCCTTGAATGCATAGTAGAGCTTGCAGTAAATGCCCACTAGTACTCCTCCCACCCATCAAACACCTCAAACACCTCAAAACATGTTCATTCCACCTCTTGATCTAAACAAGGATGTCACAACACAAATCAAACTGCTGTCACAACAAGTGTTGGACTTACAAGAAGGAAAAATGACAAGAGCACCGGGCAATGTACCCTTATCCTTTCGAGAGAAGTCTCACCATGGTATCGTTCCCAAAGGGATTTGAGATCCCCAAAGTTGACAAGTATAATGGAACAAGTAACCCTAAAAAACACGTCAGGGAATTTTAGGTGCATTGCACGGAGGTCACATACGATCACACGTATCTAATGCAACTATTCCCTCAAAGTCTGACTGATCCATCCATGGAATGGTTTTCTCACCTACCCATGAGCATTAAAATATTCGAGGAAATCATGGAAGCTTTCCTTAATAATTATGCTTTCAACATGGGTGCGGATGTTAGTTTGGAAGAACTATCAACACTCAAGCAAAGAAAAGGAGAGCTATCTGCATCCTTCTTGCAAAGATGGCGATCCAAGGCCAATCAGAGCAAGTGGACCATGCCAGAAGAACAACAAGTTTGCACCATCATATCCAATCTCAATGAAAACTTGGCATTCTACTTGAAAATGCAATGCATCACATCATATGATCAATTGATCCCAAAGGCACTCAACATTGAAAGAGCCCTTACTGTGCGAGGAGGCAGATCAACATTCACTCCACCACAAGGTAACCGCCCATCCAATAACTATAATGATAAACCTTGAACATGGTCGAGGAACAAAAATATCACAAAAGACAGTGTGGTCGATGCTAAAGTGGTCATCAATGCCCCTAAGCAGAACATCCAAACCCATCATCAACCACAAAACCATAATCGCAATAATGCACAAACTAACGTAGTGGTAGTGCAACAACAACCACTTACCACCAATCAAATCAATAACTTGGGAAATCAAGGAGGACCACCTCCTTGAGGAAAATATCGACCCAAGTAGAAGTTCATGGCTCTTAGGGAATCAATTGAGTCCATAATGAAAAAAATTGTCAAAGAGAATCTAATCAAAGTCTCTAACTCTGAGCAATACGTAGAACCCATGACCAAACCGCCATGGTATAATGAGAACCTTCTTTGTGAATTTCACAAGATCAAAGGACATACCACCGCCAATTGCATGAGGTTAAAGAACATCATCCAAGACCTCATCAAGGATAAGATTATCAATATCGAGCAGCCAGCCAAAAACCAAGATCTGAAAATATAAATCCAATGCCGAACCACAATCAAGGAAACAATCAAGGGAATAATAAAGGAAAGCAAAAATATGCTAGTGCTAATCTAGTGTAGGAGGAAATAGCCAGATGTGTCGATGAAATGGTCACAGTCATTTATGTCAAAGGAGCCAACAACGATTATGGAGTAATCACACATGGCAGAAAGGTCACCATTGTAGGGGCACTAGCTAAGACCTCTATTTCTAATACAAAAGCTATCCCCTATGACTACAATGTCCTTGACTAGCTGAAGAGAACCCCCACCCAAATCTCCATCATGGAACTATTGAAAATTTCTACCACCCATAGGAAGATCCTTGATGAAGCATTAACGACATCCACCATCTCTGCCACCCTTGACACAGAGCAGTTCTAGGCTATGGTTGGTAACATCATTACCCCAAATCTCCTTACATTCTCTAACCAGGATTTCCCCCCGCAGCCATCTCATAACCGCGCACTGTGCTAGTCCATAAAAATAAATTCAAAAGAGTCCTAGTGGATGGAGGTGTAGGCCTTAACATTTATTCTCTAAAGCTCATAAAGAAATTGGGATTCGGTGAGGATTCCATTAATAAGAATAAGAGAATCACAATAAGGGCATATGATGATATGGAAAGAGTGTCTCAAGGCACTATCAAAATCGCCATCCAAGTGGGACAAACAACTATGGAGACCACTTGTCAGGCTCTAGACCTCAACCTACCATATAATATCCTCCTTGAATGTCTGTGGATCCATAGAATGAAGGTGGTGGCCTTGAAATATCACCAATGTATCAAGTTCTCACATCAAAACGAGGAGGTCACTATATATGGGGATCTCGAACCTTTTTCCTAGTGCAAAAACTTGGAAGCCAAGATTTATAAAATCCCCCAAGTACCGAAAAATGATGAAAGCCCATCCACTTCATTCATCGACCCAGCCAACCTCGCTTCCACCTCTATGACAGAGACACCCGCCATCCTTGACATATCCGACATCAAGAACATGATCCAGGACAATGGATGTGGTGACCATAGAATGAAAAGGAATGCATTTTTTGTAGGAGAGTTACCACAATCTCCTAGGTCACATGGCCAACCGCGATCAACTGAAACACCTATCTGCACCCTTAGGGCAGATCCTTTTGGATTCCACCATTGGGGAGATCTAAGTCAAGAAAGTGTTAACGAAGAAGATATTGCAAGATCAATATACCATGATGTGGAACCCACACCAACCTTACCAATGGAGGAAACCAATAGAGGGCTATAGATGATGCCTGGTATGGGCTATAATAGGAATGAAAGCCTTGGAAGGAAAAGTGATGGATGCTTGGAGCCCATCATTGCAGAAAGAAGAATGCAGAACCTTGGCCTTGGCTTTACTCCTCCTGGTATAACCATGCGTGGTAGAGGTGCACCTAGTAGGGCAGTTCGGTCCTCTCCTCAAATATTAGCAACTACCCTTAGACCCCTAGTATGCCTAGGTGTCCCACTTGACAACTTCACCTTTAACGTCACTGATGTTTGTGCCAGTAGTGACGATGATGACACCATAACTGGAATTCCCAGGCTCTTTGAGGATTCCACCCTACTAATGATTAGTGCCTCCCCAGCTGATTCCAACCAACAAACCCACCAAATTACCTTGATATACCCTCAACTCATTGATCACGACCAACGAGGACCGCCAATTCTAGACTCATTCAAAAATGATGAGGCGCTCTCAAAATTCATCGGACTGAGGGATACAATTCCATGTGGGGATCACAAGGTAGACTTCAACATCACATTAGACACTTGGGCATATTATGGGGAGATGATTGAGTCCTTCAATCGCAAAAGAAAAATATCGAGAATAAGCTCAGAGTTATTGAGTGAAAACCACACTATGGAACTCTCTAACCACAAAACAGTAAAAATAAAGGATGCATCCAATGGTGAAAACCTCTCTGAGGCACCGAAGGATGAAGGATTCAATCTCCCCCCTACTGCTCTACATCAAGAAAACTTAGCAGTCCTGATAGAGCAGTGCAACCTTGTCAACTTGGGAATGGAAACAAAATTGTATATCACTTTCTATGTCGAGTCTCTCCTAATAGAGGAACAAGAACTGCTAGCAGCATTCCTAAAAGAAAGGAAGGTAAAATTTGCATGGACCTATGCTGACATGCTAGGTCTAGATCCTGAGGTGGTGGTTCATCATTTGGCTGTTTACCCTAGATCAAAACCAGTTAGACAAAAGTTAAGGAAAATGCACCCGCAAATAGCCTTGCTAGCCAAGATTGAGTTACAGAAGCTCCTGGATGATGGATTCATATGCCCGATTGACTATCCGGAATGGGTATCTAACCTTGTACCAATCTCAAAACCGAATGGGGGCATCTGCATCTATATGGACTTTAGAGCCTTAACAAACCATGTCCTAAGGATGATTTTCCACTACCCAACATTGACATGATAGGACATGACGACCAGACATGAGATGTTGTCCCTAATGGATGGCTTCTCAGGGTACAATCAGATAATGATCACAAAGGAAGACCAGCATAAGATAGCCTTTACATGTTCTTGGGGCACCTACTACTGGAATGTGATGCCATTTGGGTTAAAGAATGCACGAGCTACATACCAAAGAGCCATGACACTGATCTTCCACAACATGATTCACAAAACTATCGAAGACTATGTGGATGACATATTGGCTAAATAAAAGAAGAGGCAGGATCACATAGTGACTCTAAGTGCAATTTTTGATAGGCTGGAAAATAATAAGGATGGGCTAAACCCAAAGAAAGGTGTCTTTGGGGTACAATCAGGAAAGTTTCTAGGGTACATAGTTTCAATGAGGGGGATAGAAGTGTATCTCGCAAAGGTAAAAGAAATCCTTGATATGGGATCACCAAGAACACTAAAGCAACTCAGAGGATTACAAGGTAGACTCCAGTCCATTCAAAGATTCATAGCACAACTGGCAGATAAGCAGATTGCCTATTCAAACCTACTCCACAAGGGAGTAGAATTCAAAAAAATCAAAGAATACCTACTTACACCACCAACGCTAATGCCACCAATCGTAGGAAAACCATTGATTCTATACATCTCAGCAACAATAGTCGCCCTTGGTGCCCTTTTAGCCCAACATGATGAAATAGGAACCAAGCAGACCATTTACTATATTAGAAGAACAATGGTGGGGCACGAGCTCAACTATACATCAATAGAAAAAGCTTGCCTAGCAGTGGTATTTACAGCCCAGAAATTCAAACACTACATGCTAGCTCATCAAATTAAGCTAATTGTCAAGATAGACCCTCTCAAGTATCTATTGTCAAAAGCAATGCTTACGGGAAGAATGGATAAATGGGGTATGATACTATCTGAGCATGATATTGAGTATGTGGAGTGAAAGGAAATAAAAGGACAAGTCATTGTAGATTAGCTAGCAGAGTCTCCAATATATGCAGACAACCCACTCATATCAGAGTTTCTAGATGAGTCCCTTTTCAATCTCAGTGCAGTTGATCATTGGAAACTATACTTTGATGGCTCCCACACACAACATGGATCAGGAGCTGGTGTTTTTTTCATCACCCCCCAGGGGGACTGTATATCAAGATCTTACAAGTTGGCATTCCCCTATACAAACAACATTGCAGAGTACGAGACTTTAACCATAGGTCTCAAAATTGCCACACAGTGGTGAATCATGGCATTAAAGGTTTATGGGGATTCACAACTTATCATTAACAAAGCCAACGATGAATACCAAACTAAAGATGATAAGCTCGCGCCATACAAGAAGGTGATACAGAGCCTCAAGGAATAATTTATCGATATCACCTTTGAGCAAATAGCGAGGGAAAACAATAGAGTAGTCAATGTAATGGCGATGATCAGATCCTTGCTAGATCTATCCCTCGCAACATCTCGAAACATGAATTCCTCATAGAACAACTTCTCGTACCCACTTTCAAGGTACTAGAATTGGAATACGCATGCGAACTTGTTGGTCCCAGTGATCTTTGGTACCATGACATTTACACCTACCTGATATTGGGAATCCTCCCAGCTGACATTACCCCAAACCTCAAATAAACCTTTGTCAAAAGGTCCTTACAATTTTTCATCCTAGGAGAAACCCTCTTCCATATAAGTATCGATGGAACCTTGTTACATTTCTTAAAACCTAAGGAGGCCTTGACTGCTTTGACTGAGGTACACAATGGCACTTGCAGTTCACACTCGAGTGGTATGACCTTGGCTAAGAAGTTGCTGAGAATCGGATACTACTAACCAACAATGGAAAGAGAGGCACATGACTTTTTCAGAAGGTGTCTACAATGCCAACAACATGGAGACCTCATTCATGCACTAGCTCAGGAATTACATCCCATTGTTAAACCTTGGCCCTTTTCCCAATGGGGGCTCGATCTTATAGGTAAAATATCACCCACCTCATGTAACGGCCACAAGTTCATTATCACCACCACTGAATATTTCACAAAGTGGGTCGAAGCAATCCCCATGACCTACATCACTGGAAAGAAGATATCCTAGTTCATCCTGAACTACCTCATTTGCCGATACGGTGTTCCCCAATCCATTATCTCTAATAATGGGACACCCTTCAAGAATCAGGATGTCCGTGATTTGTGTGAAAAATTCAAAATCCAACACTGCTTTTCCACCCCATATTACCCACAAGGCAATGGCCAAGTAGAAGCTACCAGCAAAAACATTTTGAAGATCCTTAAGAAAATAGTTAATGACTCTGGTCATGATTGGCATCTATAGTTAAATCCCACCTTATGATTGTACCGCACTAGCATTCGCATGCCAATAGGTGCCACCCCATTTCCCCTGGTCTATGGATCATAAGCCATACTCCCAATTGAGATCGAGCTCCCATTCCTGAGAATATCTTTGCAACACCTCATCATAGATGAGGAATATAGGGTTACAAGACTAAACGAGCTAGATTTACTAGATGAATGATGCATGGATGACCTAAATCATCTATAGGTCTACTAGAATTGCCTGAAACAAAGCTGCAACAAGAAGATCAAGCAACGAACCTTCCAAGTCGGTGGCCTTGTGCTAAAAGAGAACCAAAAGAATGTACCAAACCTAGATAGCAAAGGAAAATTTGAACCCAATTGGCTAAGACCTTTCATCATCACCATAAGCAATAAATCAGGGGCATACAGTTTTCAACACCAGAGGGTGAGCCGCTATAAGAGCCCATGAATAGCTCTCACCTCAAAAAGTTTTATGCCTAAGAACTTGCAAGGTATAAAACCAAAAAATACAAAAACAATCAGAAAAAGTCCTGAAAAAATGGTTACCTTGATGAAAACCTGGCGAATAGGCTTCTTGGTGACAACAAAAAAATAAAAAAAATGCAAAAATCCAAAAAAATTAGAAAAAGGATTGAAAATAGTAAAGAAAAAATCATCTTCTCGTGAAAACCACTTTGATGGCGCATTGGACAAGTACCTTGGTGAAAACCTGGAAAATAGGCACAAAGAGTAAATAAAGCACTCTCTATCCACCAGGATCTGCACAACTCACTCATCCATTCGCCCATCCACTCGCATCCATACCATAGTCTGAGTTGATACCCATATCATATTCCACCATAGTACTAGGCATATTCCTAAGGTCAGTTTGTCCTACCTATTTGAAGTAGTCTATCGCTTAAACATTGGGGGCATGTCCTTGAAACTGGCAATGGATCAGATTTGTGTATATCTTTTGTATTCTTCCTAGAATTCATTAGAAAAAACCAAAAACATTAAAAAAATACATCAAACATCCAAAAACATTCAAAAATCATCAAAAATCCAAAAAATGTCAAAATATCGAAAAATCTTCAAAAAACTCATCATTTGGTCTTGTCTGTCTTTCACCTTGTCAAACTATGTTATCTCTGAGCTTGAATGTAGGTAAGGTTTATCTTTGATCATCCTCTGAGACACTAAGGTCAGTCCTTTAGGCGTCCATCACATTGGCAATCCGTTTGCCCATCTAGTCTACATCTTAGGTCAGTCCTTTAAGCAATAAAATGGCAACCCGTTTGTCCATCTTATCATCAAGTTAGTTTATCATCAGTCAAAGTATGTGGTCTCTGTGTGTATAACGTAGGCAAGGCTAAAATCTACAGATCAGCTCCCGAGACCCCTAGGATAGGTCTTTAGGTTAGTCTCTTCATGATAAATCTTGAAAATACCAAAACAACCTCAAAAAATCTGAAAATCCAGAATGGTACATCCATTTGATCTCGCTTTCACCCATGATTTATCATCACTCCTAATAAAATCAATCATCACCTTCACCCTTTGGTGAGTCAGTCAAAAGCAAGTCTAGCAGGTTCAAAAGTGAACACCTAATCGTCAAAGTTTGGGAAGTCTAAGTCAGTAAGCAAGCAAGTTGGTCAACTCGGAGTATCAATGGCCTATCATCCAAATCAGTCCCATCAAAACCCTGATCACAACATGTCCTAGGATGAAGCTTTACTGTGATGGACATAAGCATCAGGTACCCCTCAGCAGTTCAGTCTTGGATAGTGGTATGAAGAACATTAGCTTGTTTGGTTTGCTTTATTTGGTCTTTTATTGACTTATCTTATTTTGCGCTCATTCCAAGGACCTCTCGATGATGCCTAGACAAAATAGGTTTAAAGAGAAAGGAATGGGGGCAATGATCATTATTTTTTTTATCTGCTATGCTTGTTGGATACTCTTGTAAAATAACTTAGTCATGCATGCTTTGTTTGGTTTGTAGGGAGGATGTTTTAGGTATCTTGTTGACCACATAGGAAAGCTTCCTTTCTTGTGTTTTGGCCCAAGATGTTTAGAATGTCTGAACTATATCCTAAATGAAGTACGTATACTAAGTGTGAACAAGAACACTCCTATTTTTTTGACAAGTCAAAGTCCATCACACTAGGTACCATGCCATCATGGTCCTTTATACCTTGATGCATCGTACCTATGTGTGTTATCAAACGTAACGTAATAGACCCTTTGAAAATACCAACTCCTAGCAATGCAAATCACCATCATCCTAACTAACTATTTGATTCTAAATTCTACTATCTTCCTTCCATACTAACATGGTATCATGACAGTAATCAAAACATCGCCAATGCATACACTCTGCATCTACGTAATCATTAGCATATTGCATCATATCATTATCTTAAGTTATGAGGAATAATATAAATTTATTATTCTAAGCATCTTAAGAAAGCACTGCATCATACATAATTAGTTGCATCTATTACCATTTGCATATCATTACACCATCATTAACATACATTACATCCATAAGATCATCATTAAAGCATGAAAAATATACAAAAAGAAATGCATCCATTAGAAACATACATCATATTACATAAACATAAGAAATAGGAACATCTCATAGCATCATAATAAAACTACATATCATACATGTGCACCATATATATCATAAAAAAGTGAACCATCTCATATATATCATCAAAAATACACTGTTATGATACAAATCGGATCAAGTGTACATCGAATACATGGTACAATGGGGCAACAATATGGCCCATAAATCAAAAGTGCAAAACTATCTATGATCAAAAGGGCTAGCCCTGCTAGCTGCTGCCCTCCCCCACCTGCCTGTCACCATGATCCTCTACTGACTACCTCCTTGTCTGCTAGGAGAAGTCTGGCACTCTTCTTGTTGATGGAATTGCCTACCAGTAATGCTGCCGATAGTACTTAGCCTCCCTAACAGCCTCTTTGTACTCCTGAATATCAAATGATCAGCCCTGGGATGTGGAGGTTGTGCTCTCTAGCTATCTTCACCGACCAATCTCCTGATCCCTCTCGGATCGTGCTTGGTCTCTCTCGGCTATAACTGTAATAACCTATTGCCGGGCCTCATCTTGCTTTACTGTCAAAACCTGTACTTGGCCCTGTAGCTGCTGAATTGGTGCATCTCGAGGATCTGGCTGTCTTTCTAGCTGATGCTATGGTACCACCCGGGGCTTCCCATCTGGTCCTACTACCTGTTGTGTTGGGTCTCTTGGAGGTGACTACTGAGGAGGTGGTACACCTCCCTGACCTCTACCTGTTTCCCTACCCCTAGCCCTCTGATGTGGGATTGCTGCCCCGAGAACTATCAACCGCAATGGAGGTTGGAACCATGCCCTGTATGCTAGAGTGACCCCTACATCTACTGGCCCCTGATCATATGGCCATGGCCAGGCCACTAACTATCTGAATGAAGACACTACCTCAGCTGCTGGAATTGGATGCCCCCATGCTCTCTCCCTCAGGGTACGGGAAAAGATCACCATATATTGATCATTGGGAATAACCTGCATCTCACCAAACTATCTGGCTACCCTATCAGGAAGGTACCTCTCCACCATAGTATGCTCTCGGCCTTGCATGAACTTGTCCTGGCGAGCAAAGAAAAGTTGTTGTACATCATCATACCATGGACCTATACCCATCCATGGCCTCCATATGAACACTATCATCTCATCCAAAAACCACCTCCAGTAGGCCACACCGTCTATACCCATATGGGTAAAGTGGATCTCTGGCTCGCCGTACTGCCACACAACGAGATCATCAATACCTATAATAATGGGTGTCACAACTTGGCGAAGCAATGGTATCCGCTCCCATGCCCAAATGTGTAGAAGAGTCACTCCGGCCTTGAGAGCTCGACCATCTAGGTAAGAAAACTTGTGCAAATCTCTATATAAAAAGGCCAGCAATATTGGTCCCTAGGCAAAGCACTCTTGGCGAACGCACATCTGCTGCCATGTCAATCGCCAACTCGGACTGAA
Organism: Sequoiadendron giganteum; assembly: GCA_007115665.2. Taxonomy (NCBI): domain Eukaryota; kingdom Viridiplantae; phylum Streptophyta; class Pinopsida; order Cupressales; family Cupressaceae; genus Sequoiadendron; species Sequoiadendron giganteum. The sequence continues at coordinate 205,407,485 of CM021106.1, forward strand.
ATATCGGCCACGCCGATCAGGAGCTACAAGACCAAAAATAATAGTAGCCACAATCAACCTGTAGGTAGGAGCCATACCCTGGTATCGCTCCAATTCTATCTGACTATCACAAAGGATAATCTTAGTAATCCCCATAACATCAAAGCAGGCATCCCTACCCTCCTCCAGATCGTAGATCACTCGGGCTCCATGAATGGTAATCGGGGGATGCACCAGACATCCTCAAGGGTAATGGTGGCCTTGCTAGTAGGAAGATGAAAGGATGATGTCTCGCTGTGCCACCACCCAGCTAGGTCAGTCATCATACCCAAATGTGCCCGAACAGCAGGGACATATGCAACATGTAATAGCCCGAGAATCCCAAGCTACTCCTAGAGATATACGTGCATACCATGTAATCTCTCGAGTACTGGCCACCAGTGCTCCCTTGAATGAAGTACCTCATGACTCTCCTGCACAAGGAAAGGTACCGCATCAGTTTACCTAAAGAAAATCTGCTACCCATATCATATTTCACTTTTGAAACACCAAAAGCAGCAATGTTCTCAAAAGCGGTGCAGTTTGTAATGTTCCAAACAGCACCGCATAGTTGACTTTGGTGCACACTTTGGAAAAATTATGTCGCGCGGTGCTACTTATGCGCATGGCTGGGTTTGGGGCCGAAACCCTAGATTCTTTAACTACGTCATGCAACACTCTATGCATAAGAGGTTCTATATAGGACCACATGGCCCTGACTTAGCAGTTTCTACGGCGCTATATAGTGTCGTGCCACCTCAACCTAACCTAAATCCTATTTAATGCACAAATAATGAGAAAATTGAAAGTCGGATAGGGGTACATACCATGGGTCCTTCAGCGACTGGTCATTGATGCACTCATACTTGCTTCGACACGTGCTTGGGAAGTTATCATTGTGTCATCTTGTCCAAGACTCAGAGCTCAAGGTGTCAAATTTTTAGAGGGTTAAGATTGCAAACATATTGAAAGTGACTCCTCAAGGTCTATTTAAGCCTGAAAATTAGGGTGTTTTCACCTAATTTGACCTTCCAACTAGGGTTTTGGTCCCCCGATCCCGTTTTCATCCAACTGAAAGCCATTCTACATATGTTTTGGCATTTTAATGCATTTTTTTTGCATTCTGGGGCAATTTTGGCCTGTCAAGCATCTTATCATCTTTTTTCGCGAGATCATCCAAAAAATCAAAATTTTCATCTGATCTCTCAAGGGGGAAATATCCAACAATATCCTTCCACTGAGGCAGTAGTGGGGCATCTGAAATATTGAAGAAAATCTTGAACTTTTGATCATAGCGATTTACTTTCAATCACTGTAACAAGTACATTGCTTCAAAGAGAAGCAAAATGTAGACATGGAAAATGTACAAATGTCATTTTGGCACACTTGATCCTGATTACTAACAACATTCCTTCCTGAATCACACTCTCAACATTTCATCCTAATTCTATCTCTTAATCTAATGAATCATTATTCATCTGATCAAGTCTATCACCTCCTTTGATTAAATTAATCAATTTAATTTAATTAACCTTACATTTCTGTTTAATTAAATAATTCCTTTTATTTGATTAAATTTCTAAAGTCTTCTCATTAAATTAAATAAATTAAACCTTATTTGGTTTAATCTAACATATTCCTCTTTAAGTTAAATAAATCAAATCATTTATTTAATAAATCATTTCCTCTCAATTCTGATTTAAATTAATTCATCTATTTGAGTCAAAGTTGTCAAATCATCTAATTCTTCATTAAATTAATCAAAACCTTGATTAAGTTAATCCCTCTCACTAAAATCCTCTAGAGAATGCAACTTGCACAATAAATCAATTACTTTGATTTATTTATTTCTCTGTTTTCCCTCACATAGCATGAAAAGGGAATATTCCCTCATTTGAATTCAAAAAGGCCAAGTAGACTTGGTCCTTCCAACAAGGCATTTAAAGACTCTTACATGTCCTTGGCCTTGAGCCAAGTGACATTAACTTCATTTCCCTTCCCTCTTCAACAAGTCATTTCACAAATTCAAATTCAAACTAAATGCATTTATTGACACTTTGGCCAGAATGTGCACAACCATCAACCATTCACATCATGACATGTGGCATCCAACCATGGGATTGAAGGTTAGTCCCACATTGCTCAAATCTCTTTCATTCTTCCAAATTGAAATCTATAAAGTGGAGGCTTCTCTCCTCATTTCTCATCCACACCTACATGCAAAGTTACTCTCTTCACATTGAGAGCTAATTTTTCCCATCACCACTCAAGCATTCATCATTTTCAAGATTTGTAACAAGGTTATGCTCAAATCTCTTTGGGAGATTTGACCATTTCTCAATCACTCACAATTGCAACTTAGGAGTTGGGAAAGGGCCAATTTCAACATTCAATTGGCACCAATTCCCCCATGGGATCACTATTCTATTTGCTTAATTAGGAGTAACACTCATTTATGTAAGTTTTGTTCTTCATTTCTTCCTAGTTTAAGTTTAATAGATGGATTTCATGGGCAATCTCTCATGCTTGCTTGCATTTAATCTAACAAATTGACTTGTTTTTTGTTCTTGTGCATTTGCAGGTTTAGGGGTTCACACTAGTAAACCTCTAATTCTCTTCGAGCTCTGTGAAGCCCAAGAGGGTGGTCCTGACAATGTCTATATGATACTCGTGTGCCATTTATCACTAAAATTGAAAAAAAAATAGATATATTCCTACTTAATGCAAATATAGAAAATTACTCAAGGATTTGGTAGACCCTTTAATGAGTTGTACCTACATCTAGGAATAAGCGATACTTAATAGCACCATACTGCAATTACATGTGTGTCAGAACTTGTCATAAATATTTGTGTTCTTTGTCAGCTATAGGTGGCTCACTAATTTTAAAGATGACCAAAAAAATGCACTAGCGTCTTATCTGAGGGCAAAAGATTCACATATGCAATAAATCATAATATAATAGAAAGTGGAAACAAGTATTTAAAGACTATTTTATATTAATTTTTAACACACAACTTGATATGTCTAGAATTAGAAACCTCTTAACAATCCTTGAATTTCACTTACAAATATATGATCTCATTTAAGCACTTATTTAGCTCTTTGAACTAAAGAAAAAGATGAAACCACACATTCAATCAAAGGGATTGAAGACAAATAAATGAACCTTGATTCTTTTATTAATAATTTGAAAGCCAAAATTACAAAGGGGAGAAACTAATCTAGGAACTTGCAATTATCATTCATATATCTTTGCTATTGTAAAACAATTAAGCCTATTATAGATATGAATTCACTCTTAAGAATTAACACTAATCTATATCTTTGTTCTTGAAATCATCAGGATTACTCGTACATGAGCTCAAAATTGCTTAACCATTAAAAGAGCTCTGTAATTGGCCTTGAAATCCCATTTATAGAAACATGGGAGCAACAAGCATAAGACCAAATTACCATTTTAGTCACATGTGCATTTGACATACATTTCAATCTTAATTTCAAAATTCCCCAAATAGTTAAATTTGCACTTTTCAAAGTGGGTTGAAAGCATATAAAACAAAAGTTATTTTCATTTGCTGAAGGAGATACACCCACATTCCAAAATTCATCTTTCATTTGTTGCAATAGCTTTAAAATATCTTCCTTATGAGAAAAAAGTGTTTCCATGTGCATGCCCAATCAAAAAAACATTAAAAGCATGCAAATCAATAAAAAGATACAAAACTGATCCATCCACATCAGAAGTTATGCCACCAATTTCCATGTTGAAGAGAGAACAATATCTTTGCAATACTTCAACAAAAGCCTAATCTGCACTATTTCTAGGCTATGTATTGTTTCTCTCTCATCCATTATTTACTATAGTTGCAGGTTGTTTTCACCATCCCGTGATTGCGTACCATTCCTCCAATACATCCAATTTTTTTCTTCTAGGCTTGGAATTTTTCCTCAGTGGGCCAACCAAAATTCATGACTCTATCAACTGTTTGTCTATAAGGTGAATATTTGGTAACATCCTGACTGGCCTCCTTATCAAACTCTACCAGGACAATCTTTGCATGGACTAGCATATCCATGTTACTCTTTAGTGTACCCATATCATGTCCTTGAAAAATAAAATTAGCCTAACTTGAAATGACATCTTTAGCACTCCTGCAGGGTTTTTATGTTACCATCATCCCTTAGAATAGATGGGAGGATACCATGGTTTGTTTCATGAATTTTTTTCACCAATTCTCTTATCTTGGTCTCCAAAGGCTCTATGTTTCCCCTAAACTCCTTAATTTGATCTATAATAACAATGGTGGGATTAAGCTTTTCAAGGGGGTTAGCATCTTCCTTAGATCCAATGGACATCATTCTCAATTCTTGAAACCTGGGAATCCATGTCCCCATAATTGGAATATCCCTCTCATAATTTCCAAAGTTATTTATAGAAAACTTCATGGAGGAATAGCTATCATGAATGCTATTCAGTTTATTATTTACCCCTCTGTTTAGATGCTCCAAGACTGTAGTGACAATATTAATATTACTAAAAAATATTTCCCTATCATTATTGTCACATATTTCTTTGTAATCATTTAGTTGCTTAAGCAACTCCTCCTTGCTGGAACCCTCCTCTTCCTATGGTGCTTTTGATGTTTCTGACTCTACCACTGAAATAGGAAAATTTCCCATGAGGAGGTTGTTGAAGGGGTAAATTCAACATGTGTTGGTTCATGTGGAGTAGTGGTAGAATCAACATCAGTATGTGTCTGTTCTCTTGATTGCAAGTTTTGCAACGCTTCCTTTAATAATGCTATCTTTGTTTGCAACTACATCTTTTATTGTTCAATCTTTCAATAGTCAACCAACAAGTCATTGTATTGTTTCCTAAACTAATCCTTTGTAGTTATTGACTCTACTGTAGCTCTTGTAAATTGAGAAACATGCACTGACATATTTTTTTCCTCAAGAGCTAATGTATCTAACACTCTTTTTATTATCAAACCTCCCCTATAGTTTGGTGCAGGTTTTGCAACATTAGTATTTCTTTTACTTGGGGCTATAGACCATATAGCTAATGTATCCCACTTCTCATTGAATGAAAATACTTGTAGTACAATTGCAACTTCTTCTTTTGAGTTGTAAAAGGGTCTATCACATCTTTTTATCATATCAAAGGGAATGGTAGAGGCTAGATCCCACTCTAGCAACAACAAAACTCTACTATGTTTTACTAATGCTCTATCTTCTATTGCAGTCATCTTATGAAATTAGGCCTTCATTTATTGTAGGACTTGTGCTTGAATAGTTACCTTAGACAAGTCTAGATGAAGAATTCTTTTCTAAGCCATAGTAGTAACATACTCATCCCTCTTAGCCCTATAGAAAAACTCCATGAATGCTTGAGAATTTACAAATGAATCATCATCCATTAATTTTGTATATGCTTCCACCCTAACATCATCAGTGTTGTTAATTCTAGTGAGGTCAACCTTTCTCAACCTCATACCTAATTATTGTGGCATAACCACTACTAGTGCATAAGGCATTCCCTGTTGGATTTCCTATTTAGATACCCAAATTTCCTCATTGGATTAATTATCATCATAGTCAACCAAGCCTATTGGTTCAACCCTTTGTTTCTTAAATAGTGGCTCTTTGGGTGGTGAGGCATGTTATGATGGGATATCAACATCCAAAATTTTAGGCTCAATTGACCTCAAAGGTGAGGGTGGTGGCATTTGTGGCAATGGAGAAAAAGGTCTTTATTCCTCTTGCTAAGAGGAAACAACAACAACATCATATTTATTTGCTTTATTCTTTCTCCTTATGAAAAAAAATATTTTCTATTCCTTAGGAGGCTGATCTGTAGGCCTTTCGTGCATAACAAGGATTTCTTCTCTATCCTATTCCTCTTCCATGGGGGATTTCCCCTTATCTTGAATCATTATTTCACCTTCAAGGTGACCCACCACTATTTCAAAGTTCTGGAACACATGTTCCATCCTCTGTATTATATTAAGGATCTTTGCAAGAGAAGTAAATTTAGGATTCTTTTCCCTTACTTTTCTTTGTATATGGTTAAAAGCGATCAATTTTTCTTTTCTATCATCTTGCTCCAAAATATAAAAAAATTCTTATTACATCTTGAGGAAATTGGAAAATATGCTCAAATTTGGAGCTCCTATTCCTTGTCTTCAACCAGTCTATGAAGCCCTTAGGATCATAATACCCCCTTTCCCCTCCTCTTCTCATGTGAAAAACTTTGAGTACATAATTTATTTTATTCCAGCCTCCCTTTGTCCTTACAAAATTAGAGAAGCATGTGTATGAAGGGAAAAATGTTCTTCCTCCCCGATCCAACAACTATTTGTTTTCCACACTTACCAATTGCCATATTACTTCAAGGGAACCAATTCTCTTTGGCACACATTTTGGTAACAGGTGAGGTGAGACAGTTGCACCATACAACCTCAATACAATATATGCGAGGTAGGGAATAACATCTCTCCAAATGTGATCAATCCCAATTTAGGCCTCCTATCTTTAGGTCTCAAGAAATCATGTAGGGCCTTGGGAATTCTTGACACTTTCCTAACCAAATCTCTTCTCAACTTAGAGGCAAAAGAGTTCTCAAACATTACATAGTCAAATGTTCAGTCATCTTTATCTAGGACCACGGTCCAACACTAGATAGGCAAATCCAAATTACCCTCCATCCTATCCAATGTCATATTTTTCCCAAAGTAAGGTGCAGATTTGAATAGGAACATGTGGATGAATAATGAATACCAGCTGAACCTCACTCCTATTGCACCCTTCTTTAATTTTACTAGACCCTCATGAATTTTCTCTACAAGAAAACCAACATAATCATATGTTGTACATTAATGGGGGTGTTGGATGTGAGCGGCCATATACATCCATGCCATGGGCATTCCAATAACTAGGTCATAGCCAATTATCTAACATATGGAGTAAAAATTCCTTTGGAAATATGGGACAAAGTAATTAATAGGATAGGGATCTTTATCAAATGGTCCCAATGTAACCTTTGACCCTTAATTTTTTCCAAGTACTTAGGCAATATATGGACCTTAAATGAGTGCTAAGTTTTCTCATATTATTCCTTAAGATCCTTTTCATCTATTTGAACCAGGTCCTCACTCCATTTAGTGAGTTTGAAAACACGAGCAATTTATTTCTTAGTGACCCTAACCATGCCAATTCCATCAAAGGACTTCACAATCTAGGTGACTATGTTGTAATTGACATCAATTGCCTTCAATAAATAAATATCCAAGTACAAATTTGACACAATAAGTTTTCCCAAGTCAAAATTCTAGGGGTTACCAACTAGGACACCACAATTCCTATTTCCAAACCAGCTAGTGAATAATTCCCATCCTATGCAAGGCAATGCAACATCCCTAATAGAACTATTCTTGTCAATCATGAATCTATTACTTGCGGACCCCTAAAAATAAATTATCCCTTAGGTTTTTCAATGGTCAACTAGGTCTTTACTCAGAGGTATTTTGGGGCTGGAGGATTCACCCTTTGATGAAGACACCTTAGCTTTAGGAGCCATGACTTTAAAGGATTTTACAAAGTAGGGTTTTTGTTTTCACAAAATAAAACCTACATCTCGTACAAGGGTTTGACACAAATTATAGAAATAAAAGACTGAATAATCATTCAAAATTAACATCAAACCTTAAAAGAAATGTAAAACCAAGAAAATCTTGATGGTAGGATGACAAGGAGAGTATAATTGAATATTTTTTTCAAAAATTTCAAAGGTGGGATAATATACCAAATTATTGGCTTGGCACAAGCTTAAAAACTAACTTTGACATCGAATTGGATTGAAAAATGCAGCACATGCTCTTTAGATGCATATAACACTTTTATCAATCTTCAATTTCATTTTAAAACAAGTTTTAAAGACATTAAAAATATTAATTTACTTGCTCAATGTCTTATCTACCATTATGGCTCACTCACATGAACTAGAATGGATCACTTTCCCTTGATCTCAACTTTGAATACTGTTTGTTGATCTCACAACAAAATGAAACAATCACTGATTCAAATTGAGTCAACCTAGTTTGAATAATCTAACTATACACAATTGTTTCCTTCATCAAATCAAAACAAGCCATATGGAGCCACTTGTTGGTGATCTATGGGCTCCACCATTTATTTTTTGCTAAAGCCAGAAAGCACATGTCATCTTCCCCTCTCCTTTGTGAATCTTAACCTGTGTGCAACTTTTATCAACAGGGAGATAGGGAAGGGTTGAGATTAGATCCTCCACCTTAAAAATACATGTGCCTTAACACAAACTCACATGCCTATGCACATAATCGGCAAGTACAATTGATGACCATGATTAAAAGATTCCTTGGTTATTTCGACACGTGCCTTAGAAAACCCCTTTGGTAACTCAAACTTTAAACCATTCAATTTGTGGTGAAATATTTCATTAATATTCCTCCATTACCTAATGTTTCCTTGTAACTCAAATAATGACACACAACATTCTCCCACTTCCCCCCTTGACAGATAGGAAGTAGAGGTGTGTCCCCCATGGGATAGTAGGGAGCAATCAGGGTTGACCTATGTCACCCCTCCTTGATGATCGATCTCATCAAAAAAAGAGATTTTCTTCTATAAGACCAATTGGGTCCAATGGATAGATGTCATCCACCTGCTACCCTATGACAATTTTTAAATGAAAAAAAAATTCCAACGAGGAGATCGGGAACAATCCAAATACAACCGCATGACTTCGCCACCATTTTTGATGTGTTTCACCTAATCACCCTTTGAATTTTCAAAGATGTTGGGCCTGTTTGTGTAGAAGATATGTGGCACTCACACGCCAACCCATGATAATATTTTAATGTAAAACAAAATAAAATGGGGGTGTAGGGGATGGATATAATGTGCTCTTGGTGATTGAATGGTCCTCATAGATTAGGATATTTGCACATGTCAATTTATTAGCTCTTAAAAAGGGACCACAACTAGGTGAATGATGGGAAATGACATAGAACCTTAGGATAAAACCCTAGACACAATTAATATATTAGTTATTTATTACCCATATAATGTAAAGGAAATATTTTTAATGGAACAATGGGTAAGGATGGGATTTCAAGGACTTAGGGGTCGATCAACAAGACAATACAAAAGCCACAAGTCACAACTTATATGTGAAAGCAAGTAACAGAATATCAATGATGAATTAAAACCATAGAAAAGGATATAAACTTAAGATCATTTGGATAGGGTTTAAGCAACATAAACCCTAGGGCATGATAACGAGAGACAACCCTAAGCCCAAAAT
>CM021106.1:205416948-205469244 GCA_007115665.2 Sequoiadendron giganteum
GAACCATTCATTATAGAGCCCCTTGAGCTCATCAATTGATAAGTAGGAGGTTTCTTCCACAGTGTGTCAAATTATGATATTGCTATTAGGATTCATGAGCAGTGGTTCACAAGAACCCATCTCTCATGATATTGAATGGTCCACTTAGCACTCATTGCATGATCTAGGTATTATACATAGTGGCAAGTATTTAATTGGGCGAGGCAAATCGAGCGTTTTGGTGGCGGGCTGGTGGGTACTGAAGCAATGAATGCATGTTTAATGCATTAAATGCAAGTTTTGTGAAATGCATTGAAAACTGACAGGTACACAAGCAATGAATGTGCTCGACACATGGAGGCATAGGTTTCTGTAAAATTATATAATTATTTTTTTTGGTCCCACCGCCTTTAGAGAGCACATTGTCAACAAAAGTCTGCCATTAGTTTTAAGCTGATACCTCTTGCATTTATTAGTTCTTGTTGATAGGCAGGTTTATTATTGCATCTATTGCATTTGTTTTTCAAATAGTCGCTTGGCCAATGAAATTGTAGTGTTTAAAATAATTTTGTTTTTTTCCTATAGTTGGGATTTAAGCACATATTTTTTGTGCTTGAAAATGATGGTTTATCTCTTTTTCTATTGGTTGGAGTAGGTCGATTTTTCATTTTTGTTTAAGTAAATTAGGAAAATAGGGGGACATTATACATTGTGGCAAATATTTGAACAATATACATAGTGACAAATATTTAAACGGGGGAGAAATCGTGTGAGTTTTGGCGACGAGCTAGTGGGTACTGAAGCAGTGAATGCATGTTTAATGCATTAAATGCAAGTTTTGCGAAATGCGTTGGACAACTGGTGGGTACACAAGTAGTGAACGCATAGTTAATTCATGAAATTTTAGGGGAGTGTTGGGGTTTTATTTGTGCTTATTCTTGTTTATTTATTGTTTGTTGAGAAGCTTTGTGTTTTTAGCTCTGGTCTGTCGTTTTCAATGTTTGTTATTCTATGGAGTGCTTGAACGAGGGAGGAGTTGTTAGAACAGTGTAGTACTGGTGAGTGGCTCGTCTATTGTTTGTGATACTTGAAAACTAAATGGTTTGAGCAAGGTCTTGTCGACTGTGGAGGCTTTGAACACATTAACTATGTGTTAATTTCTTGAGCGGCCAACAGTCTATTACCAAAGCTTGCAAAAATTGTATTTAATGTTTAAATGTCTACAAAAATTTATCATGCTGGTTTATTTTTTTACAAATTTATCGTGTGCTTTTGTGTTTCATGTTTATGAATAATGTATTGTATGTGATGGAGTGTGCTCATTTGTTTAATTTGTCTATGAAACAGGAACCGATCGTCACAATTGGAGACGGAAGCAAAGATCTACACGACTGCAAACATACTTGGTTGTTGAACAAGGAATTGAAAGGTAAGATTCTTCTATCATTCTTCCCCTTTGTTTGCAATGAATTCAGTGAACAATAAAGGAGAAGCCTGGTTCAAGAATTTGACTTACCGAATAAACAAATGAGCATAGTGAATGATATGCAATGTCATTCATAAACATGAAACTATTTTTTTCCCAAAAGCAAGTTACTATTGCAATCGCTGTATTTTTTTTTTTAAATAGTTGCTTGGCCAGTCAAATTGTATTGTTTAAAATATTTTTGTCTCTTTTCTATAGTTGGTATTTAAGGACATATTTCTGGTGTTTGAAAATTATGTTTTATGTCTTTTTTTATTGGTTGGAGTAGGTCTATTATTCACTACCATTTAAGTAAATTAGGAAAATAGGGGGACAATATGTATCCTGGAAAATATTTAATAGTGGATGCAAATTGTGAGAGCTTTGGTGGCGGGTTGATGGGCACTGAAGCAGTGAATGCATGTTTAATCCATTAAATGCAATTTATGCAAGATGGGTTGGAGAGCTGGTGGGTATGGAAGCAATGAATGCATAGTTAATTCATGAAATCTTAGTCGAGTGTTTGATTTTATTTGTGCTAATAACTGGTGGTACAAAAGCAGTGAATACATAGTTAATTCATGAAATGTCAGGTGAGTGCTAGGTTTTATTTGTGCTTATTCTCGTTTGTTTATTGTTTGTTGAGAAGCTTGTCTATTTTTAGCTATGTGTTGTCATCTTCGATGTTTGTTATTCTTGATAGCTTTGAGCAAGTGAATGCTTTGAGCAAGGTCCTGTCGACTGTGGAGGCATTCAATGCATTGACTATGTATTCATTGCTTGAGTGGCTGCTAGTCTATCAACAAAGCTTGCAAAATTTGTATTTCATGTCTGAGTTTTTATAAAAAATTATTGCGTTGGTCTATTTTTTCCTAAATTTTGTCATGTGCCCCTAGTATTGATTTGCTTGTAAGAAAAGTAGCAAAGTAGAAGTACATGATAAATTTTGTAGATATGTGTGATGCATCGTAAAGTAGTGAATGCATAGTTAATGCATTAAATACTATGTCAATACTAGCACAATTGTTGTATTTGTCTTTGATATGGTGAACTGGTGAGACAAATTCGATAATCTAAATATATGTAATTTTGTTTCTAGGGTGAGTTTTGTTCGAGCAATTTTCCTAGTAAAACAATGTTTTCAAAGCCTAGGGTTAGATTGCTAAATAGGTGTAAATGGAAGGCTTGTGTATGCTTGGACGTTCTGCATACCTAGTGCATGTGAACTAGTTGCATGAATGGTAAGAATGGTGGGGCTGTTACGTGTAGACATGTGAGAATGTTCACTTGAAACAAATTTGTGGCTAGGTTGATCCACTGGGCTATGATCTGCAAATTCTGTGAAGAACATTTTGTAAATTGATTGGTATGGCTCAGTAGACTTTGTAGTCTGCAAGCGCTTCTAATTTAAGCAGGACACATATAACTGTATCAATGCAACTATACTCATTGTACAAAGTCACCTAAGTGGCTACCCTTGTTCTCATATCTATGCTTGTGTCTTGTTGTGACTAGAAGTATTGTTTGTTGTAATATGGCCTAATTGTACAAATGTATATAATAGATGGCATACGTTATGTAACCAAGTTACATGAAACAGTTAAAGCTAAGGAGTAGGTTACTATTGCAATGGTTTCATTTGCAATTCAGGGATAATAAACATTTTATCTTTTTTCTATTGGTTGGAGCAGGTCTATTATTCATTTTTGTTAAAGTAAATTAAGAAAATAAGAGAACATTATATATTTTGCAAATATTTAATCACTGGATGTAAATTGTGTTAGCTTTAGCGACGGGGTGGTAGATACTGAAGCAATAAATACATGTTTAATGCATTAAATGGTATGACTAGTGGGTAAAAAACAATAGTCTATTAAATGCAAATTGTGCGAGATTTGTAGGTGGGCTTGTGGGTATGTAAGTTGTGAATGCATAGCGAATGCATGGAATCTAGGGAAGTGATCAATTTTGTTTGTGCTAATTTTGGTTTGTTTCTTGTCTATTGAGAAACTTATGTGTTTTTAGCTTTGGATTCCCCTGTTTCATGTTTGCTAAGTTTGTGAGGCCCTTGAATGGTGGAGGAGCTATGGAGTTTTGTTTAAGCAATTTTCCCAATAGCTTAGTTTTTATGGCTAAATCAGTAAGCATTAGCATTCACTTTGTAATAAAAGATAGGAAATGCATTAAACATTTCGAGCAAAAGAACTCCATCAATAAATGCGTTAAGAAACATGATCTTCCAATGTGTCTAAGAATTATGTATTATAAGAATTATGAACAATGAAGGAGAACGTTGGTTGAAGAATCTGATTTTCCAAATAGAGAGATGGGCATAGTGGATGACATGCCATGTAGTTCATAAACATGAAACTATTTTTTGCCCAAAAGCATGTTACTTTTGCAATCAGGAATATGCATAATTGCAATTATGGGATATGCAATTCATTGGTTAAATATTTTTTAAAAATTTTAATGCCTTGAGTGGTGGTTTGTGCTTATTGTTTGTTGAGAAGCTTGTGTGGTTTTAGCTCTGGGTTGTTGTCTTCGATGTTTGTTATTCTCTGCAGTGTTTGAATGGGGGAGGAGTCGTAAGAGTGGTGCACTACTGGTGAGTGGTTGATCTGTTTGTTTGTGATACTTGATAACTAGAAGTATTGCTTTTTGTTATAGGGAAAACTAAATGGTTCATTTCTTTTGTGCCAACAAGCTCTTTGTCAAAGTGTTGATGGTTAATATGACACAAACAACATTAAAACAGAATATTTCTATTCTATTTCTCTTGAAAAAGAAAGACTACATGTAGTGGCCTAACTCCCAAGGTCTTGGTAGTTGGTTCTCAACTGTCTGATGTCACTCAATTGGTTCATGCAACTGTAATATTCAAGGGGCCTGGGCTGGTAACAAAGGATTCAAGCTATGACTCTCTTTGTCAAAATAGTTCCTGTAAATCAAGGGGTTTAAAATAAAAGAAAAAGATAGATCCAAGGGGTAAATCAGTAAGTATGAATTAAATTTATCTACTATCCAGACATATACTTTTAACAATGAATGTTTTCTTAACCGATCACAAAAACCATAGTATGACACAACCCACAGTATAACTGTACCATCGTATACATCTTAGGTGCTTAATTCAATTCCTCTATTCGCCTATCACAAGTATTTCCAAGATCTCAAAATCACACACATTCATTCATCATTAAAACTATAGATCAACAGACTTTAATAACCTTAATTCAATGACAATTTAACAAGATAATCTTTAAACCTGGTTTCTTCTAATGACTTTCATCACATAAGAAACTATCATGCTTCAGCACAATCACTGGCATTCAAGTGGATTATAACTCATTAACCTTATCAATCAACACAATTTAATGCAAACTCCATATTTCGTAAACCTGCAATTCTATTAACTATAAACAAGATCTGGTACAATGTATCTCTGCAAAATGCTCTATAAAAATTCTATCTCCTAGCACTAGGTAAGCCAATCCAATTCTCAATTAGCCGACCCTTACAATGTAATACCCCACTGGTATTTATAGAATACAAAAAAGAAGTTCGAACTTTACTTCTATCTTAGGCTTTCCACCTTTTTAGGAACAATCAACTGTCTTGGAAACTCAGATCAATTTCGATCTTGAGTTCTTACATTACACATTCAGTTTGATCTAACAATAGAAGATAGAAAATAGGAGAAAAGAAGATCCCACATCCTTGAGACTGCCAGTGCTGCATGCATGCAACATGCAAGGAAGAAGATCATCATGCATCATGCAAGGAAGAAGAATATCATGCATGCAAGATTTTATGCATGTGATGCTGGATCCGCTATGAACTCATCATAACTGGTGAAGACTTGTTGTAGCATATCCATATCTGGCCCATCAATCCAGTTATCTTCAAATTTGATGCGATCCAACTCAACTGCAGCAAATTCTTTCATGCTTTTTACCTTGACCAACTCTCTTCCTGCAGCTTTTATCTCTTCCTTGACCTCTACAAGTCGATCTATCACTAAGTCTTCTCCATCATCCTGCATGAGTCCTTGGAATCTTTCATTCCATTTCTCTCTAACCTGACTTAACGGCATGCCATCTTTAGTCATTACATTCACATCTACTATTATAGCCATAACCGCTTCCAACTCTTCCAACTGCTCAGTTAAATTATTAACTGCTTCCTGAATTTCATCCTTATGCTTGCTCAAAAAGCCAGTCCTAAACTTAAGGATACGAGAAGTCTTTTCTACAAAATCTTTATTATCATCTTCGAGTATAGATTCTTCTAGAAGAGTAGTTAGAGGCAATGTATTTATCTTCTCTAACTTTTCACTATACTCTTTGTACTCTTCTTTTAACTTCTCGGAGGCCTCAATATATTGATGCATCTCTTTTATTACTCCTTCCGCCTCCTTATAGGTTTCAAACCCCTTTTCCAAAACCTCACCTACCTCCGGTTCACTTTGTCTATCCATTTGTCAACCATCTCCACCTTACCTCTAACCTGCACCAAATCATCAACCTCCTTTTTGCTTAGCAAAATAGGAGTCTCAATTGTTACAAGTTAGATTAAGAATTTACAGTGAGGTAGATTAGAGATTTTTACAGTGAGTTGAGGTAGATTAGATTTATTGTTTAATTTAGGGTTTCGTTGTTTGGTAGAATGGCAGGGTTTTAAAACCTGTGCCCTAGTTTTATTAAGTTTGTTAGATTAGGGTTTCGTCGGTCTCTGCAATAAGTTTTAAATAAATGGTTCTAAAATACAATTGTTCCCCCATGGTTGTATGAGGGTAGAGTTTTTTAAGCTCCTTTGCTATGTTATGGCGACCTAGGTTTAATCATGAAGTTATGATGAAAATGAATAAATTTGATGATGTCATGATTAGCATAGGCCGAGGCGGGATTGGAATGGGTATTGGCATAAGAGTTTGTTTTTACCAAAGTTGTCAATTCCATTTCTATGTCATTTTCGATTTCGAGTTCTAAAAAGGTTTTATTGAAGTATGTGATAATTAGCGGAGGCAGGATCGGAACTGATCTTGAACTTAAGGATTTTGTTTGTAAAGGTTATTTTTGTTTTCATCCCGTGTCCGGCTCCGCATATTGTGGAAAGTCTTTTGTCGAAGTAACGATAACCAAATCGGAGGCGGAGGCGGAATGGAAATAGAATATGAAATGAGAGGAATTTGAAGAAAACCAAATCCCTTTTTAATTCTGATCCCGGTTCCGATAACTTCCTCGACTCTGACTTCGAGCTCATTTGTTACCAGCTGAAGTTCCTATATTGGTTTTTGTTCCGAGTCTGCCAGTTTTGTAAAAATGATTATTTTGTGTTTCTGTCTGATTCCGACTCTGATATATATGTAACAAGTATGTTTTTAAAACATATTTTATAATGATTTATTTGAAGGTCTAATTAGAGGTTTGCTTGCAGGAGATTTGAGAGATGTCAGGAACATCAGGAGAGGCTGCTCGAAGGAATCAACCGGCGGGAACGTCAAAGCCTGCATCGAAAATCAAGAAGGTGAAACCAGAAAAACTACCTTATACATTAAGGTATGATCATAGGAATCCGGTGATGAAGGCGAGCAAGGTGGAATCAAACTAGTCAGATATCACAGATACCAATCTGGGCCAGTATAGTTTTGAAGAATTACATGAAGAGACCTTTGCAGAAAGGGCAAACTTGACAGGGAGAACTCAAAGGATTGTTGACTCCGGTCTGGCACATATCACTGTGTTTCCTTTGTCAGTTCAGTGTCCGGAGTTGATATATACAGTGGCCAGTACTTATAATCCAGCTACAAGATTATGCATGGATTCATAGAATAATGTGATTATAGATCTTACTCCGTAGATGTTCCAAAGCATATTCAATGTTCCTGATCCCAAGAATTTAGTGCAGTTGACTGAGGCTGAGGCATTGGAGAAATACAGTAAGCATAAAGACTCCAATAAGTCTCATTTAAACAAAAGATGGTTAAGTACCAAGAAGAAGTCTTTGAGCAAACTGGCAGATCAGCCAAAGAGGGCAGACTTCAAGAAGGAGATATCTGATTTAATATTGATGTTGTCCAGAGTGTTTGGGAAGAGGGATGCCTTCCATTTCAAGGAATGGATGTTTCATTTTATTCAAGTGATTTTTCAAGGTGATTATCAATTTGATTGGTCCATGATTGTTTTCGATGCCATACATGATCAGCTCACAAGGGTCAGACAGACCAAATCTTTCTTCATGACTTCATATGTGGTCTATGCTGCAACAAGATTGGGGATTTTCCCAGGATTAAATACAGCAGGTATAATGGGAGTCTTGGATGGACAAAGGAAGGTATGGGAACACTATGATCAATTATCCCTTCAGGTTGCTGAGACTCACTTCAAAAGAGTCAATGATGCATTTTTATATGTGGTTATCAACCAGTTGAGTGGAGATGCAGGATACAGGTTAAGTCAGGAAGCTATGGCTTTCATTTCTGAATGGGGAAGTTGGTACATCCAATACCCCAAATTTACATACTTCAGATTGTTTGGGTTTGAAGGTCATCCCCATTTACTTCCAAGATGCTGCAGCAATAGAATAGTGCTTATGGAATTTGTATATCAAGCCATCGGAGTTAATGCTAGATTTGGGATGAAGCATAAGACAAGGTGCCATAAGTTTCCTATGACACTGGGGGAATATGGTTGTCAACACTTGAAGGCGGCTAAGGTGGTTTGTAATGAGTTGATACAATTAAAATTGGGATTGTATACAGCTCGTAAGTATTTTGATCCGAAAAAGAAGATGTATACTTTATTACCTTTAGTATTTACTAGACACTTTAATTTGTTAGAGGATTTTTGGTGTGATAGGCAGGATGAATTTGACTTAAGGAGGAAGAATTATGAGAGATTACCAGTCTCACTTATGGTAGAGTTGGGCATTAAAGATAATATTCCTGACACTTTGGTGGATGATGGAGTGGTATTAGATCCCTCATATGAAGCTTTGAATATTGGCACCAAAAACTTAGATCCAATAGACTGGAGTGAAGAAGAAATGATTGACATTAAGAAATTGGGAAGAACAGTCTTGGATAGAAGTGTGCAATGGTTGATGATGAGGACTCAAGCTCCTCAGGGACCAATCCTCAAGAAAGGTAAAGGGTATAAGAGGATTAAAAGAAAGGCACCTTCCAAGGAACCATTGGAATTCTTTCCTCCGGATGTTGAAGAAACAGAGTTGGAGGTGGTTGATGAAGAAGAAGAGACACCCGAGGGAGATGTTCCAATTGAATCTGTTTTCCTATGCCCGCATTGGGTGAGTCATCTACACAAGCCCCACTCACAAGAAAGAAAAGCAAAGAAGTTCAAGGAGTGCTTTATGCCATGGCTGAAGCTACTAAAGGAAAAGAAGTGGAGGAAGAGTTGGTAGAAATTGAGACAGATTCGGATGAAACTCTGTCAGAGAAGGACTTGCAAGAAAACATGCCTCTAGATCCTACTATTGAGCAGATTCTTACATAGGAGGATCAATGGAAACAGTTTGAAGATGCTACCAGAGAATCTGATGCAAGGGCTGCTGTGGAGAAACAAAAGGAAATAGAGGCAAAGTTGCAATATGATGCTCTACTTCAATAGCAACAATCAAAGGAAAAAGAAGTTGAAACAAGGGCAGCAGCTGATACAATGGAGGAGCAAATAAAGCAACGAGAGCATGAGATCAAGGTCAAAGCTGAAAATGACAAGCTGGAATTGATACAAAAGATCCATGATCTCGAGGAGGAGAAAGCAAGAAACCGAAGGGAAAAGGAAGCCCTTGTTGCTAGATTGAAGCTTGCAGAGGAGACTCGATTGAAAGAACAAGAGGTTGAAGCTCTAAGGAAAGAAAAAGAGGCCAAAGAGCTGGTAAAGAAACAGCAAGCTGAGAAAGAAAGGGAAAAGGCAGAGAAACTCATAGCCTTGGAAGTAGAAAGGATAGAAAAGGAAGAAACTGAAAGGAAGCAAAAAGAAGAAGAGGTCGGAGCTGCAAAACTTAAAGCTTTAGAGGCAGAACGGTTGGAAAGAGAGGCCTTAGAGAAAGAAAAAGAGAAGGATCAGATGGAAGAGGAAAGATTGAGAAAAGAAGAAGAAGAAAGGAAGATGCGGGAACAAAGAGATAGAGAGGAGGCTGAGAAGTTGGTGCAGTTGCATGTACTGCAGGAGCAACAAGAAAAGGCAAAGGTTGATTCTCAACCTGAGGTAGATATTCAGCCATCCTCTACAGTTGCTGCTTCCTCTTCCATGATGATGACTTCAAGTGCTCCTACATGGTTGAAATTAGATTTGCAGAAGAGAGCTAGAACACCTCCTCAACCTCTTAATTGGGAGGATATGATGAAGGAGATTGAACGGGAAAGGCCTAAGAAGAAGGCTAAAATTTTGCATTCTACCAGACTCACAAATAAAGGAGAGATAGTTGTTGAATGTGTCGTGCCTATGACTGAAAAGGAGGTAGGGGATATGCAGCTCACAGACTATCAATTGAGTACGGTTAACTTGGGAAGACCCACTAGAAATCAACAAATGAATCTGATTGATGTGGTGGCTTCAACGACAAAATCAAGAATGATCAAGGACAAACAAAAGAAAGATGAGCTTAAGGCTCAGTTAGATCAGTTACATTCATTTTTGAAGAGTGTCTCCTCTCCAAGGTCACAAAAGGTTGCAGCAATTGAGACTCCTATTTTGCTAAGCAAAAAGGAGGTTGATGATTTGGTGCAGGTTAGAGGTAAGGCGGAGATGGTTGACAAATGGATAGACAAAGTGAACCGGGAGGTAGGTGAGGTTTTGGAAAAGGGGTTTGAAACCTATAAGGAGGCGGAAGGAGTAATAAAAGAGATGCATCAATATATTGAGGCCTCCGAGAAGTTAAAAGAAGAGTACAAAGAGTATAGTGAAAAGTTAGAGAAGATAAATACATTGCCTCTAACTACTCTTCTAGAAGAATCTATACTCGAAGATGATAATAAAGATTTTGAAGATAAATACATTGCTCTAACTACTCTTCTAGAAGAATCTATACCAAGATGATAATAAAAAGAGATTTTGTAGAATTGCAAAGGCGTAAGACATCACTATCCTTCTTTGATGATAATGGTACGACTCGGGAAAAATGGTTTACCTATTTTCAAAATACCCAAAGAAAATTTTAGTCACCCAAAAACTACTTGGCTTATGAACATCTTACCTTGAATGAGATCAGATATTTGTAGGATAATCTGAGTTTGAATCTCAAATGTAATGTGCTCATGAGTTATTTCTGAATCTGAGTGTGTGCCTATATTGTGCATCATTCTTTGTAGATACTTTCTCTGCTTGTAAACAACTATACCTAAGTTTCAAGCTACATAAGTTGAGTCCTTTAACTATCGTGCAGTAAAATCCTGGGTATTGCTCCGCTGCCAGACAGGCGTCCATAGCCCCGACGGAGATACCTCTAGTCCTCTCAAAGCATTGCTCTACTGCCAGACAGGCATCCATAGCCCCGATAGAGATACTTGATTACCCACTTGATATTGAGCTTGCTTTTCTTTCTTTCTTTCTCTTCTCTTTTTTTTTTAAATAGAAATTCTTTTATGCATCTCTCAATACTCAGATTCAATGAATCTAAAATGTGGGTTGAGTACTACAATGGATTTCATGATAGTTTTGGAATCTGATTTTTCACTTGAAACATAGATAGAGTCACTCTAAAACAAATAGGTAACTACTCATGCAGATGTTTTTCTAATTTGGTGACAGATCTTTGATCACAATTCATGAGATATTCACATTTACATCTTCTGTCCTTAATAACTTTTCCAACCCAAACTAGAATGATCATAAAACATAAGTTTTAGAATGAAATCCTTTTCAGTGATTATAATGAGAATACTTAAACCAATTTCTCTCCTAGTACCAATAGTATACTTTGAATAACAACCCCCTAACTTGAGATGAGCAAAATAAGAATCCCCAATGAAACAAGACAAAACAAAACCAAACAAACAAAAACAAAGAAAGAAAACAAAACAAAACAAACAAACAAGCAAAAACAAAAAGTAAAACCTAAAAACTAAACTTAACTACATATGATACAATATAATACATTCTTTTTCAAAACACCAGACTTTCTATGCACCAAAATAGTGCTTGAGAAACTTGACCATTAACTGGTAATGGAACAGGCTCTCCTGTTAGGGTACTCAAACGAAAGGCATTCTCCCCTAATATTTCAGCTATTTGGTAGGGACCTAACCAAAGTCTATCGAATTTCTGATGTTCTCCCTTCCTTTCTCTAGCCTTATCCCATAATAGCACAAGGTCTGATATTCTAAAAGCTTTCACTTTGGCTCTTTTGTCAAACCAGCGCTTGACAACAGCCTGATGTTTAGAGAATTGCTGCAAAGCAGCATCTCTTTGTTCTTCCATGTTCAACAAGTTAAGCAGTCTTACCTCAATCCTATCATCCCTATTATAAAACTCCTGCATAAATTTCAGAACAGGTATTTGTAAATGTATGGGAAAGATTGGATCCTGGCCATAAACTAGCTTAAAGGGTGAATTACCTAGGGCTGCTTTAATTCTGGTTCGATCTGCCCATAAGGAAAATCTCAACTGGGTATGCCAATCCCTAGGGTTACTTTCTAACAACCTTTTTATTACTTCCAATAAATTCTTATTTGTGGACTCAGCCACTCCATTCCCCTGAGGGTAATAATTGGAAGAATATTTTAATACAATCTTATGCTCATAAGCCCATGAAATAAATTCAGCAGAGGAAAAACAGGGCCATTATCACATACCAGAGCAAATGGAACTCCAAACCTGGTTGTGATGTTCTCTGTCAGAAACTTAATAACCACCTCCGTGGTGCTATTTTTGCAAGGCAAAGCCTCCGTCCAATGCGTGCAATAATCCGTCGCAGTTAAGATGAATCTGTGACCTGCAGAAGAATTTGGATTAATCACCCCTACAAAATCAAGTGCCCATTGAGCAAATGGCCTTACCTCATAAACTGGCTGTAGAGGCATCACAGGATTTCTTTCTCTTGATGCAAAAGTTTGACATACATGACAAGTTCTGCAGTGTTGATGTGCATCCCTAAATACATAAGGCCAATAGTAACCTGATCTTAAAATCTGATGAGCCAATGCATCAGCAGATCCATGTCCTATTCCATGCCTACCATGAAATTCACTCATAGCATGTTTAGCTTCTTGCTGATCCAGACAACGCAAATAGATTCCTTGGAAATTCTTCCTATAGATTGATCCTCCTTTAAGCATATAATGAGCGCTTTTCATCCTTAGTGCTCTTCTTTGAGTTGCATTCATCCCTTCTGGACACTTGTTGTTGAGGAGAAAAAAAACTAAGTCTGTATACCAAGGATCTTTTGTGAATGACTGAACAGTGTATTGTTGACAAGTTATACTTCTGTTCACTTCAGCCATTGCCTTTGACAAACCTTGACCTCTTACAAGCTTCATTGGGTGAATCTCCAAGTCAAATTCTTGTAAAATGGCCATCCATTTCCCTCTTCTTTCCCCTAGTTCACTTTGCATCAGGAGGGACTTTACAGCTGGATCTAGGACTATAGCCATCACTTGACTTCGGATTATGTAGTGTCTGAATTTTTTCACTGCTCGCACTAATGCAAATGCCTATTTTTCTATTGATGAATATCTTACCTCTGCATTCTTAAAGGGAGAGCTCATAAAAGCAATAGGCCTCTCTTCATTCTCTTCTCTTCTCTGTGTCAAGACTGCTGCACATGAATGTTCAGAAGCAAAAGAATAGATGTAAAAGGGTTTTAGATAATCTAGGCTTGTCAAAACAGGTGCCTCAGATATAGTTTGTTTAATCTGCATGAAAGCAGATTTAGCCTCTTCACTCCATTCAATCTTCGCATCCTTCTTCATCATTTCATTAAGTGGTTTAACAATTTCTACAAACCCTGTTATAAACTTCCTAACAAAATTAACCCTTCCAAAGAAAGATCTCATCTCCTTCTTACTTCTTGGACTTGTTAACTTCAAAATGGCCTCTACTCAATCAGGATCTATGGAAATTCCCTCCTCTGATATAATGTGACCCAAAAGCTTCCCTTCAGAAACTCCAAATACACATTTCTTTGGATTGAGAGAAACACCATAACTAATACATTTCTTCAGTACTTTCTCTAAATCAGTAGCATGATCTTCTCTACTCTTAGAAAAGATGGTCAGATCATCAACATAGATGATTATACACTTTCCTATTAGATCTTTAAACGCTACATCCATCGCTCTCTAAAAAGTAGCACTAGCATTAATCAAACCAAATGGCATCCTCCTTTAGGTAAATGTGCCCCACTTTGTAGTGAAAGCAGTCTTCATCCTATCCTCATGACTTATCAATACTTGATTATATCCTGAATATCCATCCAAGAAAGACATCATTTGAGATCCATTAACCTTTTGCAAGACTTCATCAAGAGAAGGTAATGGATAATTATCCTTCTCAGAGGCTTTATTTAAATTTCTGAAATCCACACATAACCTGATTTCCCCATTCTTCTTCCTCACAGGAACTAGATTAGCCACCCAGGTAGAGTGTCTAACTGGAAAAATTATTCTTGCAACCAAAAGCTTTTGTACTTCTCTCTGAATCAGAGGTTCGATTAATGCATTGACTGGGCGTTGCTTTTGGCGAAACGGCTTCGCTTTTGGCTTAAGAGGAATCGTATGTGTGATGACAGATGTATCAAAAGTCTTCAAATCATTGTAGCTCCAAGCAATTGCTTCGATATTTTGTTTTAAAACTTTGATTATCTCATCCTTTATTTCCGGAGGACAAGTCTTTCCTATAAGAACATTCCTTTCTACCCCTGAGTGAGTCAAATTAACGGATTCATACTTGCCTCCCTTACTCTTTGCAGGCATTCTTTGATAAGCTCGTGGATCTGAATCAAATATCCTCTCCAATGCTATCATTCCTTTTGGAATGTTATTACTCTTTAAATCCATTATCCCTTCTGGATTGTCACTTTCTGTATTGTCACTTCTTGGATTCCAGTCTCCTTGATCCCTATCAACATCATCAATTATGTGCCCTTGAAACACATCAAAACTCTCCAAAAAGGTCAAAATATGTTGGTCATCATTAAACACCTGGAAGTGTCTAACATTGTCAGGAATTGCAGGAACTGAAATCAATTCCATAGAAAACCTTTTCAGATTTGAATCCTACATGGGCTCTAATGTACTTGCTGCAATAGCAAGAGCATTTGCTATTTGATTTACTTCCCTTGGAATAAGAGTAATCCCAAAGGCATCAAAATCTTCTATTAAATTTCAGACCCTATTCCTATAAGCATCCAATCTTTTATTATGGCAAGTGTATTGACTACGTACCTGCTTCACAATAACCTCAGAGTCTCCCATCACTGTAAGAGCAGTTACTTTCTTCTTATGAGCAAACATAAGTCCTCTTGCAAGTGCCTCATATTCAACCACATTGTTAGTGCAACCAAACTGCAATCTGTAAGAAGCAAAATAAGTTTTCCCTTTCGGGTTTGTTAGTTCAATTCCAACTCCACTTCCTGCTTTAGATTTAGAACCATCAAACTTAAGAGTCCATAACTGGTCTTTAACTGGGAGCTCTTTCCTTTTAGAAACTACAGGGATTTTATCACTTGTGACATGTGGCGGCTCGGACTTTTTCTTTTTATCAAAATTCGCGTTGAGAAGAAGGTCAGTTAATGATTTTCCTAGTTCCTTAATTTGTTCAACAACCACCTCCTGAGTGATTTCTTGGGCTGAGTCAGGGTCTAACTCATCTTCTATTAACTCTCTTGACAGTGGCAAAGCATCTGGAATAGGAGTATTAAAATGAAACTGAGATACATCCACTTCTTCTTTTTGATCTAAAAACCCTAAGACCTGAGTCTGTTCTACTGGTAAAGGAACCTCTTCTTGAGAAAGACTAATCCGTGTAAGAATAGTTGCATCCTTAGCTTGGAAAGAGAACTCATTGATGGGAGTCTCAATTACCTCTTGAGATTCTTGCTTGGGTAAATCTACATGCCTTAGAATATCTATGCATGACTGACATGTCAACTCCGAATGGTTATGATAGTGTATTCTACACCAATTAGGAAGCAATAGATTACTCAATTTAGTTTTTGTTCCTAAAACCAACCTATCTTGTTGCAATTTCCTTATTAGAACTTCCTGATTAATGTGAATCATCGAATCAGTGTGGTCTAAATATAGTGTATCCTCAGAACTAACTACAGAAAAAGTAAGAACTTCCTCTTGCTTGTAAACACCCATCTCAGTTTCAAAGAATGCTACTTCATTTGAAGTATCATACTCTATAATCATGTGTTTGAGCCTAGGTTCACTTTCAATTCTTATCTGAGTGGCAACCCCTTTCCAAGGTAACTACATGTGCGAGAAGTCTAGGGACAGATATCCACCTATGCTTTTCATTAGCTCTCAACTTAAAAGCATCCCATATGTTTCTGGGATATTAGCAACTTGAATATCTATATAGGTCTGGATCTTTGGGTCTGATCCAACCTGCACATGCATATTCTTCAACTCACCTACAACATTAACTTCAGTTTTATCCAATTGAATCACTTTTTTGTTGGTTGGAATAGGACTTAATCCTAACTTTTTACAAATCAAAAAAGGCATGACATTCCCTGATGCTCCAGAATCTAATAAGCAATTGTGTAGATTCTTTCCAAAGATCCTCAAACTTAACAAGAAAGGTGGGGTACTGATCTTACCTTTATACATAGCAGCATTCATCTCCTTTGTAGGAGTCACTTTACCTTTCCCTTTCAAGCGATCCGTTTCTTCCAAAGCTTTTAATACTACTTCCCTTTGAGCTGGGCACCACTTCATGATATCAAAGAAGGATAGTGATGTCTTTTGCCTTTGTAATTCTGCAACAAAATCAAACTTTGAATCATTCCTAAATTGATATTTAGGAAAAGAAGGTTGATTACCTCTATTCCGAGTATCAGAAGGTCCCTTTGGTGGGGGTGGATTGTTATCTGCATTTTGATTTGGTGGAACCATGTTGTTAGGGGGTGTAGATGTAGTAAATGGCCCTTTATTCTGGTTCCTCAGAAAGTGACCACCCTTAGATTGGAAGGCTTGAGCATCATAAACATCTTCTTCCGGCTCATTATCCCCTTGCATAGGGAATTGATACTTTTCTTCAATAGTTTCATAAGTCATAGCAGTGCTGGCCGGCCCATTGCCTTGATTAGAATTTCTTGCTTGAGGATGGGCATCAGCCTATGCAATTTTCACCATCTTCTCCATTTCTGGGCAATTGACCTCAGAATGGGCTGCTGTGTCATGCAACCTACACCAATTTGTCATAAAATTTAAATCAGCAACATTAGCAGTATTTGATCTCTCTTCACCTACTTGATAACTATGAGGAACTCCTCCATTGTTAGGTCCAGTATTCCACTGTCTATTATTATTGTTGTTGTTATTAAACCTCTAATTGTATCCTCTATTTTGATTTTGATAATTCTGGTTCGAGGAGTTTTGATTCTGGAAGTTCCTATTGGTGTTCTGATTAGAGTAATTGCCCTGATTGTTGTAATTCTGATTTTGATTATTGGGAGGATTTTTTCTGAGCTGTGCCATGTCATTTGACATTTGAGAGAGAGTCTTTTTGAGAGTCTCTACTTCACTTGTAAGTTGAACAATTTGATCATTATGCACATTTTGAACTATAGCTAGGGAATGGACATGGGTTGGTCCTCCCCCTTGCTGTGGTTGATTTTGAGGTTGATGTTGAGATTGCTGCTGTGGGGACTGATGTGGGCAATCATGCATGCTATTGCCAAAGAAGGGCACAGTTGGTGGAGCTTGCAACTCAGATACAGGTCCATAATGGGAATAAGACATCCCTGGGACAGTGTTATATAATGGTGGATTAGGCATCTGATAATTCATTGGAGAAAAAGATACTCCCAACCCTCCAGGTTGTAGATTTATTTGCTATTGCAATTTGATAGCCAAATGATAAATATTAGATAGTGAGTCAATCTCATCAGGTTGATAAGTTCTTTGTAAGAATAGACCAATCAAAGGATCAATAGCTCTCAAATATGCCTATATAGCCATGGCTTCCGGTACTAGGTAAGGCTTTTGTAGCCTACGATACATTCTATGGAACCTAGTGTTAAACAAGGGCAACGGTTCATGATGCTCCTTTCTAATAGTGGAAAGTTGGTGATATAGTATTGCAGGGTCTACACAAACCCTGAACTGATTAATAAAAGCATTCTCTAAATCATTCCAACCTAGAATGGATCCTTGGGGCAGATTTAGATACCAATTATATGCCATATCTCCTAAACAGTAAGGAAATAGTCTACATACCACATTTTGATGAGCCACTTGAGCTCGCGTACATGCATCTTTAAATGCTTATATATGTTCCTCTGCGCTTCTTGATTCTCCATGCATGTATTTTGGATAGAACTTCTCTAGGTTCTTTGGTAAATCATGAAATCCACCTAGAATAGTCCCTAACGGGGAGGGATTACCCACAAAATAAGCCATTGGTGGGATTGGTTGGGCATGTGGTGGTGATAAAGGCCGAATTGGTGGTGAAAAAGGCCTACTTGGTGGTGGTGTGGATGGAATTGGTGGAAATCCTAGTGGAGTAAGCGGTGGTGGTAATGTAGGTATTTCTACCCTATGAGCATGAGGTCTTGATCTAACCGGGGTTTGAAGTTCTTCGAATAGTTCATGATTAGTAGAGGATCTAAGAACCCTCTCATATCCCTCAGGCGAAAAAGATCTTTCATGAGCTAGCTTGTCCTTTCAGGCCCTCCTTCTAGTGCCAATTTCTATTGATGGTTAAAATGACACAAACAACATTAAAAAAAAATATTTCTATTCTATTTCTCCTGAAAAAGAAAGACTACATGTAGTGGCCTAACTCCCAAGGTCCTGGTAGTTGGTTCTCAACTATCTGATGTCACTCAATTGGTTCATGCAACTGTAATATTCAAGGGGCCTGGACTGGTAACAAAGGATTCAAGCTATGACTCTCTTTGTCAAAATAGTTCCTGCAAATCAAGGGGTTTAAAATAAAAGGAAAAGATAGATCCAAGGGGTAAATCAGTAAGTATGAATTAAATTTATCTACTATCCAGACATATACTTTTAACAATGAATGTTTTCTTAACCGATCACAAAAACCATAACATGACACAACCCACAGTATAACTGTACCATCATATACATCTTAGGTGCTTAATTCAATTCCTCTATTTTCCTATCACAAGTATTTCCAAGATCTCAAAACCACACACATTCATTCATTATTAAAACTATAGATCAACAAACTTTAATAACCTTAATTCAATGACAATTTAACAAGATAATCTTTAAACCTGGTTTCTTCTAATGACTTTCATCATATAAGAAACTATCATGCTTCAGCCCAATCACTGGCATTCAAGTGGATTATAACTCATTAACCTTATCAAACACACAATTCAATGCCAAACTCCATATTTCGTAAACCTGATATTCTATTAACTGTAAACAAGATCTGGTACAATGTATCTGTGCAAAATGCTCTTTGAAAATTCTATTTCCTAACACTAGGTAAGCCAATCCAATTCTCAATTAGCCGACCCTTACAATGTAATACCCCACTAGTATTTATAGAATACAAAAAAAGAAGTTCGAACTTTACTTCTATCTTAGGCTTTCCACCTTTTTAGGAACAATCAACTGTCTTGGAAACTCAGATCAATTTCGATCTTGAGTTCTTACATTACACATTCAGTTTGATCTAACAATAGACGATAGAAAATAAGAGAAAAGAAGATCCCATGTCCTTGAGACTGCCAGTGCTGCATGCATGCAACATGCAAGGAAGAAGATCATCATGCATCATGCAAGGAAGAAGAATATCATGCATGTAAGATTTTATGCATGTGATGCTAGATCTGCTATGAACTCATCATAACTGGTGAAGACCTGTTGTAGCATATTCATATCTGGCCCATCAATCCAGTTATCTTCAAATTTGATGCGATCCAACTCAACTGCAGCAAATTCTTTCATGCTTTTTACCTTGACCAACTCTCTTCCTGTAGCTTTTATCTCTTCCTTGACCTCTACAAGTTGATCTATCACCAAGTCTTTTCCATCATCCTACATGAGTCCTTGGAATCTTTCATTCCATTTCTCTCTAACCTGACTTAACGACATGCCATCTTTAGTCATTACATTCACATCTACTATTATAGCCATAACCGCTTCCAACTCTTCCAACTGCTCAGTTAAATTATTAACTGCTCCTTGAATTTCATCCTTATGCTTGCTCAAGAAGCCAGTCCTAAACTTAAGAATATGAGAAGTCTTTTCTACAAAATCTTTATTATCATCTTCGAGTATAGATTCTTCTAAAAGAGTAGTTAGAGGCAATGTATTTATCTTCTCCAACTTTTCACTATACTCTTTGTACTCTTCTTCTAACTTCTCGGAGGCCTCAATATATTGATGCATCTCTTTGAATACTCCTTCCCCCTCCTTATAGGTTTCAAACCCCTTTTCCAAAACCTCACCTATCTCCTAGTTCACTTTGTCTATCCATTTGTCAACCATCTCCGCCTTACCTCTAACCTGCACCAAATCATCAACCTCCTTTTTGCTTAGCAAAACAAGAGTCTCAATTGCTGCAACCTTTTGTGACCTTGGAGAGGAGACACTCTTCAAAAATGAATGTAATTGATCTAACTGAGCCTTAAGCTCATCTTTCTTTTGTTTGTCCTTGATCATTCTGGATTTTGTCGTTGAAGCCACCACATCAATCAAATTCATTTGTTGATTTCTAATGGGTCTTCCCAAGTTAACCGTACTCAATTGATAGTCTGTGAGCTGCATATCCCCTACCTCCTTTTCAATCATAGGCACAACACATTCAGCAACTATCTCCCCTTTATCTATGAGTCTGGTAGAGTACAAAACTTTAGCCTTGTTCTTAGGCCTTTCCTGTTCAATCTCCTTCATCATGTCCTCCCAATTAAGAGATTGAGGAGGTGTTCTAGCTCTTTTCTGTAGATCTAATTTCAACCAAGTAGGAGCACCAGGAGCCATCATCATGGAAGAGGAAGCAGCAACTGTAGAAGATGGCTGAATATCTACCTCAGGTTAAGAATCAACCTTTGCCTTTTCTTGTTGCTCCTGCACCAACTTCTCAGCCTCCTCTCTATCTCTTTGTTCCTGCATCTTCCTGTCTTCTTCTTCTTTTCTCAATCTTTCCTCTTCCATCTAATCCTTCTCCTTTTCTTTCTCTAAGGCCTCTCTTTCCAACCGTTCTGCCTCTAAAGCTTTAAGTTTTGCAGCTTCGGCCTCTTCTTCTTTTTGCTTCCTTTTAGTTTCTTCCTTTTCTATACTTTCTACTTCCAAGGCTCTGATTTTCTCTGCCTTTTCCCTTTCTTTCTCAGCTAGCTATTTCTTTACTAGCTCTTCAACCTCTTTTTCTTTCCTTAGAGCTTCAGCCTCTTGTTCTTTTAGTCGAGTCTCCTCTACAAGCTTCAATCTAGCAACAAGGGCTTCCTTTTCCCTTCGGTTTCTTGCTTTCTCCTCCTCGAGATCATGGATCTTCTGTATCAATTCCAGCTTTTCATTTTCAACTTTGACCTTGATCTCATGCTCTTGTTGCCTTATTTGCTCCTCCATTGTATCAACTGCTGTCCTTGTTTCAACTTATTTTCCCTTCGATTGCTGCTGTTGAAGTAGAGCATCAGATTGCAAATTCGCCTCTATTTCCTTTTGTTTCTCCGCAGTAGCCCTTGCATCAGATTCTCTGGTAGCATGTTCAAATTGTTTCCATTGCTCCTCCTATGTAAGAATCTACTCAATAGTAAGATCTAGAGGCATGTTTTCTTGCAAGTCCTTCTCTGACAGAGTTTCATCTGAATCTATCTCAATTTCTACCAACTCTTCCTCCAGTTCTTTTCCTGTAGTAGCTTCAGCCATGGCATAAAGCACTCCTTGAACTTCTTTTCTTTTCTTTCTTGTGAGTGGGGCTTGTGTAGATGACTCACCCAATGCGGGCATAGGAATAGCAGATTCAATTGGAACATCTCCCTCCGGTGTCTCTTCTTCTTCATCAACCACCTCCAACTCTGTTTCTTCAACATCCGGAGGAAAGAATTCCAATGGTTCCTTGGAAGGTGCCTTTCTTTTAATCCTCTTATACCCTTTACCTTTCTTAAGGATTGGTTCCTAAGGAGCTTGAGTCCACATCATCAACCATTGCACACTTCTATCCAAGATTGTTCTTCCCAATGTCTTAATGTCAATCGTTTCTTTTTCACTCCAGTCTATTGGATCTAAGTTTTTGGTGCCAATATTCAAAGCTTCATATGAGGGATCTAATACCACTCCATCATCCACCAAAGTGTCAAGAATATTATCTTTAATGCCCAGCTCTACCATAAGTGAGACTGGTAATCTCTCATAATTCTTCCTCCTTAATTCAAATTCATCCTGCCTATCACACCAAAAATCCTCTAACAAATTAAAGTGTCTAGTAAATACTGAAGTTAATAAAGTATACATCTTCTTTTTCAGATCAAAATACTTACGAGTTGTATACAATCCTAATTTCAATTGTATCAACTCATTACAAACCACCTTAGCCGCCTTCAAGTGTTGACAATCATATTCCCCCAGTGTCATAGGAAACTTATGGCATCTTGTCTTGTGCTTCATCTCAAATCTAGCATTAACTCCGACGGCTTAATATACAAATTCCATAAGCACTATTCTATTGCTGCAACATCTTGGAAGTAAATGAGGATGACCTTCAAACCCAAACAATCTGAAGTATGTAAATTTGGAGTATTGGATGTACCAACTTCCCCATTCAGAAATGAAAGCCATAGCTTCCTGACTTAAACTGTATCCTACATCTCCACTCAACTGGTTGATAACCACATATAAAAATGCATCGTTGACTCTTCTGAAGTGAGTCTCAATAACTGAAGGGATAATTGATCATAGTGTTCCCATACCTTCTTTTGTCCATCCAAAACTCTCATTATACCTACCTTATTTAATCCTGGGAAAATCCCCAATCTTGCTACAACATAGACCACATATGAAGTCATGAAGAAAGATTTGGTTTGTCTGACCCTTGTGAGATGATCATGTATGGCATCAGAAACAATCATGGACCAATCAAATTGATAATCACCCTGAAAAATCACTTGAATAAAATGAAACATCCATTCCTTGAAATGGAAGGCATCCCTCTTCCCAAAAACTCTGGACAGCATCAATATTAAATTAGATATCTCCTTCTTGAAGTCTGCCCTCTTTGGTTGATCTGCCAGTTTGCTCAAAGACTTCTTCTTAGTACTTAACCATCTTTTGTTTAAATGAGACTTATTGGAGTCTTTATGCTTACTGTATTTCTCCAATGCCTCAGCCTTAGTTAACTGCACTAAATTCTTGGGATCAGGAACATTGAATATGTTTTGGAACATCTACGGAGTAAGATCTATAATTACATTATTCTGTGAATCCATGCATAATCTTGTAGCTAGATTATAAGTACTGGCCACTGTATATATCAACTCCGGACATTGAACTGACAAAGGAAACACAGTGATATGTGCAAGACCGGAGTCAACAATCCCTTGAGTTCTCCCTATCAAGTTTGCCCTTTCTACAAAGGTCTCCTCATGTAATTCTTCGAAACTATACTGGCCCAGATTGGTATCTATAATATTTGACCAGTTTGATTCCACCTTGCTCACCTTCACCACTGAATTCCTATGATCATACCTTAATGTATAAGGTAACTGTTCTAGTTTCACCTTCTTGATCTTTGGTGCAGGCTTTGATGTTCCAGCTGGTTGATTCCTTCGAGCGGCCTCTCCTGACATTCCTGACATCTCTCAAATCTCCTGCAAGCAAACCTCTAATTAGACCCCTTCCAATAAATCATTATAAAACCTATTTTAAAAACATACCTGTTACATATGTATCGGAGTCGGAGTCGGACAGAAACACAAAATAATCATTTTTACAAGACTGGCGGACTCGGAGCAAAAACCAATATAGGAACTTCAGCTAGTAACAAACGGACTCGGAGTCGGAGTCGGGGAAGTTATCGGAACCGGGATCAGAATGAAAAAGGGATTTGGTTTTCTTCAAATTTCTCTCATTTCATATTCTATTTCGATTCCGCCTATGCCTCTGATTTGTTTATTGATACTTCGACAAAAGACTTTCCACAATATGCGGAGCTGGACACGAGATGAAAACGGAACTTATAACCTTTACAAAGAAAATTCTTAAGTTTAAGATCAGTTCCGATCCCGCCTCCGCTAATTATCACATACTTCAATAAAACCTTTTTAGAACTCGAAATCGAAAAAAACATAAAAATGGAATTCACATCTTTGGTAAAAACAAACTCTTATGCCAATACCCATTCCAATCCCGCCTCCGCCTATGCTAATCATGACATCATCAAATTTATTCATTTTCATCATAACTTCGTGATTAAATCTAGGTCGCCATAACATAGCAAAGGAGCTTAAAAACTCTACCCTCATATGACCGTGGGGGAACAATTTCTATTTTAGAGCCATTTATTTAAAACTTATTGCAGAGACCGACGAAACCCTAATCTAACAAATTTAATAAAACTAGGGCACGGATTTTAAAACCCTACCATTCTACCAAACAACGAAACCCTAAATTAAAAAATAAATCTAATCTACCTCAACTCACTATAAAAATCTCTAATCTACCTCACTGTAAATTCTTAATCTAACTTACACCACAATAAAAACTTTTAATCTAATCTAAATCTACTGCAAATCTAAAACGACACGACGCGATCACGATTAAGTCATGAAAATGACAATGCCCAAAAATAGAAAGAAACGACACAACAAAATAAAACAACAAAGATAAAAATAAAACTAAAACAAACCAAAACAAGAACCTGCTCATTCAATCACATCGTTGATCATAAAATTGCTTAAAACACAATGATTGAACACGCGAACAAATACAAAGCAAAACACAACGAACACAACCGCAAATAAAACAACGAACAACAAAGATAAAAGACCTACCTCAAACGCAAACAAAGCCACACTAACTTTTCTGAATCAATTCACACACAATCCCTTCTCTATCTTGATCAATTTGCTCAAACGAACTCTGCTATTGCTATTCGCACTCTCAGACTTGTAATAATAACAATAATAATTTGCTTTAACCCTTAATAAAGAAAAATATGTGAATTTCTACCTACATCGGCAACCACCATTAATGCATTAAAACACAGTAAAGGAAGAGTCGAAACTGTAAGAGAACAAACACTAGTCTATAGTGCAACTTCTATCAAAAAGTCAACGACAAAAATTGGCGGGGGCGGAACCAAAATGGAAACAGGATCTTAAAATGATAAACTTTCCAAACCTTATTCCCATTCCGACTCCGCATTCGACAACTAAAAAAAAAACAAAAACAAAAACAAAAGGTAATTAAAAGACCAACCTAATAAAATAAAACACAAAAACCGAGACAAACAAACATTAAAAAGGGAGCGGAGTCGGGATCGGAATTGAATTTGATTTTGCAAATTTTTAATAGAACCATCCCAATTCCCACTCCTGCTCCGCTTCTGCTAAAGAGCAAAAACAAAGGCAATGAAAAGACCATCGGGATCAGAACCAAAAATACACTTCAAAAGACCTTCCAAAACCCGATTCAGCTCTGGTTCCCCTTCCGACAGAGAAAACAAAGAAAAACAAAATATTTGGCAAAACTGTACTCCAAATTTGGTTCCAAAAACAACTAAGTACAAAAACACAAAGGGGGACCCATTTTGACCAAGGCATAATAGGTCGCAAGGACATGGGATGCCTCTCGCAGCTACCACCTCACATAGGACATCATCAACACCTTCCACCAAATCCTCCTTGAACATATTTTCCATAAATAACTTTTCCTCATCTTTTTCAACCTGGTTATCCAAGAGAGAAGCCAAGAATCGAGACAAAATATTCAAATTATCTCATCCATACTCCTTATTTTCCAAATGCTCGGCACCCAGGACCATTTTAGTCGCCACCACCACCACCAACGGGTCATTTTTTAGCAGAATTCATTTCAAGCGTTGGTATGTCACTTTTTCAAAATGTAGCGTACCGAGTTGACGACTGTAAATAAATCAAGTTGTTCACCCCAAATTTCACCACCCTATCCACTGACAGCTCTATCACAAACTAAGAATGCTTATCCATCCAATCCCAAGCACTGAACACACAGCCATAAGAAGAAAGCACACCATTTACCTTCAACAAAAATGAAGAGAAAACCCACTTTCATCGACCTAAAATCCAAACCGTCTTGGAGTAATGTCAAATACGGATCGACCACCACCATTCAAAATAAGGCTCTTCCAAGCATGTTGAGGCCAACCCAAGGACTAGAAATCTTAAGGAAAATGTAAGCTAGTTGTCATCAGGATGCATGAGCTTACCATCTCTTCATTGCATTTAATATAGAGGAAAATAAATCTTCGTACCCTAATGGCTCCATGAACCGCCCACCTCCGCGCATAAACCCCACTCCATCTGATACCTTGGAAAAATTGCCATGTCCCCCCACATTGTTGGAGGGGTGCCCACCCTTCCACCCACTAATAAAAGTAATAATTTAATTAACATATACTTTTTCCTTTCTTTAGAATCTATGAGAAGTAAATTTATTTTCAATAGATATTAAAGTTCATTTATCTATTATAAGTCTATTTTTTAGATTATTAGAATCTATTGTAATAGAGTTTCTATAGCCATTGTTAATTTCATCCCTATTATAACTAGCTATTATTATTATACCTTCCAACCAATTAAAAATATTTGTTACTTATCAATAATAAATTGTCAATAAAAAATATAAATACTTGTTAGCAAATACATTCATATATTTTATTGGGAGAATTGTCACTATTGTAAATCAAGGACAACCTAGCTAAGTATGATCATACAAAAATAAGCACATCGAAAGAAATACATGTCCATTTTTCTTTCTCTCTCTTTAATTAATTTTAAAAATATATTGAATACATTATACATAATTTTTATTTATAGAATAACATTCCCATATTAAAAAATTAATAATTTAACTAAAACATTAACATATAAGCGGGGAGATCCAGGTGGGAAGTTGGCCTTGGAGGTAAGTTGTTCTCTAGGCCTTCTCTAAATGTTGGGGCTGGTAGGACCGGGTTTCTGGGAAACTAGGATGTGGACAAGCATTCAAGAGACCAGTCTTGGGAGGATCCAAAAAGAAGATGGATTTCTCTGTTTGGAACCAAACCTGTTGGTAAGTCTATTTTCCCTCTGGTTAGAAACATCTCAGTCCATTCGAGTGGGACGTATGCTATTCTTGTTCCTGAACCAGTGATTGATCATAATGTTTTATTGATGGCTTCATCGTTGGTGGGAAATTTTATGGGTCCAAGACCAAATATTGAAGTGGTTAAGGATTTTGTTAAAAACAGATGGAAAGTGAAAGGACAAATTGAGGTTGCAGCCCTACCCAAAGGTTTTTTCTCCTTTACTTTCTCCTTTGAAGAGGATAATCTTGCTATACTATGTGGGGGTTCTTGGGTTATTGGTAATTCATCCTTGGCTATTAAGAAATGGTCCCCTACGATGGAATTCTCAGATATGTCTTTTGAAGCAGTGCCTGTGTGGGTTCACATACGAGGTTTGCCTTTGGAGTTTTGGAATGAGGATTTTTTTAGGGGAATAGAAAATTCCTTTGGGGAACTATTATCTATAGATGCTATGACCTCGGCTAGGAAAAGGTTGGTATTTGCTAGGATCTGTGTGGGCATAACCCAGTCCACTAACTTTCCATCCTCAATAGAAATTGTGTCTAAACTTGGAAAGTGGGTTCAGACAATAGAGTTTGAGACTCTTCCTTTTGTGTGGTTTACCTACAAAAAATCAAGGCACTGGGCTTGAAAATTCCCAAGCAATGTGTTTAAGCCTGAAGCTGAGTCTATCACTAAGGAGACAAAAATTTGGAAGGCTAAAACCTTTGAGAAATCCCTGGAGAATGTGGACAGGGGTGATGTGGAAGGCACTAGGGATGGAAAGGATAAGAATGGGGAGTGCCAAAATTCCAATTTGGGGGCTAATAATTTTGATGAGCCTTTGAAACAAAACGCATTTGGCAACCTTGAATCCCTAAAAGAAGCTAATGAAGATCAAAATAGAGGAGTTATGCATTTTAGCATCAAGGGATCCCAGGAAGCGAATGAGATTAGAGATGGAAGGAGCAGAGGAAAACCTGATGAACAAATGAACTTGGATAAAAGGGTTCCAGATACCTTGGAGGAGGATTGGAAGGAAACATCTTGTTTTGGACAAGGTATTAAAGCAAGCCGCGAGGAAGGCTTTGTGGAAGTTGGGGAGAAGAATCACTCGTCTTCTATCCAAGATGGATCTCAAATTTCTCCAGAGGTTGTGATAGAAAATTTGGGAACTCTGAGGAAACTAGTAAGGAGAGGAATGATTAGAGGCCTTCTCAGGCCAACAAAGAAGTTGCAGGAGATGATTTCTTGGATGGGAAAGAATTATTAGGGCTGGAGGACTTGGACCTTGAAGGGGATAGTTCATATACAAAAGTGGGAAAGAAGAAGAGTAAAAAAGGGAATAACACTTTCGGGGTTTCTACAAGAAATAGATCGAAAGAGGATTGTGCAAACCTGAGAAGCTCGAGTAGAAAATCAACAAAGTGGCATAAGGAGTAGGAATGCATCCAAAATAGTGCTAATGGGGTTCAAAGAACCATCCTAGAGATCTGTCGAAGAAACACCCCATCAAAGAAATGGAGATTATGTCATGGAATATTTGGGGGCTAAATAACTCTCATAAACAAGAAATTTTGCACAATTTTGCTAGGGATCATAAGCCTGATATATTAACTGTTCTAGAGTCCAAAATTCTGAAGGATAGAGTGGAAATAATTAAGATTTTCAAGAATTGTGGTGTCCAGGGTAAGAGCTCGGAGGGGGCATCTGGAGGTTTAGTTACTTTTTGGAACCAAGATTATATCCATGGTACTCTAATTTGGGAAGATGTTAACCATGTGGCTACTAGATTCAAGCATATTTGAGATAAATTCAGCTAGATTTTGTCTAATATATATGCTCCCAACAACAAATCTTTGAGATGAAATTTTTGGAAAAGACTCAATTCTTTTAGACTAAGCTTTCCCGATGATAAATGGATCATTTTGGGAGACTTTAACACTCCATTTCTTTTGTCAGAAAAATTTCGAGGGTCTTAGATACAGATGGACAACAAATTAGACTTGATGGACTTTATCAACTCTCAATGTTTACATGATGTGGATCTTAAGGGAGCCACATTGACATGGTTCAACATGAGGGTTGGGAATGATCTTATTCAAGTTCGGCTTGATAGGGCTTTAATTTCGAATAATTGGATGAAGGACTATTACTGGTCTTTAATTGGTCTCTCTAGGATTGGTTTTGATCATTGCCCCATAAGCTTTGTGGCTGACTCTGTGTCTGGTAAGATAAAATTCCTTTTAGATTTGAAATAATGTGGTTATCTCATCCTCAAATTTCTAGTTGCATTCAAGATTGGTGGAACATAAAGGTTAGTGGTGCTCCTATGTTTCGAGTGGCTAAAACAATCGGTGAGGTTAAAACTAAGGTTAGAATTTGGAATAAGGAAGTCTTTGGTGACATTTTTGCTTCAAATTCTACCATCCAGATTGAGTTAAAGGATATCTAGGATAGAATTTGAAAAGATGGTTATGTGGGAGATCTCCTTTCCAAAGAGAATAAAATTCGTACAAGCTATCATGACATTATCTCTAAGGAAGAGGAATTCTAGAAACGGAGATCTAGATCGGTTTGGCTCTCTTCTAGGGATAAGAATACTAGATTCTTCCACATGACTACCATGAAACATAGGGCATCTAATTGTATCAGTCATATTATGAAGAGTGGCACTAGAGTTGAGAAAGAAGATGAGATAAGGAGTGATGCTAATCAGTTCTTTGTTAATCTCTTATCTGTTGATGAGAGGTTGGATGTGAATGCTCAACAAATTCTCATTGATGCTATTCCCAATATTTTGAATGATAATCATAATAAATCTTTGATCGCTATTCCTTCTATGGAAGAGGTTAGAAAGGCTTTTTTTTGCTTTTGAGGGCAACAAGGCCCCTAGGCCTGATGGGTTTCCTATGTTCTTTTTTCAAGTTTTCTAGAATATTATGGCTGAAGATGTGACTAATGTTATGAAAGAGCTCTTTGGATCTAGGAAATTGTTGAAGGAGCTTAATTCTACTTTTATTGCTCTCATCCCTAAGTTCCCTCGAGCTGATGCTTTTGACTATTTCTGCCTAATCAATTTATGCAGCTACTTTTATAAAATTATATCTAAAGTTGTTGCTATTTGGTTGCTTGGTGTTCT
Source organism: Sequoiadendron giganteum (assembly GCA_007115665.2). Lineage (NCBI taxonomy): Eukaryota > Viridiplantae > Streptophyta > Pinopsida > Cupressales > Cupressaceae > Sequoiadendron > Sequoiadendron giganteum. Next base: position 205,446,941 of record CM021106.1, read on the forward strand.
CCCACTTTTGATCTCTCCCTAGCAGAATGGCTTCATCCCGGGAAGATAGATTTTGGAATCTATCATCACTGTTCATGAGAATAATCATTCTTTAGAGGTGTTTAAGAGCCAAGGCTTTTTACTTAATTTGGCTATGTCCAAAGCCTATGATAGAGTGGATTGGGATTTTTTTCAAAAGGTTTTAAGAGCTTTTGGGTTTTCTGAGAGCTTTTTGTAGTTGATATGGGAAATTATTTCTACTAACATCACTGCTCTTATAATCAATGGGTCCTCTTCCCATTTTTTCAATGTCTCTAGGGGCGTGAGACAAGGAAATCATGTCTCTCCTATTCACTTTACTTCTTATGGCTAAAATTCTGGGAAGGCTTCTACACAAAAAGGTGGTGGAAGGAAACTTGAAAGGGTTAAGACCATCTTCGACTAACCATGTGTGTTCACATCAGCAATTTTTTGATGAAAATATTCTTATGGGTAGCGCAATAGTTGGAGAAGCTAGAACCTTGAAGTTCTCCCTTTTCTTTGTGAGGAAGCTTCAGGGAAAAAAATTAATAGGGCTAAAATATCCCTCTTCTTTTTTAATACTCCTCAACCTAGGCAAAGGAATATTTATGATATCATTGGTTGTTATATTAACTCTCTTCCTTCCACTTACTTAGGGCTCCTTTTCAAAACCAAACCCCCTAAACCCTTTACGATTTCTCTTGTGGATCGGTTTAATTGGATGTTGTCTAGTTGGAAAGGGCCCCTTCTTAGTCAAGAAAGAAAAGTAATGTTTCTTAAGTCCTCTCTCCAGAACTTGCCGGTCTATGTTGTAAGTCTATTCAAGATCCCCTCCAAATTTTCTAAAATTATTGAAAAGATTAAGATATGCTTTCTTTGGTCGGGAGTTGAGGATAAGAAGCGGGTTTTGTTGGTTTCTTGGGAGAATGTGTGCAAACCAACAAAGTATGGGGGTCTTGGGTTGAGAAGCTTGAGAGTGTTTAATAAATCACTCTAAGCGAAGCAGGTTTGGAGAACCTTTTCTGAAGCCCGTGAATAGAATGATATTTGGAGGAGTAAATATTTATAGGGTGTTGCTTCTCTCAAATATTTTCGCAGCTCTCAGACTCTTCCTTCTATCTCTACTCTTTGGAATAATTTTATTTTGGCTAGGGATATTGTTGGGAAAGATGTGATTTGGAAGCTTGGAGATGGTAAAGAAATCATGTTTTGGGAAGATAAGTGGATTGGGAATGAACCTCTTTGTAATATACCTTCCTGTAGGAGACAGATGGAGGTGTGCAAAGCCATATTTGGCATATGTGTTGGGGACTATTGGAGGAATGATCAGTGGGTCTGCATCTCTTCTATCCATCTGGACCTATCTCCTTTGCAGTTCCTTCTTAACTTTGTTGTGCTGAATCCGAGGGGCCAAGGGGACTTCTTGGTTTAGAGTTTGTCTTCTTCTAGGATTTTTTTGTCTCTTCAATGGTGGCCTCTTGTCATCATACTTCCCCTCCTCCCATTTGGGCGTAGACCTGGGTGCACAATCTTATACCCAAAATCAATATTTTTATGTGGATCCTTCTCCAGAAAAAACATTTGACTAATGATAATCTTTGTAAGTGTGGTTTCTCTTTTTGTAACATATGTTACCTTTGTTGTGAAGATGTTGAGACTATTTCACATGTTTTTCTCCTCTATCCTTTTTTCTATAACATTTGGTGTAGGATCTTGCAGCTGTGGAACTTTAGCTAGGTTTTTCCTAGCTCAATCTAGGATTTCTACTGTAAGTGGAAGGCTCCTTCAAACAATCAGGTGATGAAACTACTCTAGAGATATATTTTTCCACAACTTGCATGGGGTATATGGAAAGAGCGTAACAACATAATATTTTAGGATTCAACTCTCTTGGAGGATGTTTTCTTTGGTAAAATCATCAGAGCTATGAGAGAGAATATAAATTTGATTAATTATAACTCTAAGGCTAAAGATAAGGTCAAATGCCAAGATTATGAGCTCAAAGTTATTGATTCTTGGATGATTAATGTTGATATATCTTATTCTCTTAGACCTACTAAGGGTCCTAGAGATGGTATCCATTGGAACCTCCATCCTCCTGGTTGGGTGAAAATTAACTTTGATGGGGTAGCCAAGGGAAATCCTAGGCCTATTGGGTGTGGTGGAGTGATAAGCAATGAGAATAGAAAATTTATTTTAGAAGTGGCACTCCCCTTGGGAACCCAGACCAACCACCTTGCTGAAGCCATAGGGACTTTCCAAGCCTTAAATATTTCTAGCCAAATGATTTCAAAAATGTGTGGCTTGAAGGGGAATCGAACAATATTATTCAATGTATTAAAGGCCTCCAAAAGCCTTCTTAGACTGTAGAGAATTGGATCAACCTCTTTAAGGGGATTATTAGCTCCTTTGAAAAACATTTGATTTCCCATGCTTATAGGGAAATAAACATGGTGGAGGAATTATTTTCTAATAAGGGGGTTAAGGCTAAGGGTAAAATGATGTGCAGAGGAGTGACAGATTGGATGTTGATGTCATTGCCTTATTAATGTATGATAGAACCCATAGGAAGGTTCAATTTCCCCTATCAATTAATGATTAAGGGTGTGGGGTGTCTTTTCATACAGTCTCAAAAATGTTGTGTCATTATTTTTCATTGTGGGTTGGAGTACCTTAATATCATTTGTCACTCTGATTTTTTGTGCTTTGCATGCTTTTTGGGCATTTTGGCTATCAGGCTTTTTGGCTTTGTAGAGTCTTCGCAGCAGGGTTGCAACACTGTCAACATGGTAGGTGAGCATTGTTGGGTGGAACCGACAGATTGTGAGGACCTTAAGAGTAACACTAAGGTTTGGGAACTGCTGGAGAAAGGTGGGATTACCAACTACATTGAAAAATCCATGGTTGGGACTAGAAAATTACCAGGTTTTATGCTAAAAAATGGAACAATGGCAAGGTTAATTTTTTTGGGAGAAAGGTGGCTATTGATGAATAGTTAATTACCAATGTCACTGGGCTTCCCATGGAGGGTATTAAGTTATATAGGGATAGAAATCTTTCAGACCAAGTTGTGAGAAAATTTATGAAGACTGATAAGGAGAAGGAGGACCTGCGTAGAGCTACTAAAAGTAGTTATGACTCCATGAAGGCTAAATTGCTCTAGCATGAGGTGTTAAAGGAAATTATGGAATGCATTACATTGGATGGTAGATATACAAGGTTTTTTGGATACCATTCTTTTCTCCTGAATCACTTTGACATAAGGTTAGGGTTTCCTTCCCTTTCTATCTTTCTACTTCATTGAATGCTAGTCTTTAGGACCATAATTCGAATCTAGTTAGATACCCCATTCTTCATGAGGGTTTTCTTGTTCTTATTTTTGAACATTTCAAAGCTATGTCATCTCTTTCTCACCAGCCCCTTCTCCACATTCTGCCTCTACTAAGGATGAACTGGGTGCCAGCTACATGGACAAGGATGAATGAGAGACTGATATGGAGGATGAGGAAGATTGTCCCTCAAAGTTGGTAAGGAAGGGTAGTAACAAAAGTAAGTCCAAGGTTCATGCCCTTCCTAAACCCAGTGCCATGATCTCCATAGGAAAAGCTAAAGTCATTTTCCCAGGTTCTGAGTCTAATAATTTAAAGGTGAAAGGTAAAGCCAATGTCTCTCCTTTGGACAAGGGCAAAAGGAAGGTTGTGGAGGACCCCTCCTATGAAACCAATCAAGATGAGATTTAGACAAACCCTTCGTTGGAGTACTCTAGCTACCCTAAAATTGGTAGGGAGGACAGGCATAGGTATCCCAGTGACCTCAAGGAGGATCATCATTACTTCAAGGTTGAGCATGAGTTTCCTACGGATATCTTGGCTATTTCCCGCAACGGGTTCATGGATTTCTTCAAGTTGATTAGGTGGGTTTTCTTTGAGATTAAGTTGAATCAAAGGGCTTTTAGCAGTAAGCTGGAAAAGAATGATATGATGGATAAAACTAACAAAGACAGAGATAAGGCCAAAGACTTGTGGACTGAGGAATAGAAGATATATATGGTAGATCTCCTTAAGAAAACTATGGAGGACTTGCAGCAATTCAAGAGTAACCATGACAACAAGCTATCACCAATCGAGGAAAAGTTTAAGAATGTTAAACATTCCATTTAGAAGGTTTTGGAAATGAGTCACAAGATCTTAAAATCCACCGCGAGCACCATGAATTTGATGGTTAAGAATCTGGAAAAGGCCTATCAGGTAAGGGCTATAGTGGATGTGGAAGATGAGAAAGATCAAAGCCAGGCGGAGGGTGTTGGGCTGAGCAAAAGAACCAGAGCCAATTTGAAGAGGAAGGTTGATAAGACCCTTGTGGACATTTAGGAAATCAAGAAAGCAACAATAAATATGAATGATCTAGAGTAGGAGGTTGAAGATATCTTAAGGAATCTGGCCTAGTGGCTAGACTTTCATTGGGTTTCTACTAGTTTTTCATTGTACTACCTCTGGGCTAGTCTTTTGTTTCATCCTTGTTAGTAGAGTTATGTTTTTGTTTTGAACTCTTTCATGCTTTATATTTCTTTTCTCTGATGTTATAGGGTTTTGGGTCCCTTCAAAACCTATTTTTTCCTTAATCAAAAACATATAACTTAGGTAAATATTACAATAATAAAAATTAATCAATAAATGAGACTTATTCATCTTATTTATAAGATAATAGCATATCTCAATTTATAGAATTATGTCTTTTTTGTTTTTTAAGAGTATAAAGGATCTTCAAGGTACTTAATGATACATAGCTAAAACACAAAAAGCTTGAAATTTGGATGTGTACATGACTTTGAATTGTAATGAAGCTTTTTTAAATTTATTAAACTTATGAGTGTATTTGTTTAGTCTTATCATAAATTGTGATCAGTTTTATATAACAACATTTATATGAAATGAGAAATTCTAGCCAAAATTATAGTTGTGATTGTATGTAGAATTTTTGTATGATGTTTCTTTTATAACTACCAACCTACCATTTGAAGAAAATTTTTTAACTAGACAAGTGAAGAAAAGTAGGCATACTACTAAATATAATGCTTAATAGATTTATTATGTTGAAGGTGTTCCCTCTGTGAACATAGGTGAGATGACATAAAAAATATACAGTTGTGAAAGCATCTACATAAATATAACCCTAATCCTTACCCTCACCCTATTTGTAAACCTAGCCCATTTTATATATGCTAACCCCATGCCTAACCCTACCCCTCATCTATATCCCTAAACCTAACTATAATAAAAATCCCAATACTAATGCTAACCCTAACCCCAATCTCTAACCCTAACCCTAACCCCAATACTAATACTCACCCCAATCTTAACCCTATTATTATACCTAACCCTGACCCTAAGCTTTAACCTACCCTTAATCCTAATAATAACCCTAATTGTGATTATAACCCCAATCCAAATTATAATTCTATCTCTAATTGAAATCATAAATTTAACCCTAAACATTATCCTAAACGTAACTCTAATCCTAACCCTAATAATAACTCCAACCCTAATACCAATTTTATCTCTAAACCTAACCCTAACCATATTCCCAATAATAAATTTATTCCCAACCTTAACCCTCATTTTAAATCTAACCTTAATCCTAACCCTAACCCTCAACTTAACCCTAATATTAATCCTAATAAAAATACTAACCCTAACCCTAGAATCTAAGCATAATCCTAATACCAATTTTATCTATAAACCTATTCCTAATAATAAAATTATTCCCAACCTTAACCCTAACCCTAACCCTCAACCATAACCTTGAACCTAACCCTAATTCTAATCCAGATATTAACACTAAGCCTAACCCTAAAATCTAAGCATAACCCCAATTCCGATACAAATGTTAACCCCAACCTTAACCCTTATTTTATCTCTAACCCTAACCCTGACTTTAACCATACCTTTCATCTTAATTCTATGTCTAATCATAACCATAACCCTAATTGTGATAATAACCTCAATCCAAATTCTAATTCTAACTCTAATTCTAATCATACCTTTAACCCTGAATATTATCCTAAAACTAACCCTAATCCTGACCCTAATAATAACTCCAAACCTAATCCTAACCCTATTCTGAATAATAAAATTATTCCCAACCTTAACCCTCATTTTTTGTCTAACTCTAATGCTAATCCTAATAATAATAGTAACCCTAACCCTAGCCCAAACCTTATCCCAAATGTTAATCCCAAATATAATCTCCAGTCCTAACCCTAACCCTAACCCTAATTGTAATGTTAACCCCAATCCTAACCATATCCTAACCCTGACGCTAACCCTAAACCTAACACTAACAATAATAATTATGTCATTCATGTCCTGTTGTGAGTGCTACTAGCACATATATATATTATTTTAATAATATATATAAAATACACTAAGAGATATCCTTCTTGAGGCATCTATTTATAATGAACTAGTCACATAAAAGTACAATAGATGCCTCGAGAAGGATATCCCTTAGCATATTTTATATATTATTAAAATAATATATATATATATACACTAGTATCATAAACAATCGCCAATTTTATATAAGACCATTTAACAAGGGCTACTGGAGGAACACCTTTTATCTTTCCTAATATGGTAGTGGGTCTAGAAGAGGCTGGGACTTTGCCTTTGTCAGTGATGCTAGGCTCAATCTTTATTGCAGATGATCTAGAAGCTGGTATGGAAGGAGGGATCCTACCGGATCTCCTTACACTAGGTAATTCTTCAGACTTCTATCCTAAAACGACTCTTCTTAGAATTATCTCTTCATCTATGAAACCATATTTTTTGAGCATTTTCATTACATTCTTCCTTGAGGATTTGTTGTGCTCCAAACGAACTTCCATAGACTTCTTTGCAGATGTTCCAATTTGGGATTCATTTGGATCTTTTGGAATCTTCAATAAGAGTTGCACATACCCTTTAGCTTCTTCTTTTATGATCTCATAACCTAGAGGTTCAATCTAGATGGTCTGGGGTTCAACCTCTTCTACCATACACTCATCAGAAGATACATGAAATATGATCTCATTTTTATATTTTTCAACAATAATTCTCAGAATTCTATCTCTATCATTCATATTTTTCTTGAATACCAAAAATAATATTGTCAAGGCATTTTCTATGTTGTTTACATCACCCAACTTATGCACGTGATCAAAAATCTGATGGGCAACTGGTTGGGATGGGTCCCAACAAACTGTTCCAGATTTTCTTGAAAGCATTTTCAAAAAATAAAATAGTAGGAAAACAATCAAACAACCAGAATTGAAAGGTTACTTCTTCTCCTTTGACATCCTTAGGTTCTCAAGTAGTTATTGTCTGAGAAGCTCACACAGATCATAATTTACACCATTTACAGTCATATCAAAACCAATATAAATTGTTGTGGCAGACATAGATTTATCTTTGTTGGTTAAGTATATTTTATGACCAATCATTATGGATGCATACTTGATGATTAGATTTTTGATAGGCTTTGTCGCAAGAGCCCTCTTATCGTAAGTTTCACTAGTGAAATTCATAACCAGTTCATTTTTCATTGCTTTTAGCATAGAAACTGATCTGGTGTCACAAAGTCTGGTGATGGCTTTGATTGCTTCCTTAGTTACCAAGTGCGGCTCATGGGTCCACAAGAACTGATCATGCATTCTACTGAGGACCGGTTTTACATAGTGATCATCGACTATGGAACACAAATTTGGGAAGTTGTTCTGACAATCCAAATTCTTCATCACAAAATTCGAATACTCAAGTTTTACCATGAAATCATCTCTAGTAAGTTCATTTACCCACCTATCAATCAATTTGGTATGACTAAATTCCTTTGTCTTAACCCTAATGTACATTCTTCTATCCTCTGTCAACATGATGCCATGAGGAACCAGAGAGAAAGTCAAAAACCTTCATCAAGTATTTCTTGTAGGAGGGTCTAGGTCTTTCTGTTGCGTTTACAACTACAGGAGTTTCAATTTTCTATATATTAAGCTCTTAAGGATTTCAGAAAAAGAGTTTTCACAAGCCGACAATGGCATAGATTCAAAAAATACCTTTTCCTTTACAAATGGCCAAAACTAGGGTTTGCACCAGTCGCACTTCAATTCACCCCAAATCACTCAAAATTTCTCTTCACCTTCTTTGAATGCACAAGTGATCCAAAATTACTTTATGATTTCACTTTATAGATCAATGTGATGCCCTAATTTGTATTTAATGTGTCAAAATTTGAAAAGCTGGAAAAATGCTTTCATCTACTCTGAAAAAACCTAATATGCTCCACAAGCGAGCATACATGCACCCTTTTCTTCCAATTTATTTTTCAAAACCTCTGCCTATTCATCTCTTACAATATCACCTCGTGTCAAGGATTGACATGCCCGAAAAAAAGGGGGTTCAAAATATTTTCTGCTAAAGCTCCCCTAGGAACATGCTAGGTCTAGTTTCCGGAGAAATTATCTACACCAACTGAGGGCACAGATGCATCAGAAGATTTTGATTCTTCTTTATTTTTCCATATCTTACTCATTTACTAATTAACTTCTTCTTTTTCAACCTTCTTTACAGGTTTAGTCTTCTTTACCATAGCAGATTGTTTTCCCTTTTTACTTTTGCATACCTTTGAGATATGTCCTGTTTTTTTGCAATTGTAACAAACAATGTTTCTTTGATTTGATTGACCTTTATTAAACCTTGTTCTACACTGATTCGCTTTATGCCAATATTTTTTGCAAGTATAGCAATAACCAACAAAGGACTGATTCATTCTTCCTCCATTAAACCAATTCGCCATTTGAGTTTTGCATTGATTAGCTTTATGTCCAAACCTATTACAAGAATAACATTGTCCCAGGAAAGAATCGGAGAATCGATTCATCCCACTCTGCATTCAATTGCCCTATGACCAAACTTGTTACATAAAAAACAAATTCCAATGAAATATGGGTACCTTTGTGCATTTGGTTGTCTGACAGATTATTTCCTTCTAGGACTTCTTTTATGCTTCCTTTATTTTGAGTCTTTTGATTATTTACAACTTTTAAACTTTCACCTGTTTCAAGTCCCAATCCAGCTTTGTCTTTAGAAGGTTTATGTCCTGTAATTAGTTCATCAAGCCTAGTAGATCTTGTCTTAAAACTATCTTCATAGACTTTTTATTTTTCCAATTCTTCTCTTAGGCTCACTCCTTCTTCAAGCCTCGAATATTCATCAGACTTGCTCTTCATTTCTGCATTCAAGCATTCTTCAATTCTCTTATTTTCTTCCATTTGCAACTTTAGTTCGGTAATATCTTCATTTTCTTGTTTCAACTGGTCACTAAATTCTCCATGTCTCTCTTTGAATTTATTTAATTTCTCCTTGAACTTCCAGACACATTCATTTGCTTCATCAAGATTCTCTTTCAAATCTTTATTCTCATTTTTCAGCTCTTCCAAGATCATTAAGGGCAATCTAGAGCTCTATATTATCCTCTATATGTTCAATCTTCAAGATCTCCCTCAAGTTCTTAGGCTTCTCCAAAGGAACCAGACTCTGATACTAATTGTTAAATATCTAATATACTAAGAGGGGGAGTGAATCAGTATATTCTTAAACTTATTGAACAAATACCATCCAAATAATCCAATGTATATGATAATTAGGATAAGAAGAAGCATTAACTGAACATGATGCAATAACACAAGAAACACCGAGATTTTTATGTGAAAAAACCAAAATGGGAAAAACCACGATGAGGATTAACTCACAATATAGTATAACTAGTTATAAGATATTACAAAAGGGTGGCAAACTGCTAGGACTCACTGTCCAAAATGGAGGCTCACTGGCTACATAAATTGCAGAAACAAAATGGCTAACCACTAGAGATTGAACTAATGAAAGTACAACTCAAGTGTAGATTTAGTTCCTTTGTAGCTCAATAAATTTTCATGCCATTATATCTCTCTTCTCTCTTTTCTCTTTCACACATAATCTACCAACATTCACATACACCAATACACACACACTCCTCATATCTTCAAAAATATCTTGTATATATATTTGATTGTCCATAGATAGAAATTAGATCGGATTCACTAATCTTATCAACAATAATTTAAATGTGTGGCATGATTCAACATGACATCGTGGATTACACAAACAAAATTTAATCCATTTCATCTTCAACCACTTATTAGGTCAGCCAACAATAGACCTAATAGCAAACATGTAATTTACAAAATGATACCCACAATAACCACGATCAGTTGAGCACACAAAATCCTATCCATGTATTATTCTATCAAACAAAAAAAAAATCCCAGAAATTGAGGTAACAACTATTTACCAAAGAGGAATCTGGAGTAAAAAACTAGAGGATGATCTTGTATTACCGGTTCAGAATACCACATTACCATGAATTTGAATCTTACAGTTGCAACTCATATATCATGGTGAAATCAATGACAAAAAAAAAAATATCAATATATGTGATATTCTTCATTCTTCCAACACCTATGTCATCCTAGTCCTCCAAAATCTACTTTACATCCTAGAAAAAAACTGATACCTATATTAATTTGCAAAATTTGGAATCTGATTACCAGATCTGACGTTTGTTTTTGAACTCTATTTTTAGACCTATCTGATTTTGATCATTTGATCCAAAAGGAATGTACCAACATGTTTCCTTTGAAAACATGTGGTTTTGATATGGTAAGACTTTCCTTGTATAACTATAATTTGTAATTATGAGTAAAATCTAAGGAAACAAAATGAAATCATTAACAAGCCTGTTAGTAATTCTCCCAATGTCTCTCCTAATTGTGAGAGTATCTTAGCACAAGAGAATAGAAGCATTGACACATTTATTAATATTAATTTTCCTAATCTTCATTCATCTCCCAACATCTCTCCCACTTGTGAGAATGTTTCGGTACAAGAGGATGTAATCATGGACAATCTTGAAAAATCATAGTTGTTCATCTCTTGATATCTCACTTAATTGTGAAGAAGGTATCTTAGTGTTAGAGGAGCCAATCATTGAGATTCATGAGAATATTGTGTGTGACTCTCCCAATAACTCTCTTACTTGGGAATATATTATGGTGTAAGAGAGTTAAATCATTGATACATTTATTTCAACGGATGGTAATATGGGTTACATAGATGAAGATGTTAAGGTGACCTTAGATACCGCATTGATAGAAGATCATCAACAATAAGTTAAGTCTATTGAGGTTATGAATGCACAATTGGCTATTGGACATGGTCAAACCCTCAAATTCTCATGTTCCACTAGTCTAATGTCTTTACTTGGGTGGCTTCTTGGTTTTAAATTCTACAAGGGTTTAGGGTTTTATGCTTTTGGGTGAGTTTTACTTAGCATATTTTCCCTCTTTCATAATACTTTATCTTTTGGTCTAATTCTTAAGTGACCTGATAGGTAGGTTCCTAATTGTCTAAGTTACATTTTGAGCTCATGTACCCATATGGTCCCTAGCCCCTTATGCCTAGGTTTCCTATTTACCCCATTGTGTAGTATTGTCTTCTCATTTTTGGGTCCGGGGTTAATATTTATAAGGTTGGAACTTGGAAATATTTTACCTTTATATCCTTAGTTGAGTATGGTCTTAAGTCTTTTTAAGTCCCTATCTCTTATCTTACCTAGGTGGACCCTATTTTAAAACAAATTATGAGCACATACATAATATTTACCACTTAAGTTCTTGCTTACCACTTAGTGTATCACTCATCATGCATAGCCTTGTGATCGCTAGTATTGAATTGGTGATGAACGGTTGACCCTTTTTCCTTTGTATCACTACCTTTATTTGCATCATGGATAGGTTAAGGGCCCTAATTTTCATATAAAAAATGCACGATGTGGAGTGTTTCCCTACTATCACTGGTAGCCTTTGTATCATGATCACCCAAATTCTTCAAGTCCTAAATTAGTGATATGTGATAACACTATGGCTCTTTGCATATGCTAGCTCATCACTGATCACACATTGTTGCCTTCTCTCCTTCTCCATATTGGTGATGAGCGATGAAGTCTATGGTTCTAATATTAAATCACTAATTTAAGTGTTTCTAGGAGTGATGCCTGCATGACCATTGATCTTGCTACTAAGGCATGTGGCTAAATCTTGAACCTTCACTAAGTTTCTTCCATCACTAGTGTGATTTAGGTATTAAGAAGTGAATTATCGATGAGTGATGGATAGATCTAACACATATACTCATCATTGGGGTCTGAGGCATCACTAAAAGTTTTCTAAGGGTTTTTCTCTATCATTAATAAGTGATGGATGGTTAAGCTTTATGGTCATCGCTTCCCCTTAAGAAATTGTGGTTATAAGTGGAGACCTAGGGAACACATTGCTGATGAGTGATGGTGGAATGAAGGGATATTAAATGGAATATTCCTCCCATCACCAAGCACTAAAGCATCATTGATCCATTCCAAGAAGCTAAAGATGAAATAGTGATGAGAAATGCCTCGTAAAGTAAAAGGTGGTAAGAGAAAAAGGGGCGACGTGGCCACATAAAAAGGGCATCGCTAAAAAAAAAAATGAGAAAGTGCAAGGATAAAGGAGAGCAATGGATGATGTTTTGAATCAAAGTGATCAATGGCCAAAATTTAAACTTAACTGGATAAGTGTCAGTTCACTCGCACGAGCTTTCTTTTAGGCATTAATGGTGAAGACGCTCTATTCCTTGGCCATAAAGAAGGTAGTTGGTTCATCTATCCTCACAACTACAAGTGTTTGAAGAAGAATAATTGTTCAAGTTTAAGTAAGAGGACATAAGGAGTTCAAGCGAAGAAGTTGTTGAGGAATTGAAGGAAAATCTTTCTCTTGAGTAAGCAAATTTTACACATCTCTATGTGAGTTTTTGGTTGAATTTAGTTGGCTAAGAAAACTAGTGTCTAGTTAGAAAAGCTCTAGGGGCTTAGGGTTTTAAAGGGTTTTATATCATGCAAATTTGTAGAATTTGGTAGGAATTGAGTAAGATTTGGGAGGGTTTATGTTTTTATTTTACAAATTAGTTTCTTGAGAGCATAAAACCAATAAGCCATTGTTCATAAGTTGAATTCATGAACCCTAAGTGTAAACAATGAGTCATCCTAGTGAATCCTCAAGATTTGGGGGTAAACCTAAACATAAAAAGCCTAAGGCTATTAAACCTAAGCAATAAACTTTAGAAAAACTACAAAACCTAAGGGAGAGAAGAGATATTTTAGCAAGTTTAGGGAGGATGAATCTTAGGATATTGTTGAAGGAGGAAAGCAGATTGGTAAGTGACCTATAGAAGAAGGTGTCATGACAAGTAGATTAATTGTTAATGTTGTTGGAATTAGAGACGTCTCATTGCCCCAGAGTGGTTGGGATTTTTTCCTATATTCTTTCAATAGGAGGTATGCCAAATGTCTAGCTCGCCATCTATGGGGTTTCAACCTTGGAAGGCTAGTGGTGCCTAATGTGTTCATTGAAGTTGAATTGATGCTGGAATTTTCCAAGCATTATGATTCTAGTGATATGACAATCAAGAGTGAGAATGGAACCCCACTTCTTGACATAACTAGAAGTATAATTATGGGGGTTTTCAATTTAAACCATAATTCTACTTTTAGCATTAATTTTTTTGGATTTTTCAAAGAGTATGAGCATAAAATTATGGATACAACAAGCATGTGCTTTCTAGGCATAGGAAAGGGGAGAAGGTATCTTTCAGTCCTAGGGACTTAGAACCTTTTGACTATGGTAAATTTGAGAAATAATTCAAGAACACCTACTATTGTTTGGATTAGTGTTGGCTTATAGATTTGATGAGAGGATACCTAATATACTGTTGATAATGATTATTAGTATTCAAAACTAGAATTCAAACAGAGGGTTTGACTATGCAACCTACATTGAAAAAATATGCATAATGGGTTGAATGGATTAAAGGATGGTAGAGCCCCTCTATCTTTTCCCTACTATTATTTATTGATTCTTATGTTTCTTTGGATAGGGTAGGAGAAATGGAAGAATCTCATGAAGCTAAGGCAGAAAGATGATGAGGGAAATGATTTTCCTGTGGAAATGTGGACCTTTATTTGGGATCAAAATCACCCTGATTCATATTATCTTACTTTCTGTAATGTTTTGAAGGTCAATACTTTAGAAATCCTAGGAGTTGCACTTATATAAAAAATCTCAAGGTTCAACAAGGATATTTTATGCCCTCATGAACTTAGAGAAGGAGCAAAAGAAGGTCATAATTGGGGTGACTAGTTCTTGCATTCCCACTATACTCTGATTAGAGCTTATAGAGCTATGGATGCACCTCATTTCCTACCTATATATGTTTTTGATAGGTTGGATTTTATGGAAATTATGTGGTAGCTAGACTTTATGGATAAAGAACATTTCAAAATTCCCAAGACATGTTCAATGATAACCCCATAGTGCTCCTTTGGTTATTTCATTGCCACTACAAAGGAGGGTTATGAAAAGTTTGCTATAATGTTGAGTAACCTTAGAATTCTAGTAGATGAGGTGATAAATTATGACCCTAAAGATTTTTTCAATGATGAAAAGATAAGAAAGGGTTTGTCTGGGTTTTCCCACCAATTTGTATATACTAGTGATATAATAAGAAACTTGTCAACTAGTGGTGTAGTGACTTCAAGGAAGAAGGAATAGATTGGAATCTATGATATTGAAGAGGAAATGATAAAGATAAATTCATTTTATATCAGTCCCTATTATGAAATTGATAATCCATATGAAAGGGCCATGACCAAATTGAAGGATTATCAAAGTGGTGAATTCATTGTAAAGGTCAAGGAGGCCATAAAAAGGCTCAAGCACTCTAAGAGAGACAAGAGGATCATGATATTCAAGAATAACCTTTGGAGATTGGTGAAGGGAGCAAGCCTTTAGTTGAGTACTAAACCATTGAGTTAATTTGAGATGAGAAATCTGCATAGCATGTGCCTAGTGATCAAGAGGTGGAAAAGAGGTTCCCTTCCCCTCAAATAAAAGATGCTTTTGACCCTTATGTTCTAGTGGATAGAATTGTCAAATGGAAATATGAAGAAGTTGATGATGATCATAGGGTCAAGGCTTGTGATGAGTTTAATGCAAATGATTCCTTTGTTCAGAGAAAGGAATTCAAATAATTTGTCATCTAGCTTAAGAGAAAATAAATTCAAATGAGAATTCAAGATGCCAAGGCTATTGTGGACCCCTCACAATAAGAGGAGACAAAAAAGGTAGAGGAGGAGAAGATAATGTCTAAGATAGCAGAAATAGCTCTTGCTAAGGCTAGAAATATTGTCAAAGAAAGTGGTATGATGTTACTTCTAGGGTGGAAACTTACTTCTACTATTACACTTGATGCAATCAAAAAGGATCCAGAGGCCTTTGTATTTAAGGAACATTTTGAAAATCAATTCTTTGGTTATGGTTTTAGTACCAAATTGCATACACTTTCAATTTGGTCAATGGCACCCAATATAGGGAAACTAGAGGTGGTGAAGTAAATTGAGGAGGTTATTGGTTTAGTTGTGGTGAGAAGAGCTACTGACATAACTCCTATTCAGGCTGCAAAATTGACTATGCACATAACCATGTTGAGTGCAGATATTCCACAAATTTCATAAAATAAATATGATAAATTGTTGAGCAAATACAACACTCTCTTGGAAAAATATAACAAGATGAAGGCTACTTTACAAGAAATTCCATTAATGAAGGCATTACCTTCTCCTTCTTCTTCCTCAAAATTATCATCTTAAGACAAGGAAACTTTAGCATTGTGAATCAGTCAGTTGAAAGGGGAATTGAAATTTGAGAAAGACAATGTTAAGAAATCCAAGGAAGAAACTACAAAAGTGGTTGATGGTATTTTTGATGATGTTCTGAAGCATAGGTTTCCAAATTAGGGCACACATATGATATATTTGGGAATCATACAAGAGCATTCATGAAGCCCACAAGAAGTATAGTCAAGTTCAAAATTCCTTTCAAAATCATTGGAATAATGGAGTGAAAGAGTTGGAGCACTTAAGGAGATGATAGCTAACATAAAAGATGATCTTGAAGCTTCAAAAAATAGTCCAGACTTATTGAAGGTAGTAGACATAGTGGGTTAGATATCAACATATCATGGTAGAATTGGTGTTCAGCTCTAAGGAAATTTAAAGATGTTCAAAGACATGGAGGGGCATGGAATGCCTAAGATACTAAATGATGAAGGGGAGTTGAAGGATTTTAGTGTTTGGAAGGATGTGTTCGGAGGTATTCTCCCACACTTTAAGTGAGTGATCAACCTCACAGATTATACCATGTTGAATGTTTTTTTTTATAACATGATAGGAATTGAGGTGCGTATGGATAAATTTTTCAAAGAGGCTAGGGTACTAATTGATGCTAAATACAATCAACACAACACTACGGTGTAGAAATTGTTGAATACACAATGGCCTACTAAAGAGGAGTATAATACATGTTTGGAAAAGTTTACAGATTAAGCCTTGAATGAAGTATTATAAAATATTATCTCCTCTTAGTATGAAGTTGATGACAAGGTGTGTGAATGTGGACATGGTTTATGCTTTTCCCTTTTATTGCTTTCATGTTTTAATTTTTGCTATCTTGGTGGGCACATAGAAAATAATTTTACTCATTGAAAATAAGTTTTTCTCACAATTGGTGTTGTTGCAATGATAAAGGGTTCCCTTTGGAGGGTGGAAACTATCTTCCTCAGCAATGAGAAAAAGAATTTTGCCTTATGTGATTTCCCTCTTTTGGAAATATGAATATATCTACTCGGGGATGTTTTGAAATAAAATTGAAATATGTTTCAAATGTAAATGTGACTAAATATACAATTTGGCATGATGATCATCTACTCCCTTTTTTCTTATAAAAGGGAATTCAAGGCCAATTGTATAGGTTTTTGGTTGATAGAGATTTTGGAACTCATGTAAAGGATTTTGAAATACAAGCACAAGGAAATAATATTAGTGTTGAGTCTTAGTTTTGAATTTGGTTCTGTAATAGGCATAATGGTCTTACAACAATGATAAAATTTGTATGAGAAGTGTAATTTTGAAGAAGATTCTCTCCTTTCGTATCTTTTCATATGAATTATTAATAAAATGACCAAGGATCCTTTGATTGGTCTTCAATAATTTTGGTTGAATGTATGATTTTATCTTTTCTTTAATTCAAGGAATTAATTAAAATACTCTGATGAAATCATGAGTTCATATGATTAGGTATAACAATTTGATAATTATTTTATGTTTTGGGACATTTGAGTTGTTTTATTTTAATGCAATATCACAATAGTCTAGAAATGCTAAATTTGGTTGTTGTTGTATCATAGTCTATTCTAAATTTGAATCTGTTACCCATGGATAAAGCATTGTTATATTTCTTTGGTTACCTTTGAAGTCATTAAGTCAGCCCTTCCTTTCAAAGAATAAATTCATAAATAAAATAATTCATACACCTGAAATTTTTTTGACGTTTCATGAGAGGTCATCCATTCTTTTCTTTAGATGATTATTTGTTAAAGAATTTGCTAGGTTCTTGAGGGATTTCATCTAATTTGTAATCATATTGGAATGTATCTATTATTTACAATGTCTATGGTAATTTGGCACAAGAGTGTCATTATGTACATTATAGGGATCACCCTCATAGGTATTGTAGAGCTATAAGTTTAGAGGGAAAGCCTCACAAGCTTTCACCTAGTCATTGGCCAATCCTCATAGTTGTTGATCATTGAATTATGGAAAATTCATAGAAAAATGATGAGACCAAGTTTGGTTCATAAAAAAAAAAGAAATAGATTGGTGACTCTATTGGGAATGATGCTATTCCAATGTCTCTACATTAGATCTAGTACACTCATAGTCAATACATCCATTGCTTTTTGTTATTTAAAGAACAATTCAAGTTAATTCTCATTATTAGTTGAGTCCAATTTTATGTATCAAATTTTGGTTCCATTTTTCATTTCCTATTAGGTTATGTTCAAAGTCTTCCTTGAAATTGTGAGTGTTTCTCCAAAGTGTGATATATTTTCATTTTCCCATATTGTGGGTGGTGACTCTAAAGTCTCTTGTTCCTGTCCAAGGTTAGAATTCCAAGAAGAGAGTGAGAAGAATAATTGTGAGAAGTCTGAAGCCATGAAAGGAACTAGGAAGTATATGAAGAAGAATCCCAAGCAGAAGCTAGAATCCAAGGTGTCAAAGAGTAAGAAGCCATCCTGGAAATTGAAGAATGTTGAATCAGGTAAGTCTACTAAGAGTCTTGCTAGTACATCTCTTTTTTGAAATGAAGATGTTCATAATTAAAATTATCATGAAGAGGTATAAGAATTTGGTGCACCTAATACAAATGAGGAAGGTTTTCCCACTAATGAAATCCATGATAGTCACCTTGAAATGTCAAAGGAAGAAGAGATATGGGAATTCTAGGAGAAGGAGAATGAATTCCCAGCCACAAGGGAAACCCTTGGGAGTAGATCTATTTTTAATAATGATAACTTCTATCAAAGAGGTATATCCTATAGTAGAGCCTCACACCATTTCTTTGATAGAGAGCCAGTAAATATTACCTATTATACTCTTGAACATAGTGAGTTTGATGTTGTCTAAGAGGATGAAGATGGCATAGACAAGGATATGCAAGCCTTATAAGAAGAACTCAAACTCAAAGAGTTTGAGGAGAGAATCAGGGAAAAAGTGTTAGAAAGAGATTCCTAGAGAAAAAGGATTGAGAAAATGAAAGAAGTGGTGAAGGAGCAACCAATTCCTAAAGCTTCTTCTAAATAAACTACTAAGGCAACCCTTGATCCTCCTAAGGTAACCATTCCTATGGGAACCTCTTCTATAAGAACATATATTACTTATGTTACAACAACTAAAGTCTCAGATCCCTCTATTGATAATAAATCTCAGCCTATAGACCATGGAAAGAAACCTATAGGCCATCCAAAAATCCCTTTTTTGTTGTTAATAAATCTACTAATACAACCACCAAAAATGTTAAAACAAAATTTGGTCCCTCAAATGCACCTCCTAATCCTGAAATCCTATAACTGCAATTAGCTAATGAAAAGTTGCAACAAGAATTGAGTAAAATGGAGATTGCTAATGCAAATGCAAAGATAGAGAGGAAAATTTCATTCCTCAAAACCTTTATTCCTAACCCAAGAGCTTCAATTTCTAGTCTTTCTGATTCTAATCCACAAAGAAATAAATCAGGTGAAAAGACCCCTAGTGGAAGTGTTGGTGGAGGTGGAGGAAACAATCACAATAAGAATACTCAATCTAGAGGTGGGGAAGGAATTGGTAGTGGTGGCAATGGTGGAGGTGGAAATAGAAAAGGAAACAAAAAATCTGGTGGTCAAGATGACAATGAACCCCATAATGACCAAAGAAATCAATTCACCAGAACGCCAATGCAAGTGGATAGGTACTAGAAATTATGCTTTGCTAGGATTCCTAGTTATCCAAATCATTTCCTTGAGGATATCAAGGTTTCCTTGGTTAAGTTCTATCAAAATAATGCAATAAGTGGTGGGGACCATCTAAAACCATTTTCCAATGTGATGGATGTCTTTGAGGTGGAGGCTAAGGATGTGATGATGAAGATTTGCATGCAATCACTTATTGAAGATGTCAAGAATGGTATAGGTCATTACCAGCTTAGAGTGTGATAAGATTGTCTCAAGGTTCCTTTTGAATTAATTCAATAACATCTCTAAAGGTTGAAATGAGATGGTTGTTGATTTCAATACAAGGTTTCAGAAGGCCATGAAAATATTACCTCTTGATTTGAGACATAGTGATATTGTGTGTTTGGTCAACTATTGTAATGTGTTTGATGCAAAAATAAGTTATCTCCTACTAGATAAGAATCCTAAAAACTTGAGAGAGGCTTTCAAAATGGAAGTCCATATTGAAAACATTAGGAGAACATCAGGTAAAAATGGGAGAAGAGATGATCTTAAAATCTTGAAGAACCCAAAGAAAGAAGACAAGCACTCTATAGAGAAAGGAGCTTCACTGGAGGATAAGATTGAAAAATTTGCAAGTTCTATGAAGGATATCAGCTATAGACTTGTCTAGAAAGAGAAAGGACTTACAAATGATAAACCAAATTTTTAGAAGAATGAAAGACATTCTTGGTTGCAAGACCATCCTTATAACATGAATTGGAAAAATGGGAAGCCAATTCAGAACAATCAAAAGGACACACAAAACAAAGTCCCCCCTAATCCTTTACAAAAACATTCTAATAATTTTATGGATGAAACACCCTATTGTGTTGTTTTCCAAATGCCACATGCTTCTCAAGCATGTTCAGTAGCAAGATAGTTTGAAGAAGAACAAGCCTAGTCAGATGACTATGAGCCAATGGAGGAGAATGATGTGGAAGTGCATGTGTTTATGTAGAGATAAGATTTTATTGATGAGGAATTCTCTTTAGATGAAGAGTCACATGAAGTGGATGTTGACTATCAAATAAAAAAATCAGACTCTTATCATCAACAAATTTTCCTTGATGAGGATGAAGAGGTTGAGGATAATATATGTTCTATGGAAATGAATGTTTCCTTGATAAGACCTTATAATGATGATTATAATAAAATGACAACAACATTGGTAGATCAAGATAGAAACACTCATAATTTGAGGAACAAAGTTGTGAATTGTGACCAAGGTAAGCCAAGCAATATGTTAATGAAAGAGAAAAATGTAGAAAATAAGGGAACTAAGGCAAAAGAATTGGCCAATTTTTAAAAAGAAGAGGTCAAAGCTAAGGATATTAAGGGACCTAAGATCTAGGCCAAGAAATATAGTGCAACTAAGAAATTTGGTGAGGCCATTTCCCCTATTATGAAGGAAAAACTCAAAAGTCCAATGCATATCATGAAAAGAAATCAGAAAGTACGACTGAGAAGAAGTCTGAGCCATAAATTGAAAAAATGGGAGAGAAGAGTCTTGTCCCTCATGAATTACCCAAGTATACTCCATTTGACATGTTTTAGCTGCTTTCTCAAGTCAAAGTGATAGTTAATGAAAATGAGGAGAATTGATGAGCATAAGAAGAAGGCAGTAGCCCTTATAAATGGTGCCACTAAGGCTTGTGAAGATAAAAGGGTGTCTACTTAGCCTCAAGTGAGTGGAAATCAAGTGATTGAAGACGTATTGGAGGGTGACATTGGTGAGATCCCTCAGATTTATTTGGGCAGCACTATCACAACTTGCCCAAGCAATATTGATCCATTTTATATAACTCTAATTGTTGATGGTCAGCTTCTAAAGAACTATATGATTGATTTAGGAGCTTCATCCAACATCATGTCAGTGGAGGTAATGAAACAAATGGGTTTGAAAATCAATTTTTCATATGGAAAATGTTATGCCATGGATTCAAGAGGGATCCAAGTCATAGGAGTAATTAAGGATGTCCCATACAGACTAGCTACTTTTCCTTACAAGGATTTTTTCATGAGCATATTTGTGGTGGACATCCCACCAAACTATGTGTTTGTTATTTTCAAGAAAGTAGAGTGCCTCCATGGGAGGTAGCATGTAGTTTGACATGTCCTTTGCCACTTTCCCAATTGAGGGAAAGGACATAAAGCTTTTGAGGGAGCCAAGAGCTCTACATATGATTGAATTTATGGAAGAAGAAAATAGAATCCACTTTGTAGATACCAGCATGGATAACTTTAGGGTTGAAGAGTTACAAGAAGAGGAACAAAAAAAACCTACACCCCTCGATAAGGAAGTACTATAGCAAGCCAACAATGACGACTTGTGGAATATGTATTTTTATGTTGCTTGCTCAAAAGAAGGAGATTTTGTAGGGGTGATACTCATCTCTCCTAGTGGAAAATTTTTAAGTTCTCATTTTCATTACTGTTTGCATGCATAAACAATGTAGCTAAATATGAAGTTTTTTTACTGGGGTTAAAACTAGCTGAGAAACATAGAATTAAGAAGCTAAGAGTCATTGGAGATTCATAACTTATGGTTTCTCAAGCTAGGTAAAAATATGCATATACATATACTAGGCTAAGATAGTATAGGAATATTATTTGGGATTCAATTCAACAATTTGATGCATTTGTATTGACTAGTTGGACAGGAGCAATAATAGGTTGGTAGATTTACATACCAATATTGCCCTCTTTCTAGATGATATTACTTTTGTTGGAATTTCAAAGGTTGAATTACAAGTCAAACCTTTAGTTCCTAACAAC
>CM021106.1:205469344-205700024 GCA_007115665.2 Sequoiadendron giganteum
TAAACTTAAGAATTTTCTTTGTAAAGGTTATAAGTTCCGTTTTCATCTCGTGTCCAGCTCCGCATATTGTGGAAAGTCTTTTGTCGAAGTATCAATAAACAAATCAGAGGCATAGGCGGAATCGAAATAGAATATGAAATGAGAGAAATTTGAAGAAAACCAAATCCCTTTTTCATTCTGATCCCGGTTCCGATAACTTCCCCGACTCCGACTCCGAGTCCGTTTGTTACTAGCTGAAGTTCCTATATTGGTTTTTGCTCCGAGTCCGCCAGTCTTGTAAAAATGATTATTTTGTGTTTCTGTCCGACTCCGACTCCGATACATATGTAACAGGTATGTTTTTAAAATAGGTTTTATAATGATTTATTGGAAGGGGTCTAATTAGAGGTTTGCTTGCAGGAGATTTGAGAGATGTCAGGAATGTCAGGAGAGGCCGCTCGAAGGAATCAACCAGCTGGAACATCAAAGCCTGCACCAAAGATCAAGAAGGTGAAACTAGAACAGTTACCTTATACATTAAGGTATGATCATAGGAATTCAGTGGTGAAGGTGAGCAAGGTGGAATCAAACTGGTCAAATATTATAGATACCAATCTGGGCCAGTATAGTTTCGAAGAATTACATGAGGAGACCTTTGTAGAAAGGGCAAACTTGATAGGGAGAACTCAAGGGATTGTTGACTCCGGTCTTGCACATATCACTGTGTTTCCTTTGTCAGTTCAATGTCCGGAGTTGATATATACAGTGGCCAGTACTTATAATCTAGCTACAAGATTATGCATGGATTCACAGAATAATGTAATTATAGATCTTACTCCGTAGATGTTCCAAAACATATTCAATGTTCCTGATCCCAAGAATTTAGTGCAGTTAACTAAGGCTGAGGCATTGGAGAAATACAGTAAGCATAAAGACTCCAATAAGTCTCATTTAAACAAAAGATGGTTAAGTACTAAGAAGAAGTCTTTGAGCAAACTGGCAGATCAACCAAAGAGGGCAGACTTCAAGAAGGAGATATCTAATTTAATATTGATGCTGTCCAGAGTTTTTGGGAAGAGGGATGCCTTCCATTTCAAGGAATGGATGTTTCATTTTATTCAAGTGATTTTTCAGGGTGATTATCAATTTGATTGGTCCATGATTGTTTCTGATGCCATACATGATCATCTCACAAGGGTCAGACAAACCAAATCTTTCTTCATGACTTCATATGTGGTCTATGTTGTAGCAAGATTGGGGATTTTCCCAGGATTAAATAAGGTAGGTATAATGAGAGTTTTGGATGGACAAAAGAAGGTATGGGAACACTATGATCAATTATCCCTTCAGTTATTGAGACTCACTTCAGAAGAGTCAACGATGCATTTTTATATGTGGTTATCAACCAGTTGAGTGGAGATGTAGGATACAGTTTAAGTCAGGAAGCTATGGCTTTCATTTCTGAATGGGGAAGTTGGTACATCCAATACTCCAAATTTACATACTTCAGATTGTTTGGGTTTGAAGGTCATCCTCATTTACTTCCAAGATGTTGCAGCAATAGAATAGTGCTTATGGAATTTGTATATTAAGCCGTCGGAGTTAATGCTAGATTTGAGATGAAGCACAAGACAAGATGCCATAAGTTTCCTATGACACTGGGGGAATATGATTGTCAACACTTGAAGGCGGCTAAGGTGGTTTGTAATGAGTTGATACAATTGAAATTAGGATTGTATACAACTCGTAAGTATTTTGATCTGAAAAAGAAGATGTATACTTTATTAACTTCAGTATTTACTAGACACTTTAATTTGTTAGAGGATTTTTGGTGTGATAGGCAGGATGAATTTGAATTAAGGAGGAAGAATTATGAGAGATTACCAGTCTCACTTATGGTAGAGCTGGGCATTAAAGATAATATTCTTGACACTTTGGTGGATGATGGAGTGGTATTAGATCCCTCATATGAAGCTTTGAATATTGGCACCAAAAACTTAGATCCAATAGACTGGAGTGAAAAAGAAACGATTGACATTAAGACATTGGGAAGAACAATCTTGGATAGAAGTGTGCAATGGTTGATGATGTGGACTCAAGCTCCTTAGGAACCAATCCTTAAGAAAGGTAAAGGGTATAAGAGGATTAAAAGAAAGGCACCTTCCAAGGAACCATTGGAATTCTTTCCTCCGGATGTTGAAGAAACAGAGTTGGAGGTGGTTGATGAAGAAGAAGAGACACCGGAGGGAGATGTTCCAATTGAATCTGCTATTCCTATGCCCGCATTGGGTGAGTCATCTACACAAGCCCCACTCACAAGAAAGAAAAGAAAAGAAGTTCAAGGAGTGCTTTATGCCATGGCTGAAGCTACTACAGGAAAAGAACTGGAGGAAGAGTTGGTAGAAATTGAGATAGATTCAGATGAAACTCTGTCAGAGAAGGACTTGCAAGAAAACATGCCTCTAGATCTTACTATTGAGTAGATTCTTACATAGGAGGAGCAATGGAAACAATTTGAACATGCTACCAGAGAATCTGATGCAAGGGCTACTGCGGAGAAACAAAAGGAAATAGAGGCGAATTTGCAATCTGATGCTCTACTTCAACAGCAGCAATCGAAGGGAAAATAAGTTGAAACAAGGACAGCAGTTGATACAATGGAGGAGCAAATAAGGCAACAAGAGCATGAGATCAAGGTCAAAGTTGAAAATGAAAAGCTGGAATTGATACAGAAGATCCATGATCTCGAGGAGGAGAAAGCAAGAAACCGAAGGGAAAAGGAAGCCCTTGTTGCTAGATTGAAGCTTGTAGAGGAGACTCGACTAAAAGAACAAGAGGCTGAAGCTCTAAGGAAAGAAAAAGAGGTTGAAGAGCTAGTAAAGAAATAGCTAGCTGAGAAAGAAAGGGAAAAGGCAGAGAAAATCAGAGCCTTGGAAGTAGAAAGTATAGAAAAGGAAGAAACTAAAAGGAAGCAAAAAGAAGAAGAGGCCGAAGCTGCAAAACTTAAAGCTTTAGAGGCAGAACGGTTGGAAAGAGAGGCCTTAGAGAAAGAAAAGGAGAAGGATTAGATGGAAGAGGAAAGATTGAGAAAAGAAGAAGAAGACAGGAAGATGCAGGAACAAAGAGATAGAGAGGAGGCTGAGAAGTTGGTGCAGGAGCAACAAGAAAAGGCAAAGGTTGATTCTTAACCTGAGGTAGATATTCAGCCATCTTCTACAGTTGCTGCTTCCTCTTCCATGATGATGGCTCCTGGTGCTCCTACTTGGTTGAAATTAGATCTACAGAAAAGAGCTAGAACACCTCCTCAATCTCTTAATTGGGAGGACATGATGAAGGAGATTGAACAGGAAAGGCCTAAGAACAAGGCTAAAGTTTTGTACTCTACCAGACTCATAGATAAAGGGGAGATAGTTGCTGAATGTGTTGTGCCTATGATTGAAAAGGAGGTAGGGGATATGCAGCTCACAGACTATCAATTGAGTACGGTTAACTTGGGAAGACCCATTAGAAATCAACAAATGAATTTGATTGATGTGGTGGCTTCAACGACAAAATCCAGAATGATCAAGGACAAACAAAAGAAAGATGAGCTTAAGGCTCAGTTAGATCAATTACATTCATTTTTGAAGAGTGTCTCCTCTCCAAGGTCACAAAAGGTTGCAGCAATTGAGACTCTTGTTTTGCTAAGCAAAAAGGAGGTTGATGATTTGGTGCAGGTTAGAGGTAAGGCGGAGATGGTTGACAAATGGATAGACAAAGTGAACTAGGAGATAGGTGAGGTTTTGGAAAAGGGGTTTGAAACCTATAAGGAGGGGGAAGGAGTATTCAAAGAGATGCATCAATATATTGAGGCCTCCGAGAAGTTAGAAGAAGAGTACAAAGAGTATAGTGAAAAGTTGGAGAAGATAAATACATTGCCTCTAACTACTCTTTTAGAAGAATCTATACTCGAAGATGATAATAAAGATTTTGTAGAAAAGACTTCTCATATTCTTAAGTTTAGGACTGGCTTCTTGAGCAAGCATAAGGATGAAATTCAAGGAGCAGTTAATAATTTAACTGAGCAGTTGGAAGAGTTGGAAGCGGTTATGGCTATAATAGTAGATGTGAATGTAATGACTAAAGATGGCATGTCGTTAAGTCAGGTTAGAGAGAAATGGAATGAAAGATTCCAAGGACTCATGTAGGATGATGGAAAAGACTTGGTGATAGATCAACTTGTAGAGGTCAAGGAAGAGATAAAAGCTACAGGAAGAGAGTTGGTCAAGGTAAAAAGCATGAAAGAATTTGCTGCAGTTGAGTTGGATCGCATCAAATTTGAAGATAACTGGATTGATGGGCCAGATATGAATATGCTACAACAGGTCTTCACCAGTTATGATGAGTTCATAGCAGATCTAGCATCACATGCATAAAATCTTACATGCATGATATTCTTCTTCCTTGCATGATGCATGATGATCTTCTTCCTTGCATGTTGCATGCATGCAGCACTGGCAGTCTCAAGGACATGGGATCTTCTTTTCTCTTATTTTCTATCGTCTATTGTTAGATCAAACTGAATGTGTAATGTAAGAACTCAAGATCGAAATTGATCTGAGTTTCCAAGACAGTTGATTGTTCCTAAAAAGGTGGAAAGCCTAAGATAGAAGTAAAGTTCGAACTTCTTTTTTTGTATTCTATAAATACTAGTGGGGTATTACATTGTAAGGGTCGGCTAATTGAGAATTGGATTGGCTTACCTAGTGTTAGGAAATAGAATTTTCAAAGAGCATTTTGCACAGATACATTGTACCAGATCTTGTTTACAGTTAATAGAATATCAGGTTTACGAAATATGGAGTTTGGCATTGAATTGTGTGTTTGATAAGGTTAATGAGTTATAATCCACTTGAATGCCAGTGATTGGGCTGAAGCATGATAGTTTCTTATATGATGAAAGTCATTAGAAGAAACCAGGTTTAAAGATTATCTTGTTAAATTGTCATTGAATTAAGGTTATTAAAGTTTGTTGATCTATAGTTTTAATAATGAATGAATGTGTGTGGTTTTGAGATCTTGGAAATACTTGTGATAGGAAAATAGAGGAATTGAATTAAGCACCTAAGATGTATATGATGGTACAGTTATACTGTGGGTTGTGTCATGTTATGGTTTTTGTGATCGGTTAAGAAAACATTCATTGTTAAAAGTATATGTCTGGATAGTAGATAAATTTAATTCATACTTACTGATTTACCCCTTGGATCTATCTTTTCCTTTTATTTTAAACCCCTTGATTTGCAGGAACTATTTTGACAAAGAGAGTCATAGCTTGAATCCTTTGTTACCAGTCCAGGCCCCTTGAATATTACAGTTGCATGAACCAATTGAGTGACATCAGATAGTTGAGAACCAACTACCAGGACCTTGGGAGTTAGGCCACTACATGTAGTCTTTCTTTTTCAGGAGAAATAGAATAGAAATATTTTTTTTTAATGTTGTTTGTGTCATTTTAACCATCAATAGAAATTGGCACTAGAAGGAGGGCCTGAAAGGACAAGCTAGCTCATGAAAGATCTTTTTCGCCTGAGGGATATGAGAGGGTTCTTAGATCCTCTACTAATCATGAACTATTCGAAGAACTTCAAACCCCGGTTAGATCAAGACCTCATGCTCATAGGGTAGAAATACCTACATTACCACCACCGCTTACTCCACTAGGATTTCCACCAATTCCATCCACACCACCACCAAGTAGGCCTTTTTCACCACCAATTCGGCCTTTATCACCACCACATGCCCAACCAATCCCACCAATGGCTTATTTTGTGGGTAATCCCTCCCCGTTAGGGACTATTCTAGGTGGATTTCATGATTTACCAAAGAACCTAGAGAAGTTCTATCCAAAATACATGCATGGAGAATCAAGAAGCGCAGAGGAACATATATAAGCATTTAAAGATGCATGTACGCGAGCTCAAGTGGCTCATCAAAATGTGGTATGTAGACTATTTCCTTACTGTTTAGGAGATATGGCATATAATTGGTATCTAAATCTGCCCCAAGGATCCATTCTAGGTTGGAATGATTTAGAGAATGCTTTTATTAATCAGTTCAGGGTTTGTGTAGACCCTGCAATACTATATCACCAACTTTCCACTATTAGAAAGGAGCATCATGAACCGTTGCCCTTGTTTAACACTAGGTTCCATAGAATGTATCGTAGGCTACAAAAGCCTTACCTAGTACCGGAAGCCATGGCTATATAGGCATATTTGAGAGCTATTGATCCTTTGATTGGTCTATTCTTACAAAGAACTTATCAACCTGATGAGATTGACTCACTATCTAATATTTATCATTTGGCTATCAAATTGCAATAGCAAATAAATCTACAACCTGGAGGGTTGGGAGTATCTTTTTCTCCAATGAATTATCAGATGCCTAATCCACCATTATATAACACTGTCCCAGGGATGTCTTATTCCCATTATGGACCTGTATCTGAGTTGCAAGCTCCACCAACTGTGCCCTTCTTTGGCAATAGCATGCATGATTGCCCACATCAGTCCCCACAGCAGCAATCTCAACATCAACCTCAAAATCAACCACAGCAAGGGGGAGGACCAACCCATGTCCATTCCCTAGCTATAGTTCAAAATGTGCATAATGATCAAATTGTTCAACTTACAAGTGAAGTAGAGACTCTCAAAAAGACTCTCTCTCAAATGTCAAATGACATGGCACAGCTCAGAAAAAATCCTCCCAATAATCAAAATCAGAATTACAACAATCAGGGCAATTACTCTAATCAGAACACCAATAGGAACTTCCAGAATCAAAACTCCTCGAACCAGAATTATCAAAATCAAAATAGAGGATACAATTAGAGGTTTAATAACAACAACAATAATAATAGACAGTGGAATACTGGACCTAACAATGGAGGAGTTCCTCATAGTTATCAAGTAGGTGAAGAGAGATCAAATACTGCTAATGTTGCTGATTTAAATTTTATGACAAATTGGTGTAGGTTGCATGACACAGCAGCCCATTCTGAGGTCAATTGCCCAGAAATGGAGAAGATGGTGAAAATTGCATAGGCTGATGCCCATCCTCAAGCAAGAAATTCTAATCAAGGCAATGGGCCGGCCAGCACTGCTATGACTTATGAAACTATTGAAGAAAAGTATCAATTCCCTATGCAAGGGGATAATGAGCCGGAAGAAGATGTTTATGATGCTCAAGCCTTCCAATCTAAGGGTGGTCACTTTCTGAGGAACCAGAATAAAGGGCCATTTACTACATCTACACCCCCTAACAACATGGTTCCACCAAATCAAAATGCAGATAACAATCCACCCCCACCAAAGGGACCTTCTGATACTCGGAATAGAGGTAATCAACCTTCTTTTCCTAAATATCAATTTAGGAATGATTCAAAGTTTGATTTTGTTGCAGAATTACAAAGGCAAAAGACATCACTATCCTTCTTTGATATCATGAAGTGGTGCCCAGCTCAAAGGGAAGTAGTATTAAAAGCTTTGGAAGAAACGGATCGCTTGAAAGGGAAAGGTAAAGTGACTCCTACAAAGGAGATGAATGCTGCTATGTATAAAGGTAAGATCAGTACCCCACCTTTCTTGTTAAGTTTGAGGATCTTTGGAAAGAATCTACACAATTGCTTATTAGATTCTGGAGCATCAGGGAATGTCATGCCTTTTTTGATTTGTAAAAAGTTAGGATTAAGTCCTATTCCAACCAACAAAAAAGTGATTCAATTGGATAAAACTGAAGTTAATGTTGTAGGTGAGTTGAAGAATATGCATGTGCAGGTTGGATCAGACCCAAAGATCCAGACCTATATAGATATTCAAGTTGCTAATATCCCAGAAACATATGGGATGCTTTTAAGTTGAGAGCTAATGAAAAGCATAGGTGGATATCTGTCCCTAGACTTCTCGCACATGTAGTTACCTTGGAAAGGGGTTGCCACTCAGATAAGAATTGAAAGTGAACCTAGGCTCAAACACATGATTATAGAGTATGATACTTCAAATGAAGTAGCATTCTTTGAAACTGAGATGGGTGTTTACAAGCAAGAGGAAGTTCTTACTTTTTCTGTAGTTAGTTCTGAGGATACACTATATTTAGACCACACTGATTCGATGATTCACATTAATCAGGAAGTTCTAATAAGGAAATTGCAACAAGATAGGTTGGTTTTAGGAACAAAAACTAAATTGAGTAATCTATTGCTTCCTAATTGGTGTAGAATACACTATCATAACCATTCGGAGTTGACATGTCAGTCATGCATAGATATTCTAAGGCATGTAGATTTACCCAAGCAAGAATCTCAAGAGGTAATTGAGACTCCCATCAATGAGTTCTCTTTCCAAGCTAAGGATGCAACTATTCTTACACGGATTAGTCTTTCTCAAGAAGAGGTTCCTTTACCAGTAGAACAGACTCAGGTCTTAGGGTTTTTAGATCAAAAAGAAGAAGTGGATGTATCTCAGTTTCATTTTAATACTCCTATTCCAGATGCTTTGCCACTGTCAAGAGAGTTAATAGAAGATGAGTTAGACCCTGACTCAGCCCAAGAAATCACTCAGGAGGTGGTTGTTGAACAAATTAAGGAACTAGGAAAATCATTAACTGACCTTCTTCTCAACGCGAATTTTGATAAAAAGAAAAAGTCCGAGCCGCCACATGTCACAAGTGATAAAATCCCTGTAGTTTCTAAAAGGAAAGAGCTCCCAGTTAAAGACCAGTTATGGACTCTTAAGTTTGATGGTTCTAAATCTAAAGCAGGAAGTGGAGTTGGAATTGAACTAACAAACCCGAAAGGGAAAACTTATTTTGCTTCTTACAGATTGCAGTTTGGTTGCACTAACAATGTGGTTGAATATGAGGCACTTGCAAGAGGACTTATGTTTGCTCATAAGAAGAAAGTAACTGCTCTTACAGTGATGGGAGACTCTGAGGTTATTGTGAAGCAGGTACGTAGTCAATACACTTGCCATAATAAAAGATTGGATGCTTATAGGAATAGGGTCTGAAATTTAATAGAAGATTTTGATGCCTTTGGGATTACTCTTATTCCAAGGGAAGTAAATCAAATAGCAAATGCTCTTGCTATTGCAGCAAGTACATTAGAGCCCATGTAGGATTCAAATCTGAAAAGGTTTTCTATGGAATTGATTTCAGTTCCTGCAATTCCTGACAATGTTAGACACTTCCAGGTGTTTAATGATGACCAACATATTTTGACCTTTTTGGAGAGTTTTGATGTGTTTCAAGGGCACATAATTGATGATGTTGATAGGGATCAAGGAGACTGGAATCCAAGAAGTGACAATACAGAAAGTGACAATCCAGAAGGGATAATGGATTTAAAGAGTAATAACATTCCAAAAGGAATGATAGCATTGGAGAGGATATTTGATTCAGATCCACGAGCTTATCAAAGAATGCCTGCAAAGAGTAAGGGAGGCAAGTATGAATCCGTTAATTTGACTCACTCAGGGGTAGAAAGGAATGTTCTTATAGGAAAGACTTGTCCTCCGGAAATAAAGGATGAGATAATCAAAGTTTTAAAACAAAATATCGAAGCAATTGCTTGGAGCTACAATGATTTGAAGACTTTTGATACATCTGTCATCACACATACGATTCCTCTTAAGCCAAAAGCGAAGCCGTTTCGCCAAAAGCAACGCCCAGTCAATGCATTAATCGAACCTCTGATTCAGAGAGAAGTACAAAAGCTTTTGGTTGCAAGAATAATTTTTCCAGTTAGACACTCTACCTGGGTGGCTAATCTAGTTCCTGTGAGGAAGAAGAATGGGGAAATCAGGTTATGTGTGGATTTCAGAAATTTAAATAAAGCCTCTGAGAAGGATAATTATCCATTACCTTCTCTTGATGAAGTATTGCAAAAGGTTAATGGATCTCAAATGATGTCTTTCTTGGATGGATATTCAGGATATAATCAAGTACCGGTAAGTCATGAGGATAGGATGAAGACTGCTTTCACTACAAAGTGGGGCACATTTTCCTACAGGAGGATGCCATTTGGCCTGATTAATGCTGGTGCTACTTTTCAAAGAGCGATGGATGTAGCGTTTAAAGATCTAATAGGAAAGTGTATAATCATCTATGTTGATGATCTAACCATCTTTTCTAAGAGTAGAGAAGATCATGTTGCTGATTTAGAGAAAGTACTGAAGAAATGTATTAGTTATGGTGTTTCTCTCAATCCAAAGAAATGTGTATTTGGAGTTTCTGAAGGGAAGCTTTTGGGTCACATTATATCAGAGGAGGGAATTTCCATAGATCCTAATCGAGTAGAGGCCATTTTGAAGTTAACAAGGCCAGGAAGTAAGAAGGAGATGAGATCTTTCTTTGGAAGGGTTAATTTTGTCAGGAAGTTTATAACAAGGTTTGCAGAAATTGTTAAAACACTTAATGAAATGATGAAGAAGGATGCGAAGATTGAATGGAGTGAAGAGGCTAAATCTGTTTTCATGTAGATTAAACAAGCTATATCTGAGGCACCTATTTTAATAAGCCCAAATTATCTAAAACCCTTTTACATCTATTCTTTTGCTTCTGAACATTCATGTGCAACAGTCTTGACATAGAGAAGAGAAGAGAATGAAGAGAGGCCTATTGATTTTATGAGCTCTCCCTTTAAGAATGCAGAGGTAAGATATTCATCAATAGAAAAA
This sequence comes from Sequoiadendron giganteum, assembly GCA_007115665.2. NCBI lineage: Eukaryota > Viridiplantae > Streptophyta > Pinopsida > Cupressales > Cupressaceae > Sequoiadendron > Sequoiadendron giganteum. Next base: position 205,480,039 of record CM021106.1, read on the forward strand.
TAGGCATTTGCATTGATGCGAGTAGCGAAAAAATTCAGACACTACATAATTTGAAGTCAAGTGATGGCTATAGTCCCAGATCTAGCTATAAAGTCCCTCCTGATGCAAAGTGAACTAGGGGAAAGAAGAGGGAAATGGATGGCCATTTTACAAGAATTTGACTTGGAGATTCACCCAATGAAGCTTGTAAGAGGTCAAGGTTTGTCAAAGGCAATGGCTGAAGTGGACAGAAGTATAACTTGTCAACAATACACTATTCAGTCATTCACAAAAGATCCTTGGTATACAGACTTAGTTTTTTTTCTCCTCAACAACAAGTGTCCAGAAGGGATGAATGCAAATCAAAGAAGAGCACTAAGGATGAAAAGCGCTTATTATATGCTTAAAGGAGGATCAATCTATAGGAAGAATTTCCAAGGAATCTATTTGTGTTGTCTAGATCAGCAAGAAGCTAAACATGCTATGAGTGAATTTCATGGTAGGCATGGAACAGGACATGGATCTACTGATGCATTGGCTCATCAGATTTTAAGATCAGGTTACTATTGGCCTTATGTATGTAGGGATGCACATCAACACTGCAGAACTTGTCATGTATGTCGAAATTCTGCATCAAGAGAAAGAAATCCTGTGATGCCTCTACAACCAGTTTATGAGGTAAGGCCATTTGCTCAATAGGCACTTGATTTTGTAGGGGTGATTGATCCAAATTCTTCTGCAGGTCACACATTCATCTTAACTGCGACGGATTATTGCACGCGTTGGATGGAGGCTTTGCCTTGTAAAAATATCACCACGGAGGTGGTTATTAAGTTTCTGATAGAGAACATCACAACCTGGTTTGGAGTTCCATTTGCTTTGGTATGTGATAATGGCCCTGCTTTTTCCTCTGCTGAATTTATTTCATGGGCTTATGAGCATAAGATTGTATTAAAATATTCTTCCAATTATTACCCTCAGGGGAATGGAGTGGCTGAGTCCACAAATAAGAATTTATTGGAAGTAACAAAAAGGTTGTTAGAAAGTAACCCTAGGGATTGGCATACCCAGTTGAGATTTGCCTTATGGGCAGATCGAACCAGAATTAAAGCAGCCCTAGGTAATTCACCCTTTAAGCTAGTTTATGGTCAGGATCCAATCTTTCCCATACATTTACAAATACTTGTTCTGAAATTTATGTAGAAGTTTTATAATAGGGATGATAGGATTGAGGTAAGACTGCTTAACTTGTTGAACACAGAAGAACAAAGAGATGCTGCTTTGCAGCAATTCTCTAAACATCAGGCTGTTGTCAAGCGCTGGTTTGATAAAAGAGCCAAAGTGAAAGCTTTTAGAATATCAAACCTTGTGCTATTATGGGATAAGGCTAGAGAAAGGAAGGGAGAACATCAGAAATTCGATAGACTTTGGTTAGGTCCGTATCAAATAGCTGAAATATTAGGGGAGAATGCCTTTCGTTTGAGTACCCTAACAGGAGAGCCTGTTCCATTACCAGTTAATGGTTAGTTTCTCAAGCACTATTTTGGTGCATAGAAAGTATGGTGTTTTGAAAAAGAATGTATTATATTGTATCATATGTAATCAAGTTTAGTTTTTAGGTTTTAGTTTTAGTTTTTGCTTGTTTGTTTGTTTTGTTTTGTTTTCCTTCTTTGTTTTTGTTTGTTTGGTCTTGTTTTGTCTTGTGTCATTGGGGATTCTTATTTTTCTCATCTCAAGTTAGGGGGTTGTTATTCAAAGTATACTATTGGTACTAGGAGAGAAATTGGTTTAGGTATTCTCATTATAATCACTGAAAAGGATTTCATTTTAAAACTTATGTTTTATGATCATTCTAGTTTGGGTTGGAAAAGTTATTAAGGACAAAAGATGTAAATGTGAATATCTCATGAATTGTGATCAAAGATCTGTCACCAAATTAGAAAAACATCTACATGAGTAGTTACCTATTTGTTTTGGAGTGACTCTATCTATGTTTCAAGTGAAAAAAATCAGATTCCAAAACTATCATGAAATCCATTGGAGTACTCAACCCACATTTTAGATTCATTGAATCTGAGTATTGAGAGATGCATAAAACATTTCTGTTTAAAAAAAAAAGAGAGAAAGAAAGAAAGAAAGGCAAGCTCAATATCAAGTGGGTAATCAAGTATCTCTATCGGGGCTATGGATGCCTGTCTGGCAGTAGAGCAATGCTTTGAGAGGACTAGAGGTATCTCCGTCAGGGCTATGAACACCTGTCTGGCAATGGAGCAATACCCAGGATTTTAATGCACGATAGTTAAAGGACTCAACTTATATAGCTTGAAACTTAGGTATAGTTGTTTACAAGCAGAGAAAGTATCTATAAAGAATGATGCACAAATAGGCACACACTTAGATTTAGAAATAACTCATGAGCACATTACATTTGAGATTCAAACTCAAGATTATCCAACAAATATCTGATCTCATTCAAGGTAAGATGTTCATAAGCCAAGTAGTTTTTGGGTGACTAAAATTTTCTTTGGGTATTTTGAAAATAGGTAAACCATTTTCCCAGCCGAGTCGCCATTTGTTATGCCTTGCATAACCACCCCATCTTTTGTCTTGGTCAAAATGGGTCCCCCTTTGTGTTTTTGTACTTAGTTATTTTTGGAACCAAATTTGGAGTATAGTTTTGCCAAATATTTTGTTTTTCTTTGTTTCCTCTGTCGGAAGCGGAATCGGAGCTAAATCAGGTTTTGAAAGGTCTTTTGAGGTGTATTTTTGGTTCTGATCCTGACGGTCTTTTCTTTGCCTTTGTTTTTGCTCTTTAGCGGAAGCGGAGCAGGAGTGGGAATTGGGATGGTTCTATTCAAAATTTGCAAAATCAAATTCAATTCCGATCTCGACTTTGCTCCCTTTTTAATGTTTGTTTGTCTCAGTTTTTGTGTTTTGTTTTATTAGGTTGGTCTTTTACTTAACTTTTGTTTTTTATTTTGTTTTGTTTTTAGTTCTCAGATGCAGAGTCAGAATGCGAATAATGTTTGGAAAGTTTATGATTTTAAGATCCTGTTTCCATTTTGGTTCCGCCCCCGCCAATTTTTGTCATTCACTTTTTGATAGAAGTTGCACTATAGACTAGTGTTTGTTCTCTTACAGTTCCAACTCCACCTTTACTGTGTTTTAATGCATTAATGGTGGTTGCTGATGTAGGTAGAAATTCACATATTTTTCTTTATTAAGGGTTAAAGCTGATTATTATTGTTATTGTTACAAGTCTGAGAGCGCGAAGAGCAATAGCAGAGTTCATTTGAGCAAATTGATCGAGCTAAAGGGATTGTGTGCGAATTGATTCAGAAAAGTTAGCATGGCTTTGTTTGCATTTCAGGTAGGTCTTTTATCTTTATTGTTCGTTGTGTTTTGCTTCGTATTTGTTCGCGTGTTCAATCATTGTGTTTTAAGCAATTTTATGATCAACGATGTGATTGAATGAGCAGGTTCTTATTTTGGTTTGTTTTAGTTTTATTTTTATCTTTGTTGTTTTATTTTGTTGTGTCGTTTCTTTCTATTTTTGGTCACTGTCATTTTCATGACTTAATCGTGATCGCGTCGTGTCGTTTTAGATTTGCAGTAGATTTAGATTAGATAAAAAGTTTTTATTGTGGTGTAAGTTAGATTAAGAATTTACAGTGAGGTAGATTAGAGATTTTTACAATGAGTTGAGGTAGATTAGATTTATTGTTTAATTTAGGGTTTCGTTGTTTGGTAGAATGGCAGGGTTTTAAAACCCGTGCCCTAGTTTTATTAAGTTTGTTAGATTAGGGTTTCGTCGGTCTCTGCAATAAGTTTTAAATAAATGGCTCTAAAATACAATTGTTCCCCCACGGTCATATGAGGGTAGAGTTTTTAAGCTCCTTTGCTATGTTATGGCAACCTAGGTTTAATCATAAAGTTATGATGAAAATGAATAAATTTGATGATGTCATGATTAGCATAGGCGGAGGTGGGATTGGAATGGGTATTGGCATAAGAGTTTGTTTTTACCAAAGATGTGAATTCCATTTTTATGTCATTTTCAATTTCGAGTTCTAAAAAGGTTTTATTGAAGTATGTGATAATTAGCGGAGGTGGGATCAGAATTGATCATAAACTTAAGAATTTTGTTTCTAAAGGTTATAAGTTCCATTTTCATCCCGTGTCCGGCTCCACATATTGTCGAAAGTCTTTTGTCGAAGTAACGATAAACAAATCTAAGGTGGAGGTGGAATGGAAATAGAATATGAAATTAGAGGAATTTGAAAAAAACCAAATCCCTTTTTCATTCCGATCCCGGTTCCGATAACTTCCCCGACTCCGACTCTGAGTCCGTTTGTTACTAGCTGAAGTTCCTATATTGGTTTTTGCTCCGAGTCCGCCAGTCTTGTAAAAATAATTATTTTGTTTTTCTGTCCGACTCCGACTCCGATACATATGTAACAAGTATGTTTTTAAAATAGGTTTTATAATGATTTATTGGAAGGGGTCTAATTAGAGGTTTGCTTGCAGGAGATTTGAGAGATGTCAGGAACGTCAGGAGAGGCTGCTTGAAGGAATCAACCGGCTGGAACATCAAAGCCTGCACCAAAGATCAAGAAGGTGAAACCAGAACAGTTACCTTATACATTAAGGTATGATCATAGGAATTCAGTGGTGAAGGTGAGCAAGGTGGAATCAAACTGGTCAGATATTACAGATACCAATCTGGGCTAGTATAGTTTCGAAGAATTACATGAAGAGACCTTTGCAAAAAGGGCAAACTTGACAGGGAGAACTCAAAGGATTGTTGACTCCGGTCTTGCACATATCACTGTGTTTCCTTTGTCAGTTCAGTGTCCGGAGTTGATATATACAATGGCCAGTACTTATAATCCAGCTACAAGATTATGCATGGATTCACAAAATAATGTAATTATAGATCTTACTCCGCAGATGTTCCAAAACATATTCAATGTTCCTGATCCCAAGAATTTAGTGCAGTTAACTAAGGCTGAGGCATTGGAGAAATACAGTAAGCATAAAGACTCCAATAAGTCTCATTTAACCAAAAGATGGTTAAGTACTGAGAAGAAGTCTTTGAGCAAATTGGCAGATCAGCCAAAGAGGGCAGACTTGAAGAAGGAGATATCTGATTTAATATTGATGCTGTCTAGAGTGTTTGGGAAGAGGGATGCCTTCCATTTCAAGGAGTGGATGTTTCATTTTATTCAAGTTATTTTTCAGGGTGATTATCAATTTGATTGGTCCATGATTGTTTTTGATGCCATACATGATCAGCTCACAAGGGTCAGACAAACCAAATCTTTCTTCATGACTTCATATGTGGTCTATGCTGCAGCAAGATTGGGGATTTTTCTAGGATTAAACAGGGTAGGTATAATGGGATTTTTGGATGGACAAAAGAAGGTATGGAAACACTATGATCAATTATCCCTTCAAGTTGCTGAGACTCACTTCAGAAGAGTCAATGATGCATTTTTAGATGTGGTTATCAACCAGTTGAGTGGAGATGCAGGATACATGTTAAGTCAGGAAGCTATGGCTTTCATTTCTAAATGGGGAAGTTGGTACATCTAATACCCCAAATTTGCATACTTCAGATTGTTTGGGTTTGAAGGTCATCCTCATTTACTTCCAAGATGCTGCAACAATAGAATAGTGCTTATGGAATTTGTATATCAAGGCATCGGAGTTAATGCTAGATTTGGGATGAAGCACAAGATAGGATGCCATAAGTTTCCTATGATATTGGGGGAATATGGTTGTCAACACTTGAAGGCAGCTAAGGTGGTTTGTAATGAGTTGATACAATTGAAATTGGGATTGTATACATCTCGTAAGTATTTTGATCCAAGAAAGAAGATGTATACTTTATTACCTTCAGTATTTACTAGACACTTCAATTTGTTAGAGGATTTTTGGTGTGATAGGTAGGATGAATTTGACTTAAGGAGGAAGAATTATGAGAGATTACCAATCTCACTTATGGTAGAGTTGGGCATTAAAGATAATATTCTTGACACTTTGGTGGATAATGGAGTGGTATTAGATCCCTCATATGAAGCTTTGAATATTGGCACCAAAAACTTAGATCCAATAGACTAGAGTGAAGAAGAAACGATCGGCATTAAGACATTGGGAAGAACAGTCTTGGATAGAAGTGTGCAATGGTTACTGATGAGGACTCAAGCTCCTTAGGGACCAATCCTCAAGAAAGGTAAAGGGTATAAGAGGATTAAAAGAAAGGCACCTTCCAAGGAACCATTGGAATTCTTTCCTCCGGATGTTGAAGAAACAGAGTTGGAGGTGGTTGATGAAGAAGAAGAGACACCCGAGGGAGATGTTCCAATTGAATCTACTGTTCCTATGCCCGCATTGGGTGAGTCATCTACACAAGCCCCACTCACAAGAAAGAAAAGCAAAGAAGTTCAAGGAGTGCTTTATGCAATGGCTGAAGCTACTAAAGGAAAAGAAGTGGAGGAAGAGTTGGTAGAAATTGAGACAGATTCAGATGAAACTCTATTAGAGAAGGACTTGCAAGAAAACATGCCTCTAGATCCTACTATTGAGCAGATTCTTACACAAGAGGAGCAATGGAAATAGTTTGAAGATGCTACCAGAGAATCTAATGCAAGGGCTGCTATGGAGAAACAAAACGAAATAGAGGCAAAGTTGTAATCTGATGCTCTACTTCAACAGCAGCAATCGAAGGGAAAAGATGTTGAAACAAGGACAGCAGCTGATACAATGAAGGAGCAAATGAGGCAACAAGAGCATGAGATCAAGGTCAAAGCTGAAAATGACAAGCTGGAATTGATACAGAAGATCCATGATCTCGAGGAGGAGAAAGAAAAAAACCAAAGGGAAAAGGAAGCCCTTGTTGCTAGATTGAAGATTGCAGAGGAGACTCGATTGAAAGAACAAGAGGCTGAAGCTCTAAGGAAAGAAAAAGAGGCTGAAGAGCTGGTAAAGAAATAGCTAGCTGAGAAAGAAAGGGAAAAGGCAAAGAAACTCATAGCCTTGGAAGTAGAAAGGATAGAAAAGGAAGAAACTGAAAGGAAGCAAAAAGAAGAAGAGGTCAGAGCTGCAAAACTTAAAGCTTTAGAGGTAGAACGGTTGGAAAGAGAGGCCTTAGAGAAAGAAAAGGAGAAGGATCAGATGGAAGAGGAAAGATTGAGAAAAGAAGAAGAAGACAGGAAGATGCAGGAACAAAGAGATAGAGAGGAGGCTGAGAAGTTGGTGCAGTTGCATGTACTGCAGGAGCAACAAGAAAAGGCAAAGGTTGATTCTCAACGTGAGGTAGATATTCAGCCATCCTCTATAGTTGTTGCTTCCTCTTCCATGATGATGGCTCCTGGTGCTCCTACTTGGTTGAAATTAGATCTACAGAAAAGAGCTAGAACACCTCCTCAATCTCTTAATTGGGAGGACATGATGAAGGAGATTGAACAGGAAAGGCCTAAGAAGAAGGTTAAAGTTTTGCACTCTACCAAACTCATAGATAAAGGGGAGATAGTTTCTGAATGTGTCGTGCCTATGAGATAAAAGGAGGTAGGGGATATGCAACTCACAGACTATCAATTGAGTACGGTTAACTTGGGAAGACCCACTAGAAATCAACAAATGAATTTGATTGATGTGGTGGCTTCAATGACAAAATCCAGAATGATCAAGGAAAAACAAAAGAAAGATGAGCTTAAGACTCAGTTAGATCAGTTACATTCATTTTTGAAGAGTGTCTCCTCTCCAAGGTCACAAAAGGTTGCAGCAATTGAGACTCCTGTTTTGCTAAGCAAAAAGGAGGTTGATGATTTGGTGCAGGTTAGAGGTAAGGCGGAGATGGTTGACAAATGGATAGACAAAGTGAACCGGGAGGTAGGTGAGGTTTTGGAAAAGGGGTTTGAAACCTATAAGGAGGCGAAAGGAGTAATGAAAGAGATGCATCAATATATTGAGGCCTCCGAGAAGTTAGAAGAAGAGTAAAAAGAGTATAGTGAAAAGTTGGAGAAGATAAATACATTGCCTCTAACTACTCTTTTAGAAGAATCTATACTCGAAGATGATAATAAAGATTTTGTAGAAAAGACTTCTCGTATTCTTAAGTTGAGGACTGGCTTCTTGAGCAAGCATAAGGATGAAATTCAGGGAGCAGTTAATAATTTAATTGAGCAGTTGGAAGAGTTGGAAGCGGTTATGGCTATAATAGTAGATGTGAATGTAATGACTAAAGATGGCATGCCGTTAAGTCAGGTTAGAGAGAAATGGAATGAAAGATTCCAAGGACTCATGCAGGATGATGGAGAAGACTTGGTGATAGATGGACTTGTAGAGGTCAAGGAAGAGATAAAAGCTGCAGGAAGAGAGTTGGTCAAGGTAAAAAGCATGAAAGAATTTGCTGCAGTTGAGTTGGATCGCATCAAATTTGAAGATAACTGGATTGATGGGCTAGCTATGGATATGCTACAACAGGTCTTCACCAGTTATGATGATTTCATAGTGTAGACATGCAAAAATAACAATCAGGCATCATACAAATTAACATTCATTTCTGCTATTAATCAATTAAAATATTTATTGATTAACTTCCTAAGGTTCATTAAATAAATCAAATTATTTAATCCCTATGTTCTTCTCATTTGATTTAATAAATCAAACAAATCAAATATCAAATCCCTAAAATCCCCTAAGTTAATTAATCCAAATTAATTAACTTCTAATCACAATTACCATTCTCTAGCTTTTGACTCAACTAGAGTCAAATCTAAACTCCTAACTAACCCACCCACTTGCATCAATAAATCAATTTAATTGATTTATTAAAAAGCCTATTTTCTCTCAATAACTCTCATCTTTGACTTTTTTGAACAAAGATTATTCCCCCCAAAACCCTCAACAACATGCATTTATTGACATTTTTCAAATTTGAATGGGCACATTGGCCAAAACTTGCACAAGCTTTGACCAATCCCATCATGCCAAGTGGCTCTATTCTATTGGAGGGGATTTAGTCCCACATTGGCTAAACTTGGCCTCTCTTCTCTCAACTTCTTCTATAAAAGCAATGCATCTTCTCTCATTTCTACAACACAATTGGAAGGTATCTAAACTATAGGCAACTTGAGCTCATAGCAACTCATTGTCTATCTCATTTGGCTTAGAAAGGGATTGGGAAAGGGATCTCTCACATCTTCATGGAGGGCACCAATCCATCATAGAATAGAATAGGTTGTATTTCCTTTTCTCCATGCATGTTTGATCTAGGTTTAGCATTTTATTTGGAGAAATGAACCATGTTATTCTATGAGGATGATTGAATCTACACAAAACAATGTGTAAGATTTCACCATCCTACACATAGCGGATCCAGCATCACAGGCACGATATTTAGTGTCATTTTTGATTTTCTTCAAATTGAAATTAACAGTTATTGTGTCCAAGATTGCTGCTTTCAGTATTTAATGTTGAAAAGATGCTAAATATGAGCAAACCAGGAGGAAATTTTAAGTTGTTGGTATACGAGTCCATACCTAAGGACAGATTGTGTGACCATCTACATGTTGTTGCAATGGCTAATGCATTATCCAATCACTCTCAGTACAACTTACCAATATTACAAAGGATGTAAAATCCTGCAACAACTTGCTACAACAGTTTTGATATTAAAATTGCATATGTTTGCACTTCTACAGTGCGTGGTAGGTTGAGTATTCCATATTTATTTGAGAAGGGTGATGTATCTTTCTCTTCATATAGCCACTGAGTGGATGAGATGTAGGAGTGATGTGAGGCAGGAGAGATCTTAGGCTTAATACATGCGTTTTGTTGATTTTATATGAGTTTCAAATCTATGTTCTGACTGTGAATGCTGGGTTGACTGTGTCATTTGTGGCCGACAGAAACTACATCCATTTGCAGTCTTTAAGGCACATGTACATATTTCAAAATCTCCATACCTAACTCCAAAACATTGCCCCCATTCCATATCCTCCCTCATCAGTCGCTGCCTATCAGCCTCTCGTTTCACAATATCCACCTGGCTCTCTAATGCATTTACAGTCCGTTCTAGTTCTTCAACAGATCGTTCTAGAAGCTTAACCTCCTCTTCTTTCTCTTCAGCATAAATTTTACGTGCTTCAGCAACCTGGCGAGCTTCCACAGCAATAGCTTCACGTTCATCTGCAAAAGCCTGTGCCATTTCTAGCTGTTCATTCAAAACATGCGTTTTGTTGATTTTATTTGAGTTTCAAATCTATGTTTTTGACTGTGAATGCTGGGTTGACTGTGTCGTTTGTGCCGACAGAAACTACATCCATTTGCAGTCTTAAAGGCACATGTACATATTTCAAAATTTCCATACCTAACTCCAAAACGCTGCCTTCAATACTCTGTCGCTGGGTTTGCAAAGTCATTTCATTCTCTGCTAAACATTCATATCAAGCAGTTCACGTGCCTTATCTATGCCTTCACGCATTGCATAAAAAGTCCAGAGACGATGCTGATGAAAGGGATGATGCTGGAATGAATAGGGAGTCTGTCTTTACACCTACCAACAGTATTTGCTTGTTTTTATGACTTTTCAATCAAAGTTTTAGCCGCGTGATCCATGAGCCAACGTCTCTTTGAGGTATTCTGTCAAACAGTCCGCGTATTCTCTCTCGCAACTCCCCTGTCCAGCGTAGACTCCCTTCATTGATTATCTAATCTGCTCTGTCATTTGTCTATTGTTGAGTATTATTACATGCAAGGCTTTCAATAAGAACTCATCCCTTGTATTTCGAGACTTTAAATATTGGATACCACACCCTGTCCTGGCCGCATGCTGACACAGGTCATGAACTTTAGTTCACACTGTCAAAATGCAGTTAAAAGATTTCCAATCCTCTTCAGTAAATCTTCTTGTGCGGATTTCTGCAAATGCTAGATTTTGACAGAGAACATGGTACGGGAATGTATGCTTAATGACCTGGTTCATTGTTCTTTACACCTGACAATAGCATTTGCGTGTGAAAGAATAGAAAGGAGGAGCGCATAAAGCTAAATAATTACAGCCTGTATTAAATGTGTTAGGAGGATGTCTTTTCTATCAGCTGTTCTTCCTTTGTCTTCATTTTAATATTATTATGATCTATTTATTGTGCTATAAGGCCTTTGATGAACATGACTGCAGGTGGCGTTATTTTCTTTATGACTCTTTTTTTTTACTATGTACCGACATGACATTGATCAAAATCTCTATTTGCTAAGGCTGTTGCAGCATTGAAATAATAGTGAAAATAACTGTTCCTTGCATCTAAGTTCTTTTTGAAAGTGGAATATTTTGACAGAATTAAGATAAAATCTTTTGCAGCCTAAAGATATTTGCAGTCTGATTATATATTCCTATGCAAATAATGTTTAGCTCAAGCTTAGAGTGAATTTCGAGAATTCCTTGGAAAGGTTGATTCAAATAGTAGTCTCTTTTGTTTTCTTATGGGAAGAAGGCGGGGTTAACGTTAAAATCATATCTTGGTCTCTATATTGAAGTTGCTTGCTTTTTGTCCAATATTCAATCACCATATCATGCACATATACTTTATGAATGTTCTTTCTTAAAGCTCAAATTGTCTGTTTTTTTTTAATTTCTCAAAGAACAACATTCAAAGGGGAGGCATGGTGGGTTTCTTCTTTACTTTCTTGATAATTGGGCTTCTACTAGCTTCCATCTTATGGTTAAGGTATTAAGGATAGAAAAATGGTGGATTGCTTACAAACTTTGTGTTGTTCATAGGTTGAAACTAAAGGTACATGGATAAAGGTTGAAATCAAGGTGGATGTTTGAAGACAAGTACCTGATTTGAATGAAGGAGCAAGGCTGACATCAAGATCTAAGTTGAAGGTTGAAACATCAAGATTTGCATCAAACGAAAACGAAGGCGAAAGGGGTGGAATCAAAGATTTTTTTTCAAAAAACTAAAACTTGAAAAGCATTTTTTAATGCTTGTTTCAACAATCTTGGAGCTTCCACTTACTACCCTTTTTTTCTGTTTTTGACTAACTCACCTTTCAATTTGGGCTTAAAATCAATCAATGGCTTGATCTTTTCAAAGTTGGTTAAAGTTGAACCTTAGACACTTACTAGATTTCAATTTGGGATTAAAATTGAACAAGGCAACTTCACATTTCAATTGGTGCATTTAAAACGAACTCATCATTGCTTTGAGGAATTTAAAATTGAACATGTGTACTTTGTGTTTTGTAAACTTTTTTGCAAAGTAGTGTCATTTAAAAGGGCGTATGCGCTTCTCTCGCGCTTCACGGCGATCTTGAGAATCAAAAGTCTTTTTGATGACCCTAAGTTGCATAAAAGATTGCCTCCACACTTCAATTTGGGATCTAAAAATTGAACAAATCATGCGAGTGTGAGCACGATATATTGCGGAGGTTCTCCCCTTTGTTTTTCAATGAAGGTTGTGTGAACGACGGAATATGTTAGCTCGCTTTTGTTTATCTTAGAGGGCCTGCCTTGTGGGAAAAAGTAATCACCCAAGGGAACGACCCAACCGGGAACACGCTAAAGCCAAGCGACTTCCAACCGGTATATAAGTGTGGATTCTTGAGGAAAGTTCAAGAATCACGAGGATTATTCCGACGAGATGGACAGCAATGGACTCTCGCCGATGTTGGATAATCCCCCACGAACGGAATGCCCGAATTAGAACCCCTTGTTTAGAAATTGGCCAAAACCTTGTCTATCTTGTTGGTGCAAAAGGTTATGTCCTTTGAAGCCGCCCCACGTAACATGCGGTCTTGTTGTGGAAATGGAAAGTATGCCATGGGAGATTCATGGGTACTAATGCTTGGCTGACCCGAATAAGTGAGTGCCGTGGAGGGGAGCCAGTGTGGTCAAGCATTTAGCCATTCGCACAAGATATGCGCAGCTGGATTTATCCAAGTGGGAACCCAACAAGGTATTGTCTCATCAACCTAGGAGTGTGAAAGTGCTTGGAAAAAACACATTGCTTGATCTTGAAAACATTTGGAAAACAAACATACACAAAAACCTTGAAATTTCAAACACCTTGTGGGGAACAAATACCTATTGACGAACTTGCCCACTCTTGCTTTCCCTAGGAATCACATTCCTAGAGGTTTCTAAGTGTGCAAATTCTATCATCATTTGTTTCCAATAAGGATAAACATAAGGAACTTTTGCCCTATTTTCCTCGATTTCCACACAAAGGACATTGTGGGATGAGAAAGAGAATGGGACATTAGACATATAGTTTGAAAACCTAAGCAAGCAAGTGTCTTGGATAAAAAGAATCTCATTTAACGAAGATAAAAAGACAAATTGGATTACACATGTGTTTTCTAACATGATTTCCCGCAAGATCAAAATCCCAAAACCAAAGTTCAAGAAGCTTAGTCTAAAAGCTCGTGAGGAGCGTCTTGAGAGACTTTTCAAATTCAGGGAAAGATTGGTTTATAACTTTTACAGAAAAGCCTCAAGGAACAATCCAACATTATATGCATTTTATTGTCAACAAAATCCCGAATTGTTTCAAAGATTTGCATTTCTCCCATATGAAGTCAAGCGTGTTCTTCAACACCGAGGTTTCGTAGAAAGAGAGTCACATCTAGGTTAAGGTTCAAGATCAAAGTTGCCATTCCCCTTCATTCATCCATCAAATCAAAGTCTCATTTCATCATCAAACCTTTTTTGAGAACTCTAGAATCAAACATCACACTAAACTTAGAGGGCTAAATCAACATCATCATATCTTGGCTTAACACACTTAGCCAACATAGTCTCAAATCATTGAAAAAATTTTCTTTGAGATAACACAACTTCTTAAAGTCTATTAGTTCTCCAAAACATTGGCATAACACACTTTGTCAATTCATCCATTTTTGTGCAAGTTCCCTTAGGATAACACAACTTCCTAGGGAAAACAACTTCACAACCAATCTTGTTTGACTTAACGCATCTAGTCAAATTATCACATTCAAATCAAATCAAAAGCCCTTTCAAAGTTTAGCACATACATTCAAAAAGTTTTCCAAAGGTTTCATTCACTCATCTCATCCATTTTAACCCATCACCATCATCACCATCTTTGATCTTTTAGCTACCCTAGTTCTTCTCTTTTTGGACTTAAAGGATTAGGATCGAACAAATCCCTATTTTTATGGTCCAAACAAGATCTCAACACAAGAAGGACGTGGAGAATATCAAAGACATATCAACTTCTATGGACATGAGTCATCTAAATATCGAAGTGAACCTAGCAGGATCAAGCAATCCCCCAAACAACTCTCCCGTATCATCACAAAATCTTCAAGAGGAGAGTCATCAAGAGGATGACATAAATGAAGACATAGGGATGACACCAGAGGAAATCATGGAAATGATTCAAAATCCTAAGAACCATAAAATTGTTAGTGCTATGTTCAAATGCATAAATTCAATAGAAAGAGGAGGGGACATGCCCCCTCCCAACCTTAACACAAGCACTAGTGCAGTTGCATCCCCGTTGTCAAACATCAATCAAGAAGTACCTTGCATCACCTCAATCATCACACCAACCTCCCCGATTGTGAACAAGGGGAGTGCCATGTTCCAAGAATTGCAAGAACACCGCCTTGTGGCTAATGAAGAAGCAATCATCACCCCTACATTTATTCCAGAAAACTCATTTCACCCTTACATCCCACTCACATTTCATAATCCCGCTGGTTCATCCTCATTTCATGCCACACCAGCTTATCAATTGAACATACCAAATCCCCCACCGCATGAAGAAGTTGGTTTGCTCGGAACGACAGAAGCTATCAATCCCTTCTCTTTCCAAAGTGGTGCGTCATCCCTTCCCCCACTTCCTTTCACATCTGCATCGCCTCCTGGAATAGGTCTTCCACCTTTAACCATCGAAAATTTTGCTAATCCAAGCAATCTGACCACCACTTTGAACCCGCTTCTTTTGCCCATATCCTCACAACAAATCACAACCATTCCTATCACCACGGTTAATGCATCGATTGGTCCTCAAGTCTCCCAAAGCATGCCTCATCAAGGACCAATTGTCTCAACCACCCCGCCCACAACCCAAATCACAGTCACAACCGCAATCCCTCCACCCGCCACGACAGTTGGCATGATTCCTGCTCCACCACCAATCCCACCGCCAAAGCACAACACGACTAATTCATTCTCCATCATGTTGCAAAACGCATAACAAGCTGCCTGCCAAAAGGCACTCCAAAAACAACAAGCCGCACAAGCGCAAGCACAAGCACAAGCGCAAGCACAAGCTCAAGCTCAAGCACAAGCCGCACAAGCGCAAGCACAAGCACAAGCGCAAGCACAAGCTCAAGCTCAAGCACAAGCCGCATAAGCGCGAGCACAAGCACAAGCTCAAGCTCAAGCACAAGCCGCACAAGCACAAGCACAAGCGCAAGCGCAAGCTCAAGCCCAAGCTCAAGCTCAAGCCCAACAAAAGACACAAGCTCAATACCAAGCGCAATTGCAAGCAATCCACCTGCAAGCCTACCACCAAGCCCTGCAAGACTTTCAGGCACAACACCAAGCTAAACAACAAGCTTTATTGGCACAACAGCAGCTCGACCAACAACAAGCATTGTTGGCAAAACAGCAGCTAGACCAACAACAAGCGTTACTAGCTCAGCAACAACTTGACCAACAGCAGGCTTCATGGGAACAACAGCAGATGGACCAACAGCAAGCGCTATTGGAACAACAACAGCAAGATCAACAACAAGCGTTGTTGGCACAAATGCAAGCTTACCAACAAGCCCTAAATGTACAACCAAGCTTGCAGCAAACACCGACCAGTATGCTCCCCACCCATCAAACACCTCCAACACCTCACCACTCATTCATCCCGCCCCCTGACCCAAGCAAGGATGTCACAACACAGATCAAATTGCTTTCGCAGCAGGTGTTGGACTTGCAAGCAGGGAAAACCACAAGGACACCAGGAAACTTGTGCCCTTATCCATTCAATAGGAGTCTCACCATGGTACCGTTTCCAAAGGGATTCGAGATCCCCAAATTTGATAAGTACAATGGAACGGGCAACCCTGAAAACCACGTCAGGGAATTTCAGATGCACTGCATGGAAGTCACATATGATGACACGTATCTAATGCGGCTCTTTCCCCGAAGCCTGACTGGTCCAGCTATGGAATGGTTTTCTCGCCTACCTACGGGCATTAAAACATTCGAGGAAATTGTGGAGGCTTTCCTTAAAAATTACTCTTTTAATATGGGTGCGGATGTCAGTTTAGAAGAACTATCTGCACTCAAACAAAGAAGAGGAGAGTTATTTGCATCCTTCTTGCAAAGATGGCGATCCAAGGCCAATCAGAGCAAGTGGGCCATGCCAGAGGAACAACAAGTTTGCACCATCATAGCCAACTTAGATGAAAACCTGGCGTTCTACTTAAAAATGTAGTGCATCACATCTTACGATCAACTAATTCCAAAGGCGCTCAACATCGAAAGAGCCCTTACTGCGCGAGGAGGCGCACCTACATTCACTCCACCACAGGATAACTGCCCGTCCAACAACTACAATGATAAACCTCGAACATGGTCGAGGAACAAAAATATCACGAACGACGGCGTGGTTGATGCTAAGGTAGTCATCAGTGCTCCTAAGCAAAATACCCAAAATCATCATCCGCAAACTCATAATCACAATAATGTGCAAGCTAATGCGGTAGTAGCACAGTCACAACCACCTTCCACCAGCCAAGTCAACAATGTGGGTAATCAAGGAGGACCACCTCCCCGTAACAAGTTTCCCCCCAAGAGGAAGTTCACAGCCCTTGGCGAATCGATTGAGTCTGTCATGAAGAAATTGGTCAAAGAAAACCTAATCAAAATTTCTAACTCCGAACAATACACAGAGCCCATGACCAAACCGCCGTGGTACAACGAGAATCTCCTGTGTGACTTCCACAAAGTTAAAGGACACACCACCGCCAACTGCATGAGACTCAAGAACATCATCCAAGACCTCATTGAGGATAAGGTCATCAACATCGAGCAGCCGGCCGGAAACCAAGACCTAAAAATCTACACGAATCCGATGCCGAATCATAATCAGGGAAATAACCAAGGGAATAATAAGGGTAAACAAAAGTATGCTAGTGCCAATCTAGTATACGAGGAGATAGTCAGATGTGTCGACGAGTTGGTCACTGTCATAAATATCAAGGGAACCAACAATGACTGTGGAGTCACCACACGAGGCGGAAAAGTCACCATTGCCGGGGCACCTGCTAAGACCCCCATGACCAACACAAAGGCCGTCCCCTATGATTACAATGTAATTGACCAACTGAAGAGAACACCCGCACAAATATCCATCATGGAATTACTAAAAATCTCCGCCGCTCATCGACAGATCCTGGATGAAGCACTAGCTGCCTCTACCGTCGCTGCTACCCTTGACACAGAGCAATTTCAGGCTATGGTAGGTAACATCGTTACCCCGAATCTCATCACATTTTCGGACCAAGATTTCCCCCCGCAGCCATCTCATAACCGGGCACTTCACCTCCAAATCCTAGTTCATAAAAAGAAAGTCAAGCGAGTCCTGGTAGATGGTGGTGCAGGTCTTAATATTTGTTCTCTAAAACTTATAAAGAAATTGGGATTCACCGAGGATTCCATCAATAAAAACAAAAGTATCACCATAAGAGCATATGATGACCAAGAAAGAGTGTCTCAGGGCACTATCAAGATCCCCATCCAAGTGGGGCCAACAACCATGGAAACAACTTGTCAAGTTCTTGACCTTGATTTGCCATACAACATCCTCCTGGGACGCCCATGGATACACGGAATGAAGGCAGTGGCCTCAACCTATCATCAGTGCATTAAGTTCTCATATCAAAATGAGGAGGTTACCATATATGGGGATCCTGAACCCTTCGCCTATTGCAAAAACTTGGAAGCCAAGTTTTACAAGATCCCTCAAGTACCTAAAAATGATGAAGGACCATGCACTTCATACATAGACCCAGCTAATCTCTCCTCCACTTCTGCGACAGAGACACCCGCCATCCCCAACATATCCGAGATCAAGAACATGATACAGGACAATGGATGCGGTGATTATAGAATGAAGAGAAATGCTTTTGTTGTAGGAGAGTTACCACAATCTCCTAGATCACATGGGCAACCACAATTGACTCAAACACCTGTCCGCACTAGAACAAAAC
This sequence comes from Sequoiadendron giganteum, assembly GCA_007115665.2. Taxonomy (NCBI): domain Eukaryota; kingdom Viridiplantae; phylum Streptophyta; class Pinopsida; order Cupressales; family Cupressaceae; genus Sequoiadendron; species Sequoiadendron giganteum. The sequence goes on from CM021106.1 coordinate 205,498,267, forward strand.
CCTCTGGATTCCACAATTGGGGGGATCTCAGTCAAGAAAATGTGGACGAGGAGGACATCACAAACACTCTGTACCAAGATGAAAGACCCACTCCCACCCTACCCATGGAGGAAACAAACAAAGGGTTACAAATGATGTTCGGCATGGGCTATAACAGGAATGAAAGCCTAGGAAGAAATAGTGATGGACGGTTGGAACCCATCATTGTAGAAAGAAGAACGCAGAACCTTGGCCTCGGCTGTACCCCTCCGAGTATAACTGTACGTGGCAGAAGTATTCCTAATAGGGCAGTCAGGTCCTTTCCTCGGGTCTCGACAACTGAACTTAGATTACCCGTGTCCATAGGCCTACCTCTCGATAACTTCACATTTGACATAACTGACGTTTGTAGTAGCAGTGACGACGATGACACCATAGGTGGCCTACCTAGGCTCTTTGAAGATTCCACCTTATTGATGATTAGTGTCTCACCCACTGAGCCAATCCAACAAACCCACCAAATCCACTTAGTATACCCCCAACTCATCGATCACGACCAACGGGGACCGCCGATTCTAGACTCATTCGAAAACGATGAGGCTCTCTCCGAATTCATGGGACTAAGGGATACTGTTCCATGTGGAGATCACAAGGCAGGATTTGATATCACTCTAGACACACAAGCATACTATGGGGAGACGATTGAGTCTTTCAGTCGCAAAAGAAAAAGATCGAGAATAAGCTCAGAGTTATTGAGTGAAAACCACACTGTGGCACTCTCTAACCATAAAATGGTAAAAATAAAGGACGCATCCAATGGCGAAAACCTCTCTGAGGCACCAGAGGATGAAGGATTCAATCTCCCCCCTACGGCTCTACACCAGGAGAAGTCAACAGTATTGGCAGAGCAGTGCAACCAGGTCAACTTAGGAACAGAATCGGAACCACAAATTACCTTCTATGCAGAATCCCTCCTAGAAGAAGAACAAAAACTACTAGTAGCTTTCCTAAAGGAGAGAAAGGTAAATTTTGCGTGGACCTATGCAGACATGCCAGGCCTGGATCCTGAAGTAGTAGTGCATCATTTGGCCGTTCACCCCGGAGCAAAACCAGTCAGACAGAAGCTAAGGAAGATGCACCCACAAATAGCCTTGCTTGTAAAGATTGAGCTACAGAAACTTCTGGATGTTGGCTTCATACGCCCGATTGACTATCCAGAATGGGTATCTAACCTCGTACCAGTCTCAAAACCGAAAGGGGGCATCCGCATCTGCACTGATTTCAGAGACCTAAACAAAGCATGTCCCAAGGATGACTTTCCACTACCCAACATTGACATGATAGTGGATATGACGGCCGGACATGAGATGCTTTCCCTAATGGATGGTTTCTCGGGGTACAATCAGATATTGATCGCAAAAGAAGACCAACACAAGACAGCATTCACATGTCCATGGGGCACCTACTGCTGGAATGTAATGCCATTTGGGTTGAAGAATGCAGGAGCTACCTATCAAAGAGCCATGACATTAATCTTCCACGACATGATCCACAAAACAGTCGAAGATTATGTAGATGACATACTTGCTAAATCAAAGAAGAGACAAGACCATATAGCAACTCTAAGTGCTATCTTTGACAGGCTCGAACAATATAAGGTTAGACTCAACCCGAAGAAGTGTGTCTTTGGGGTGCAATCAGGGAAGCTGCTAGGATACATAGTTTCAATGAGAGGGATAGAGGTAGACCCTGCAAAGGTAAAAGCAATCCTTGAAATGAAAGCACCAAGAACGTTGAAACAACTAAGAGGATTGCAAGGAAGACTCCAGTCCATCCGAAGATTCATAGCACAATTGGCAGATAAACAGATTGCCTATTCACACCTACTTCACAAGGGAGTAGCTTTCAGATGGGATGACAAATGCGAGCAAGCATTCAACAAAATAAAAGAATATCTACTTACACCACCTGTATTGATGCCACCAATTGTGGGGAAATCACTAATCCTATATATCTCTGCAACAACAGCCGCCCTGGGGGCCCTTTTAGCCCAACATGATGAAAAGGGAACCGAGCGGGCTATCTACTACATCAGCAGAACAATGGTGGGACATGAGCTCAATTACACGTCAATAGAGAAAGCTTGCCTAGCATTGGTATTTGCGGCTCAGAAATTCAGACACTACATGCTAGCGCACCAAATCAAGTTGATTGCCAAAATAGACCCTCTAAAGTACCTATTGACAAAAGCAGCACTTACAGGTAGAATGGCTAAGTGGGTAATGATATTATCTGAACATGATATCGAGTATGTAGAACAAAAAGCCATAAAAGGACAAGTCATTGCGGATCAGCTGGCAGAAGCTCCCCTCTACACAGATAATCCACTCATATCAGAATTCCCAGATGAGTCCCTTTTTAACCTTGATGCAACAGACCACTGGAAGCTATACTTTGATGGCTCTCACACACAACATGGGTCAGGAGCTGGTGTGTTTTTCATCACGCCGCAAGGAGATTGCATACCTAGATCATACAAGCTGGCATTCCCTTGTATGAACAATATAGCGGAATATGAGGCTTTGACCATAGGACTCAAGATTGCAGCACAATGGCGAATCATGGCACTAAAAGTCTATGGCGACTCGCAACTTATCATCAACCAAGTCAACGACGAATACCAAACCAAGGATGATAAGCTCACACCATACAAGAAGGTGGTAGAAATCCTCAAGGAATCTTTCATCGATATTACCTTTGAGCAGATACCAAGGACAAACAACAGAGCAGCTGATGCAATGGCGACAATTGGATCCTTACTCGACATCCCTCGTAACGTCTCGAAACATGAATTCCTCGTAGAGCAGCTTCTCGTACCCACATTCGAGATACCAGAGTCAGAATACGCATGTGAACTCATTGGTCCCAGTGATCTTTGGTATCATGATATATACACCTACCTAAAGTTAGGAATCCTCCCCACTGACATCACCCCAAACCTAAAACGCACTTTCATCAAAAGAACTTCACGATTCGTCATCCTAGGAGAGACCCTCTTCCGTAGGAGTACCGATGGAACCCTGTTACGTTGTTTAAAACCCAAGGAAGCCCTGACTGCTCTAACTGAGGTACACAATGGCACGTGTGGATCACACTCAAGTGGTATGACCTTGGCTAAAAAGTTGCTAAGAACAGGGTATTACTGGCCGACGATGGAAAAAGAGGCACACAATTTTGTCAAAAAATGCTTGCAATGCCAACAGCATGGAGATCTTATTCATGCACCAGCTCAAGAACTGCATCCTATTGTTACACCTTGGCCCTTTTCACAATGGGGGCTTGATCTCATTGGTAAAATATCACCCACCTCATCCAATGGCCATAAATTCATTATCACCGCCACCGAATACTTCACTAAGTGGGTCGAAGCAATTCCCATGACCTACATCACCGGAAAGCAGATATCCAAGTTTATCCTAAATTACCTCATTTGTCGGTACGGTGTCCCCCAATCCATTATCTCTGATAATGGGACACCCTTCAAGAATCAGGATGTCCGTGACTTATGTGAAAAATTCAAAATCAAGCATCGCTTTTCCACACCATATTATCCACAAGGCAATGGCCAAGCAGAAGCTACAAATAAAACCATTTTGAAAATCCTCAAGAAAACAGTCAATGACTCTGGTCGTGACTGGCATCTGCAGTTAAATCCCGCCTTATGGGCCTACCGCACCAGCATCCGCACGCCAACAGGCGCCACCCCATTCTCTCTGGTCTACGGATCAGAGGCCATACTCCCCATTGAGATCGAGCTCCCATCACTAAGGATATCACTGCAAAACCTTATCACAGATGAGGAATACAGGGTCACAAGACTCAATGAGCTGGAATTACTAGATGAAAGGTGCATGGATGCCCTTAATCATCTACAAGTGTACCAGAATCACCTAAAAAGGAGCTACAACAAGAACATCAGACAACGCACTTTCCAAGTTGGTGACCTCGTGCTGAAAGAAAACCAAAAGAACGTGCCAAATCCAGATACAAAGGGAAAATTTGAGCCCAACTGGCTGGGACCTTTCATCATCACTGCAAGTTACACATCAGGGGCATATCAACTAGCAACACCAGAAGGCGAGCCTCTGCAGGAGCCTCTGAATAGCTCTCATCTCAAAAAGTTTTATGCCTAAACATTGCAAGGTATAGAACCAGAAAATACAAAAACAATCAGAAAAAGTCCTGAAAAAATGGTTACCTCGATGAATACCTGGCAAACAGGCATCTTGGTGACAACAAAAAAAATCAAAAGATCAAAAAATCCAAAAAAAAAAAATCAGAAAAGGATTGAAAAATAGTAAAGAGAAAAAATTGTCCTCTAATGAAAACCACTTCGGTGGCACTTTGGGAAAATACCTTGGTGAAAACCTGGCAAACAGGCGTCAAGTGTAAATAAAGTACCTTCCCCATCTATCAGGATCTGCACAACTCATCCACTCCATCACATTCCACTTATCCGCTCGCATCCATACCATAGCCTACGACGGTATCTGTACTATATTCCACCATTGGAACTACTTGGCATTTCAAAGGTCAGTCTGTCCCGCCTTTATCTAAGTAGTCTATCACACCACACTGGGGGCACGTTCTCGCAACATCGGATCGGATTCGTGTATATTCTCGTGATCTTCTTCAAAATTCATCAAAAAAAAAATTCCAAAAACATTCAGAAAATTCATCAAAAAATTCCAAAAACATTCAAAAAACTCATTCAAAAAACCAAAAACATCCAAAATCATCAAAAATCCAAAAACATGTCGAAATATCAAAAAATTTTCAAAAATTTCATCATTTAGTCTTGTTAGTTTTTTCTACCTTGTCGAACTACGTCGTCTCTGAGCTTGAACGTAGGCAAGGTTGATCTTTGATCATCCCCCGAGACGGTTGGGTCAGTCCTTTAGGCGTCCATCGCATTGGCAATCTGTTTGCCCATCTAGTCTGTATCTTAAGTCAGTCCTTTAGGCAATAAAATGGCAATCCATTTGTCCATATTATCATCAAGTCAGTCCACCACCAGTCGAACTACGTGGTCTCTGCGTATATAACGTAGGCAAGGCTAATCTATGGATCAGCTCCCGAGACCCCTAGGATAGGTCTTTAAGTTAGTCTGTTCGTTGTAAAATCTTGAAAATACCAAAAACATTGGAAAATCTTGAAAATACCAAAAACATTTGTAAAATTCCAAAAATACCAAAAACAGCCTCAAAACATTTGAAAAAACCAAAATAATGCATCCATTTCATCTCACCTTCACTCGTGATCGTCATCACTCATAATAAATCATCGTCGCTTTCACCCTTTGGTGAGTTAGTCAGAAGCAAGTTTAGTAGGTTCTAAAGTGAACGCCTAATCGTCAAAGTCTCGAAAGTCTAAGTCAGTAAGTCAGCAAGTTGGTCAACTCGGAGTATCAATAGCTCATCACGCAATCAGTCTCACCAAAACCCTAATCACTATATGTCCTAGGATGAAGCTTTCCCACAATGGACATAAGCATCAGGTACCCCACATTAGTTTAGCCTGGCTAGCGATGCGAAGAACATTTGCTTGTTTGTTTACTTTATTTTGGTCTTTTTGACTTATCTTATTTTGCGCTCATTCCAAGGACCTCTCGATGATGCCTAAACAAAACAGGTTTAGAGAGAAAGGAATGGGGCAATGATCATTATCTTTTTATCTGCTGTGCTTGTTGGATATTCTTGTAAAATAACTTCGTCATGCATACTTTGTTTTATTTGTAGGAAGGATGTTTTAGGTGTCTTGTTGACCACATAAGAAGGATTGCCTTTTTATGTTTTGGCCCGAGATGTCTAGAATATCTGAACTGCATTCTGAATAAGGTTATGTTTGTCAAGTGTGAACAAGAGTACTCCTATCTGATTGTCAAGTCAAAGTCCATCACACTAGGCGCAACGCCATCCTGGTTTCTTAATACCTTGATGCATTGCACCTAGGTGTGTTATCAAACATAAAGAAAGGTATGCTCTTTTCCCATCCCTGGATAAGCAACACATCATCATCATTCATCGTCATATCCAATAAAGTCTCGATGACTAATGGACTTATTGGACTTCTACATTCTGCTTAGATTTAAGGGTTCATCCCTCTCATTCTTCTATCTTCTTTCATGCTAACAATGCATCCATCTTGCATCCGTATTCTCATTCTACATAATCATGTCATACCATCTCATCCATCTCACATGCATCGCATAATCATTTAACATGCTTAAAATAATATAGATTTATTATTCTAAGCATCTTCCGAACATCTCATTTACATCATCATTACCATCCATACATCCATTTTGAACCTCTTTGTCGCGAGATCCACCTCAAATTGTACCTTTTCGCTCGATCTCTCGAGGGGGCAATGTACTAACGTACTTCTTTTCGCTGGGGCATCCGAAAAATCGGAAATTTTTTAATTTCGATATCGGCAACATCATTCTTTGAACCAATGCAACAAGTACATTGCTTCAAAGAGGGGCAAAATGTAGACATGCAAAAATAACAATCAGGCATCATACAAATTAACATTCATTTCTGCTATTAATCAATTAAAATATTTATTGATTAACTTCCTAAGGTTCATTAAATAAATCAAATTATTTAATCCCTATGTTCTTCTCATTTGATTTAATAAATCAAACAAATCAAATATCAAATCCCTAAAATCCCCTAAGTTAATTAATCCAAATTAATTAACTTCTAATCACAATTACCATTCTCTAGCTTTTGACTCAACTAGAGTCAAATCTAAACTCCTAACTAACCCACCCACTTGCATCAATAAATCAATTTAATTGATTTATTAAAAAGCCTATTTTCTCTCAATAACTCTCATCTTTGACTTTTTTGAACAAAGATTATTCCCCCCAAAACCCTCAACAACATGCATTTATTGACATTTTTCAAATTTGAATGGGCACATTGGCCAAAACTTGCACAAGCTTTGACCAATCCCATCATGCCAAGTGGCTCTATTCTATTGGAGGGGATTTAGTCCCACATTGGCTAAACTTGGCCTCTCTTCTCTCAACTTCTTCTATAAAAGCAATGCATCTTCTCTCATTTCTACAACACAATTGGAAGGTATCTAAACTATAGGCAACTTGAGCTCATAGCAACTCATTGTCTATCTCATTTGGCTTAGAAAGGGATTGGGAAAGGGCTCTCTCACATCTTCATGGAGGGCACCAATCCATCATAGAATAGAATAGGTTGTATTTCCTTTTCTCCATGCATGTTTGATCTAGGTTTAGCATTTTATTTGGAGAAATGAACCATGTTATTCTATGAGGATGATTGAATCTACACAAAACAATGTGTAAGATTTCACCATCCTACACATAGCGGATCCAGCATCACATGCATAAAATCTTGCATGCATGATATTCTTCTTCCTTGCATGATGCATGATGATCTTCTTCCTTGCATGTTGCATGCATGCAGCACTGGCAGTCTCAAGGGCGTGGGATCTTCTTTTCTCCTATTATCTATCTTCTATTGTTAGATCAAACTGAATGTGTAATGTAAGAACTCAAGATCGAAATTGATCTGAGTTTCCAAGACAGTTGATTGTTCCTAAAAAGGTGGAAAGCCTAAGATAGAAGTAAAGTTCGAACTTCTTTTTTTGTATTCTATAAATACTAGTGGGTTATTACATTGTAAGGGTCGGCTAATTGAGAATTGGATTGGCTTACCTAGTGTTAGGAAATAGAATTTTCAGAGAGCATTTTTTAGAGATACATTGTACCAGATCTTGTTTACAGTTAATAGAATAGCAGGTTTACGAAATATGGAGTTTGGTATTGAATTGTGTGTTTGATAAGGTTAATGAGTTATAATCTACTTGAATGCCAGTGATTGTGCTGAAGCATGATAGTTTCTTATATGATGAAAGTTATTAGAAGAAACCAGGTTTAAAGATTATCTTGATAAATTTTCATTGAATTAAGGTTATTAAAGTCTGTTGATCTATAGTTTTAATAATGAATGAATGTGTGTGGTTTTGAGATCTTGGAAATACTTGTGATAGGCGAATAGAGGAATTGAATTAAGCACCTAAGATGTATATGATGGTACAATTATACTGTGGGTTGTGTCATGTTATGGTTTTTGTGATCGGTTAAGAAAACATTCATTGTTAAAAGTATATGTCTGGATAGTAGATAAATTTAATTCATACTTACTGATTTACCTCTTGGATCTATCTTTTTCTTTTATTTTAAACCCCTTGATTTGCAGGAACTATTTTGACAAAGAGAGTCATAGCTTGAATCCTTTGTTACCAGCCTAGGCCCCTTGAATATTATAGTTGCATGAACCAATTGAGTGACATCAGACAGTTGAGAACCAACTACCAAGACCTTGGGAGTTAGGCCACTACATGTAGTCTTTCTTTTTCAAGAGAAATAGAATAGAAATATTCTTTTTTAATGTTGTTTGTGTCATTTTAACCATCAACACGAACTGAAGCACCTAATGCAGTCAGACGAAGCCATAAAATTGTATTTTTTTCTTCTGGAACTGAGCAGACCTAGTCTCACAAAGCATAGGATGGTCGTGGTGGTGGCAGTAAAGTTCTTAAAGTAGTTCTTTGGGATGGTGGTTACTGAATGTGAGGATTGGAAGAGAGAATTTAAATAGTTTGCAAAATTAAATCATTTTATGTAAGTGGTTGATGGTCGGATTTTGGTGTTATAGGTTAGGGTTTTTGTTTCCATTGTCTGGTCATTGCTCTGGTTTTAGTGGTGGCATGATGCTTGTTTTGGTGTTAGAAGGTTGGTAGAGTTTTTGTTGGTTTGGTTGGTAGTTGATATTGGACTGTAATGGTTGGGAATTAATTGTCGAATAGTCGATACTGGTTTATTTTCCTAGGATGGCTGATATATGATGTTAAATTTTTTGTCTATATTTTAATATAAAGAAAATCTTGCATATCAAAAAGAAAAATATTACTTTTATTAATGGTGAGTGCTCTGAATGGGAAAAGGAGCCGAGGGGGATGCTTGAAAATTCTTGAAGGAAAGGGAAATGGTGATGGTGATTTTGAGGATGACAATGAGAATGTTGATGGTTTGCATTTGCATTTTATCTTGTTTGGTAACTGGGTGAGGTTCCTTTTGCTTCCCCCTTGTTCTACAAGTGTTATTTTTCTCACTACTGAGTAGAGAGTGGCTTTGTTGATGTTTTCAGCCCCTGTCTATTGGTTGGGAGATGTTCTTGAGTTTTTGGAAGATCAATTTCTTCCCTCAGCTATCTAGCTTCCTCCTCGAGCCTTGAGGATGCTTGAGGATGCCCTTGGCCACTCATATGATATTATAGCTAGAGTATTTCCATTTTCGTGTTGCTTGTCTCTACCTATTCTTGGTGAGGGAGGCTTTGAAGTGAGCTTATTCATTTCCCCTATGGGACATTTATGTTCCCTTTTATTTATAGAGATGCAATGTATCCTTGAGGGCATTGTTTTGAGTGGTGATATAGGTTTCTTGAGTTCGGTTTCTACTTAAAAGACACCATTCTCTATTGTTTTTCTCCCACAAGTTGCATCATTTCTTCTACCCTATTAGTGGTTGAAGATTTTCTAACCTCATTAGACATTTGGGCTTGGTCTTGGGTTGATTCATCTATGGTTTTTGATGATTATCAATTTGTTGGAGGAAAGGTGACTGGTCGATGTATCTCGAGTTGTCCTTTATGGTTCTCTCACTGGCCTTGGATTTTCATTTTCTTTCTTGTTTTGAAATGTCTCCTTAAAGGAAAATATTGTTGTCCTCATCATAATCACTTTATGAACAGTTTAAGTTTGAGTGCAGCTTTTAGGACATTTGTACCCTGCTCCTTTATCTCTGATCGTTTGATGTTTCTTGTTGCTTATCTGTTTGCTCGAGGGAAGACATTATCTGGCTAGAGAGGAGTCTTCATTATTGCTTTAGATCTATCCAGTGGTGTTGGTGATCTATTTTTGGCATGCCTTTGACTGAATGGGTGATTTTTGCTCTCTTGTTGCCTCTTTGTGGGTGTTGGGGCTTATTGTTGGAAGTAGTTTCATTGTCTTTCTCGAAGCTCTTGTCCCTTATTCCACTGTGTGGTTGGGGATTGTTTCTTTCTTTTTCATTTCCTAGAGGGTCTATGAGGGTTTCTTCCCTTCTTGTTTTCTGGGTTGCTTTGTAGTTGTGGTTGTGTGGTTTGGTTCTTCCTCTCCCGTTGTTATGCAATGCCTTTACCAAGCTTATGTCTATAGTCATTCTCTTTGACTTTGGGCTCCTTGTTTATGACCTTGAAAGGTGTTCTATCTTATTTAATGTTCCTATTGCTTCTCAAGCTAATTGTGAATAGATGAAAATGGTGTATGAGGAAGTCTTCAATGTCCTCCTTATTGGTTGGGTGCCGCTAGTTGTTAGTTTGTTGATGAGTCTCAAAGGTGCTGAGTACACTCTATTTCCACAACTTTCTTCATTAAATATGATGAAGCTCTTCAAAGGTGTTGTGAACACCCAGATTCTGATCATTTCAAAAGTGGTGGTTTTTGAGTTTATGAATTTTATGTTTTTTTGGGCTTTGTCAGCAAAGGCTCTGGTTGTTCTGGCTCTTGTTGGGGTCGGTTTGAAAGATCTTTTGGGGAATCTGTTTGTGATGTTGGATGATGCCTTTGAGGGTTTCTTTCTTGGAATATTTATTTTTCTTAGGCAAGACTTGTTGATGCCTATGTTGGGAGGGTTTCTTTCAAAGTTCTTATTGAAGGCCCATGTGCTCTTGTTACTCATGGTTACTATGTGAATTCTCTCTATGGGTGTGTGTGCTTCCTTCTTGGCTCTATAGATGGTTTCTCCTATTGAGGTGGAGTCCTCTCCTTTTGAGGTGGATACATCTCCTATGGAGGTAGAGAAGGGTTCTGAGAGTGAGGTGGGTTGCTTATGCTTCTTCAACAAATCTTCTCCCTTGCAACTCCTATTGAGGAAAAGACCACTCCTATTGAGATGGAGTTCAAGTATGTTGGATACTTTTTTCTATTATGGATAGGGTTCCTAGAGTAACTTCTCCTATAGAGGCAGAGAGGTAAGTTGGAAGATAGAGTTTACTTGTTGCTTCAAAAATTTTGCTGTGTTCAAATTTTATTTGAATTCTATAAGAGTTAAGAGGGTTGTGAGATGGTTGTCTCATGATCTATTGGTTTCAAATTTTTTTGAAATCTGAAATAATTCGTTGGAATTTTAGGTTGTTTTGTCCACCCTTGGGGAGGTTATGGTGATTGGGTGTGTTGTTGTTGCATTGTGGATGGTTGTTTGGCATGTTCTATTTTCTATGAGGTGGAATAATGTGGTGGAAGATTACGAAAGTAACCAATGGACTCAAGCATAATGCTATGATGGATGGGAGCTTAGGACTTATCTTTTTGCTTTGGTTTAATGGTTGCTTTGAATCTTTTGGTGCTTAGTTTTATTATCCCGGACTACTATTTCATGATAGAAATGTTATGGTTTTTAACTTGTTAGACTTTGGTTAACCTCATAAATGGCCTGCGCACAATTTTGGGGATTAATTTGAGGATTTTGTTTTTTATTAAGCTAATGATGGCTTTGTGGTTGCAATTTGGGTTTTTGGGTCTGTGTGCCATTTTTTGGTGGGGTCTGGTGCTATTCTTCCTAGCCTATTTCTCTATTTTTTTTTTTTCCTTTCTAACCTCGGGATCAAGGCCCTTTCCCTACTAAACTAATAAAAAACAATAATAGAGACCAATAAATAATATTAGATCTATACTTTTTTTTGAGTATTATAATCATGTATGTTGTCAACCTTTATTTACCAAGTTCATCTCAAACATTTTTCTATCAGACCTAGCCTACAATTTGATAGACAAAGGTTTGAGATGAAATTTGAAAATAAAGGTTGACAACATACATGATTATAATACTCAAAAACATACATAGATCTAATATTATTTATTGGTGTCTATTATTGTTGTTTTAATCAACACACACATTAATTATTTTTCATTATTATTAGCTTCCTTGGTCAAGTTATTGTAAGTATAAAATTATTAAATTAAATGTGCAACAACTATGAAATTGAGGAGATTGAAAATAAAGTGAAATTGTTATATAAAATAGGTCATTTTGACTTAAAAAATACATAAATTTATTTCCTCTAAATATTTTAAGGATGGTGATACATTAAGTTAGTTAAATTATCACAAAATATAAACTATACCTAGTTTACATATTTTGAGATATGGCCGAATTTCTTAAATTAATGGGCGGATATGAAAAGTGTTTTGGAAGTTAATTTCATTCTATTTATGTTTCTAAATCTCATAAATAGGGTGTGTGTTTAGAATGTATTATATACTATGTTTTAACTATTATGAGTGGTCATTATCAATAGATTTTGATGTTTGATGCATTGTTTGACTAGTACCTTATTGTTTTAGCCTTGGATGTTTACTAATACAAGACCACTATTATGAGTATATTTTTTTATTTGAGAGTAAATTAGTGGAATTAGGCATGAAAATATGGATGTTATGATTGAAATTTTTAATTTATTTTGATTGACAAATTAGTTTATGTGGAAATATTATATTTAATGAGATTATGTTACTATGATGGGTTTTATATGAGCAAGCATACAATTAGAAGTTGAATAAACACATTTTCATAGTTTTATCCTAAGATTCTATTAAATATTATTGTCGTGTTGATATTGAATATGTTGGTTACACTTGAGGCAACATGATTAGTTGGAGTAGGTGGATTTGTGTTATTTTTATGAATGGATTCATCTTTGCATCACCTTCTCTAATTTATGTATAGAACATCTAAATATTACCCTCATAGACTCTAAATATTACCATAAATAACACACTACATAGAATAAAATTATCATCATAGAATTTAATTGAAGTTTTATCTTCCCACCATAGGTAACACATCACATAGGCTCTAGTTATCTCATTGGTATAGAGTCCATAAATTATTTCTAACATTATTAGTGACCTTTGATCAATATATCTAGGAAAGTATCTATTTTGAATTCTTTGTTGAACACCCAAAATACTGACAGGGGGTGAATTAGTATTCACTAAAACTCACTCACTTTGTTGATTCAAACACCTATTCACATAATCATATTTAACTTGTAGTAAATGAAAGGAACATATAAATCATACATCATACCAATAAACACAAGAACACTAGATTTACGTAGAAAATCCTTGAAAGGGAAAAACCACGATGAGGATTAGCTCACAATAAATTATAACTGATTATAGTGTTTGATAGAGAATGGTAGATTAATTGTCCAAAAAGAGAATTTCTCACTATCAATGGCTCAATATCAAGGGATCACAACCTTGAATATAAATAGATAGAATAAATGGTGGCTCACTACCAATGATGAACCGCTAACAACACATCTAATATATGTTGATGATACAGTTCCATCAAAGCTCAAAAAAATGACTTAACACACTTCATACTTCACCACAACTATGATTTGCAATTCACTCTACACCAAATCTCACACAAACACTCTATCTACACATTCACACAATGAATCAACCTTGTATATATCCCAACTATCCAAAACATCAATTAGGTCAACCTAATTAGATGTATCATGCACCACACAACCTGTCAGCCCAAAACATCAGTACACATGCCTTGGGAAAAGAAAAAAAATGTGTACACAACCAAAATAGTTCAGTATGACCCATAATCACTCTTATAATACCATTCCATATGCAATTAAACTCTACATAACCCAAAAATACTTAAGTTAGCATTGGATAGCAAAACTAGTGAAGTAATATCTAAATGAACCAACTATTCATCCACACCTTGACACACAAACCACCAAAAAACTTTCCACTTGGAATGTACACACCTTTGACATATTTAAACACTTCCAAAAATCCACATAACATAATATTCAAATATGGTGGAATGCAGATCACTCCAACATACACTCTACACCTCTAACTCTATCACAACTTAGCCAATACTTTATCAACAATATCTTCAATTGCAGATTCCAAAAAACCATGAAACTTTGGATATAAATTCATTCAATATGCATGATTAACACCTCAAAACTGCATGAAAAAATTCTACATAATGGAGTAGTGCGAACCACAAAACTGATTCATTATAATACTGAAATTTCACTCGAGACATATAATTATCCAAATCACTTGGTCTTTAGACCAAATATTCAGCATCTATACAATGGGTTGACATCAATGACAACACCATAAAAACGCCATATTCCATACTCTCAACAATCTCCTGAATGATAAATAAACTTCCAAAAATCTCCCTTTATCATTGATGACAACACACCTAGCGAAAACTACTCCCCCTTTGACATCAAGGGAAAAGGGTACAAAAAAGATATTTCTTTACTCTTCTCTAGTCCCCTTACATATATATTTACATCAATGTAACTATCCATAACAATTTTATCCATTATCAAAATCATAAATAATTTTACCATATCATCATCAAATACTTTTGCATATGTACATTGCAATTAGGAAAACTATCCATATAAAGGAAAAATTTAAAAATTAACTTGAGGATGGTAAACTACCTTGATTAGACACCTTCAATTTTGCAATATGTGACTCCCAATCCTTCTTGGTGAAGGTAAGAAAATTGCACTCACTCTAAAAATCCATAAGGATGTCTTCTCCTTCATTCAAAGAATTAGGCATTGGATTATTTTGCAACACCTTTTCAACAATAGTTGCTCTAGTCAGAGATGTAAGCCTTGCACTTACCAAGTCTCTAAGTTGACTATACTATACAATGATTTTCTTTCAATTGTTGCATGTGGAAGAATTGTCCATGCAGATTTTTGATAGTTGTTCTTGTCACACTAGGTGCATCATTAGTTGGATCATATGCACTGAAGTCCTAGGAAATTTGTGAATCTATTGAGTCCATTTGGTCCTTTATGCTCCTTATAGAATTAGTCCATTTTAAAGAGGATTGAAATAGAGGTTCGACTTCTTCAACACAATTTTGAATATCTTTTAAGTGGCCTTACAACTTAACATGTGCAACACTACATTTATCTGATATTTTGGTCAACCTCTTATCATTGACCTTCTTTTCCATTTATTTTTTGAAATTTTCTTCCAATCTAATAGAATATTCCTTAAAGGAATCAAGTAATAACCTCAATTTTTGCACATCGAATAGGGAATTATCAACATTCTTTCAAGGAAACTATCCTATAACACTTTTATTGCTTCATCAATCATTTTTTCACTCTTTTGGTGTGTCTAGAGTATCTCCTTCCTTGCAAAGGAATCAAAGTTATCACCAAGCTATAATTTATGTAGTGGACACATTTTTTCCATTTCTACTTATCCTTTTTGCATGGGAATTTGTAATAACTGTGCATATACCACCATTTGGAACTGTACCTAGATATCCAATAGACTTTTCAATAAATCTCTAGAAGCTTAAGAGGATTCACCAACTATTTGAGAAATTTCTTCTTCCTTTTTATCTTTCTCATTTTCTTCATTATCAGAGTAGTCTTCTACATTCTTTTCTTGTTCAAAAAGCTTCTCATTATCTGGAGGAGGAAAGTTTTCATCCTTTTGTTCCTTAGAATTTTCTAAGATTTGTTCTTCTTTCTACTCCCTATCTTTCTCCATAATTGGAGGGGGTAAAGTTTTTTATTCTTGATATTTCTCCTTCTCTAAGGTATCCTGCATATCATTATTATTTTCTTCAACAACAACATTCTCCACAATTGGATGGGTATCATTTATTACCATTTTTTCTTATTCATTCTCAAGCTCAAGAAAATGCTTATGTTGTACATTTTTTAGGCTCATTGAATTTTGCGATAGATGAATCATTTTGAATTTTTTCTTCACTATTTGGAGGGACTCCCAACCTTTTAGCTAGTTATTCAACTTTCTATAGAGTCTCATTATTCAATATTTCAATGTCTTCTTTGTCTCTTCTTATTAGAATGTTAACTCTTTACTTTGTTCTAATTTTTTTGTTGCATAGTTTAAATAATTTATGCCTATCATCATGAGTTAGAGAAGAAATAATATTCTCCAAGGAAAATTCCTTTATCTTGACATCTTCTTCAGTGGCTTTTTGTCTTCTTGTAGTTAAAACATTATTCAGATCATTAGGTAATTGATCTTCAATTTTATCTAAGCTAGTGTAAAATTTTACTATGTACTTAATGATGTCTTCTTTAGTGGTTGCCTTATCCTCATCATTAGACTCTAGATACATTTTGGTTGTCTCTTAAGAGACCAAATTATGAAATATTATTGAACAAAGCATCAAATTTGAAAGGGCTATGTTCCCTTATTGGAGTAGCCTTTTATTTCTTCTCCCCCTTGCCTTTAGGATATTTCTCTCCTCTTGACTTATTTTCTCTTCTCTGAATATTGAAATCTTTCTTTTCTCTTTCCACTTCTTCTTCACTCTTATTATTAATAATATCAACTTTTTTTCTTTCAAAACTAGTATCTTCCATTGAGGCTTGATATTCTTCTTCTTTCAGACCAACTATGGTCCTTCCTCTTCTTCTTCATCTTCATGACTTATGTATCTTTCCTTAGTGGCCTTTTCTTTCCTTCTCCTCTTAGGAGGAATTTGTTGCTCAAGGACACTAGATGTAGCCTTCCTCTTTGAACTATCTGTAGGATTACTTCGAAAGGATTTTAGAATAGTAAGAGAGGGGGTATAAGTCATAACTGTCCTTCTTTTGCTAGGATTACCTTACAAAGACACATATGGGGCTTTGATTTTCTTTGTAGAACCCTTAGGTGGGTTCACAATCTCTTCCAACTGAGTTTTCATCTTCTCCACATTATTCTCAATGTCCTTATTTCTCTTCTCAAGATTTATTTTAGTTGATTTCTCTGTATATGTTCCAAACCTATCCATAGATGGATCTCTTGGTTTTCTTAACATAATCTCTACCAGAATGGTAAGATCTTTTGTTGTAACTGTTACCAGATTTTCACTTAGGCTCAATCAGGTGGCATTTGTTGATTTTAAACTGAGGAAATGAGGTACATTTTATTAAAATTTCCTACATTACATTCAATTGTATAAACATAAAAATTAGAAAACATTACAATATTATTGTAATAGATCATTGCATCTATACAAGTGCATGCAATAGAGAAAATACTTACATAAATATTTCTAAAAAGTAATCTTTATTGAATGTAAGAATATTCATTGTCTCACACAAGTCGTGGGATTGAATTTTTCTTATTTCAATACAAATAATGAAAAATATATACATGAATAAGTAAGGAAAATAAATGAATGAGCATAGAAGGAAGGTAACCAGTCATTTCCTATGAATGACTAGTTTTGATGTATCTTATTGTCCTGTTGTTGTCCTGAGCTTCATCTGTTGCTCCTACTTCCTTTTCCTGAAAAGAAGTAACAATGGTATTAGAGCATGCTCTAAGCAATGACTAATTACAAACATTATATACACATTCACAATTGATGACAATCGAGTCCCCCCTCTGGGGCCTCACCCTCCCTAGATAGATCAGATTGGTATGCATGTATATATCAATCTCAATGTGCTTTGAAAAGGAAATGCATTCTTTAGGTGTCCAAGTAAACCATCTAGGTCATCATACATACCCCAAACATGCATTTGTTTTCTAAGATGTTTGCTTCATGTGTAGATATGAGTGCATCTTTGTTTTTGATCTAATCTATCAATTTTCAGCACGTGGGATAAATATGGCTCCCATGAGGGTTGAGCCCAGCATACATATAAAGGACTTGCAGATTGATAGTGTACAATAGCATAGTGAAATTCAAGATTATAGTTTGTTTGAGTCAACATGTTGTCTATTTCTCTTTCAACATGGCATTCAATTGAATTAGTCACCTCATGGTTTACTTGAATAACTATACATCACCTATGGTAGTATCTTTTTTATCACTGCCATAGAGGACATATCATTAAACAAGAAGTTCATGGATGATTAGTTTAGTTAATTCAAATGAAATCATAAGTCATCAATGAATCATGATTCATAAATGTAAAACAAGGCATTAATGATATCATGACATTACATATATACAAGTGATGTTAAAAATGAAGAATGAATAAAATATTTTATGGTGATTATACATAAAAATATTTATATTAAAGAGTGTAGATTCAATCAAAAATATTCATTCATTTTGGAAGGATAACTTTCAGAAAAGGCCACAGCTACAACCTCATATAATCAAAGGTATTGGAGTCTCTGAAATGGAAAGAGAATGTTGTAATAGGTTCAGGAGGAGAAATTTTTATGGAAATAGGGCTACCTTTAGGAAGCAATCAAGATTTATACATTAAAAAGGAAAAACTTAGCACAGGAACACATATGGCAGAATAAACAAGGAAAACGCTATTACTTTTCAATTTGTATAAGTAACCAACAAAGCATGAAACAGGGTAAATTCACAGTGCAATTTATTGATGTCATACATTTTAAGGAAAAAGAAGCCAATGAGCTTACAAATATTCATGTAAGCTTGGATCTATAAATGTCAAAGCAATGGAAATGTTTAGATCCTCAATTAAAATAGGATGAAAGTGGCAGTCACTTCAATTAGATGATAAGGAAAAGTAACTGCTAATGACAGTAAAGGGTTTCAAGCTCAAACAATGGAGAGAACATTATGAATTAAGGTTAAGCCATGGCATTTTTCATGAAGGTAAGGAAAAGATGTGTGGGGTTTTAAAATCATACCCATACTATGCAATGGCATTGAATCATTTAGCAATCTGATGTTTCTTTCATAGAGTAGTATTTCTTATGGAGCAGTTGACTATGATAGCTCCCATCTCAACTAATCACCCTCTCAATGAAATATCATTCATATTATGATATTGCTTAATATTATCATAATAAGGGTGATTATGAAAAATTCTAGTTGTCGATGCATGGCATCTCAAACAGAAAATTTAAGTTACCCATGTAATGGATCAATTGGAAATCATGAGGCCACAACTTGGATAAGTTTCCATCTATACAAAAATGCAATTTTTAAATAGGAAATGTATAAAAGCTCATGAAAGGGAATGATAGAGCATAATTTTTTGTGTTGCAACTAGGGCCAAGCCATGGCTAGGTTTGAGAAAATATACAGAGGAAAGTAAAATGTATTGAGCTAGAAATGCAAACAAAAATATACAAAAGATTAAATGAGGGCACAAATTTTGAACTGAGAAGTTAGAGGAAAGAAAACATAGTCTCATAATTTTCTCAACATGGAGATCTCAAATTCCTACAACCCTATGGTCATGGCCAACAAGCTGAAAATGTATCAAAGGTGCAATAAAAAGCCCCAATTTCTAAGTTGGCCACAATCTAATTTGATAGCTATAGTGAAATCTACAGAAAGGAACAAAAAATAATAAACTGTAATAATTTTTTCTATGGATGATGCTTAGGTTCGAGCTTTTTCTCTTCAAATAAAAGAAGTAAATGATGAGAATACTTACAATAAAATGTAAAAGTTGTTATTGGTCAGAAGATGCAAAAACGATGCTTCTTTAGCATCGAAATCTGCCATCAAAATCTCCAGGGAGCTCTATTCTACAAACCCTTGGCATCCACAACTTCTTCAGGAAGCTTCTTACAAATGAAGTGACAATAAATTTTCAATTATTTTTCTTTTTCTTTAGGGTTTGCAAACCCTAGAATGGCCGATGGAAGAATTGACATTTTTTTGCCATGTTTTAAGAATAAAATTGCAAGCTATATGGCCCGTGGGTTAGGACCTCATATTTTATGCTTTAGGTTTTTTTTAATGCCTTTGTATTGTTGAGAAATTTTTCTTTTAAATGTGCTTTGTATGAAGTGCTACATCCCCTTTATTCTATGCCATGGAGACTAAGTCTCATGATTTGAGTTTTCTCTTTACAAATGTATGGTCAAATTTGCATTGGAGGGAAAAAATGTAAAGTATATGATTTTTATTGTGATTTTATAAACCATTAAGATCATGTATCTATTCTCATGCAAAAATATGATATGTACTCCTCTTATGAAGACTTATTCAAGGAATCATCCTTTTGAGAGACATGTGGAGGAGATTTATGAAATGCAAGAACATAGGAGCATGTATGCATATGATGAGATGGAGATATGAATGGATTTTATGTGTATTCTAGAATATTGGAGTTTTTTTGAGTTTGAGAACATTTGGAGGGTATCTAGGGAGGTTGAAATAGCTTTCAAACATGTGTCATGAATATTGGAGCTTTTTTTGACTCACTTATGAGCTTTGGAGGGAATCTTGGAGCTTTTTTAGTTGTCATCATGTTTGACATGGTCAAACTTTACCATTTCAACTTTTTTGAGCTCTTTTGGATGAGATCTATGGGCTATATTTTAGGCATGGTGGTTACATTTGACACAAGGAGGTTGAAGACTCCTTGTTTGATGGAGATTTTTGTTAGTCTTTTTGGCTACTCGTTATTGAGTTAGTTCTTGATTATGCAGTTTTGTACTAGTGACTTTTTTTGAGTCCTAAGAGAGATTCTTGCAATTTTTTGTAACTCACATGGACATGGAATACAGTGTAGACCTTGGAAGCATTGAATGGAGTTAGTTTTTCCTTCTTAATCTTTTGCTTCATTGTGTGCAATTTTTGATTGAATAGATTAATTGTGTCTAATATCCAGTACCTTTTTAGCATAGAATGTGTTATTGTAGGTTATAAGTAGAGTCAAAAAAGTAGGTTACTTTAGCTACAAAATTTATTTCCTCCTAAAGACTCAAGCATTGAGCCTCTTTATAAGATAGTTATGAAAAACATATACAAATAGGTTGTGCAAGTTTCTTTTCTTTAATTCATTATATGTAAGTGTGTTGAAAGCTGAATTTCTAGTTTAGCTACCAATTAAGTGTATCACCATTAGGAAGTAGTGCTTACTAGTTTTATTTTTACCATTTTCAGTTAATCCTTCTCCTTTTTCCCCTCAAGAATGAATAGTTAGGTGACATATCTAGATAGGAAGCTGGCCTTATCTGGAGGTTTGGTCTCATTTAAGGTACCCACACCTTGGGATCATTCCCATGTTTCACTAGATTATTGAATTCTAAGTTCAACAGGGTGCATATTTTAGTGACAACAATTTTTGGCATGCCTGGTGGGACAAAGGACTAATTTTAAGTCTTTTTTTTTCTAAACATTGTTGTTGTTTGGTGTATACAGTGGAAATTTATGCCTTTGGAGGCAATTTTCAACACACCTGGTGACTCCGAAAGAGTATTTATTGGTTTTAAGCTGACAAGTGCTGGTATGTTTCAATATTCTTCAATGAAAGTCTACTTTTCTGATTTTGAAGCCTCTTGAATGAAGGAGCATGTCTTCATTTCATGGAAACATGGCTTTTCATCCTCCATTCCATGAAAATCTTACATGTATGCCCTCTTACTAGCCATATCACAATGAACAACTTGTTGGTTTTATTCCTAATGATCATGTAACAATAGATTACCAACAATCCTATCATGTTTTTATACTCACATTCCTGCCCAATCCCAATATTGGCCAATATATGATCAAAATCAACCCCAAGAAGAGGTTTTTGATACTAACTAGCATGATTATTCATATAATTAGCCTCACCCTTACCACAATGTGTTGGATTCAATCCAAACGCTTAATAGTATGTTGTGGGATTTGAGCCAAAAGCTTGAACACATGAAGATTAGTCATGTTAGTAAGGTGTTCTTGCACATTTACTAGATGTTGATTGACATCAAGAAGAAAAAAAAGATCATTATGCAGCAGTGAGAAGGGCTGAACAAGCCTATTCTTATGATCAAGAATTGAAGACACAAAGGATACAGTTTGAGGAAGGTCTTAAAAGGGAGATAGCTGCTAAGGAGGAGCAAATAAAGTTTTTGTTTACTCATGTGAAAAATAGTCGAGATTACTTAGATTATCAAGCACAAAGGTATGAAAGTCAGGAAACCTCTTCCATTCCTAGTTTCATTTCAATTCCTTCTGTAATGTTGAATCATCCTATGAAGGAGGAGGCCCCCAAGTACAAATTTCCTAGTTTTGAACAAGACTTATCTTCTGAGTCTTTAAGGCAACCTTATATCCCTAATTTTCCAAGTTAGAAAGGGTCATCTGCTCTACCTTGTGAGATTCTAGCATCTTCTATAAAAGAGGGGGTGGAGGCTGCAAACATAAATTTAGTTCATTTAGCTATGGAGCAGTTTAGGTTAGAACAGAAAAGGATTGAACAAGAAAATAATTTTCGAGATGAATCCTTGAATGTTCTAACCAATCAGCTTCCTTGTATGGTTAAAGATGATGAAATTTATTCAATGGTTCCACCAAGACAACAAGATGAACAGGTTAGAGAGACTAATCAACAAGAGCTTTCTATGGTTTGGACTAATGAGTTACCTTCATTCATTCACCATGATGAAGGTGGTGTATCTTTTATCACCCCAACTCCAGTATTAAAATAACCATAAGAGATCGAGTATTATGGTGAGTTGTTGATTGATGATCATCAACAAGAAAATGGAGCCTTAGACCATGAAGAAGAGCATATAACAGAACCTAACATCATCTTCCAAGGTATGAGCTTTGATATTTTCGAGCGACTTTTGAATGAAAAAGATAATTTTGAGCTTTATGAAGAGGTGTTTACAAATGTTATTGAACATTTTTGTTCAAAGGTCATTGACAATGAATCAGACCAAGTTGAAGCAATTGATAATCATGTTGAACTAGAACAATAGGCTCATGAGTTTAAACAAATTTTGAAGTAACATGAGGAATGTAATCCTGATAGATAAGGGTTCCTTCTCTCAAGTCAAAAAACTTCCCCTGAAGTTGATTTGCATAATCTTAGCAAGAAACTTTTGTTCTATTGTGCAGAGGAGTTGGAAGTTGATATAACAATTGAAGGTTGGTTGGATAAGGCTTCTTCATTGTATGAACACTTTCCTACCTTCATTGAAGAAGACAAGCTTGAATTGAAATGTCCTACTTTGAGTCATAATGAGGATTTTGAGTAGCTTCCTTTCTGGTGTACAGGGGAGCTTGAGGTTGTTGCATTGATTGAAAATGTGTTGGAAGAGGCTATTTCATTATTTAGAAATTTTCCTTCCTCCTTTGAGAAAGAAAGTTATAATCTAGGTATCTAGGAGGCTAAATTACATGCAAGTATTGTACAAGTTGAACCAGAGAAAAAGATGGATACTGCTCTTGAAGATGAAATAAAAACAATAGATCTCAATCAAGAAGGCAATAATGGAAATTCAAGGTTTGTTCATTCAGGAGGATGTCCAATCAGATATTTAGCTAGTTTGGAGGCCACTGAGGTACCAGAGATTATGCTTACACCCAAGCATGAGTATGCATTCAAAGAAAAACCTGATTTTGGAGTTGTAGCTGAAATTGATCAAGTTAAGCTCACTTGTCCACTTCTGGATAGAAATAGGCATCATCAAAATCAAGGTGTAAGTGAGTTTATTTGCATCTTTTGTGAAACACTACAATAATATATTGTATATCTTCTTTTGTTTCATATATTTTCAAAATAGCATAATCATGTGTTGCATCAGTTATTGATTAGGAAGGGGTGTTATTTTGCAAAGCCAGTTAGTGGTTTCGTTTGACTAGCTTCTTTTCCGGTTAGGTTTCTAGATTTAGGTTTTCTATTTTTCTAAGTGCTTCTCAAGCACAGTTAGATAGTTTCCTTTTAGTTGTTTTGTTTGAATAAGTGTCAGGGTGTCATTCGTGGAATCAATTTTGAGTTATAGAAGTTCTAAGTTTGTTTCCCTAAGTTTTGAGCCTAGTTTTTGAGTGACTCCATGCCCAAGGATAGGTCTATGCAACTGGTCAATAGTATTTAGCAGGAAAACACTCCATAGAGGTCACCAAAAATGTTACCATATTTTCACTTAGGCTCAATCAGGTGACGTTTATTGATTTTAAACCGGGGAAATGAGGTACATTTTATTAAAATTTCCTACATTACATTCAATTGTATAAACAAAAAATTCAGAAAATATTACAAGATTATTGTAATAGATCATTGCATTTATACAAGTACATGCAATAGAGAAAAGACTTACATAAATCTTTCGAAAAAGTAATCTTTATTGAATGTAAGAATATTCATTGTCTCACACAAGCTGTGAGATTGACTTTTGCTTATTTCAATGCAAATAATGAAAAATATATACATGAATAAGTAAGGAAAATAAATGAATGAGAATAGAAGGATGGTAACTAGTAATTGCCTATGAATGACTAGTTCTAATGTGTCTTCTTATCCTACTGTTGTCCTGATCTTCATCTATTGCTCCTAGTTCCTATTCTTGAAAAGAAGTAATAATGGTATTAGAGCATGCTCTAAGCAATGACTAATTACAAACATTATATACGCATTCACCCTATGCAAGTATATATCGATCTCAATGTGCTTTGAAAATGAAATGCATTCTTTAGGTTTCTAGGTCATCATGCATACACCAAACATGCATTTGTTTTCTAACATGTTTTCTTCATTTGTGTTTCTGATCTAATCTATCAATTTCAGCACCTAGTATAAATGTCGCTCTCATGAGGGTTGATCCCAACATGCATATAAAGGACTTACAGATTGACAGTGTACAATAGCATGGTGGAATTCAAGATTATAGTTTGTTTGAGTCAACATGCTATTTATTTCTCTTTCAACATGGCATTGAATTGAATTAGTCACCTCATGGTTTACTTGAATAGTTCTATACATCGCCTATCGTAGTATCTTTTTGATCATTTTCATAGAGGACATATCATTAAAAAGAAGATCTTGGATTATTAGTTAAGTTAATTCAAATGAAATCATAAGTCATAAATGAAGTATGAGTCATAAATGTAATACATGGTAGCAATGATATCATGACATTAGATATATATAGGTGATGTTAACAATGAAAAATGAATACAATATTTCATGGTGATTATACGTAACAACATTTATACTAAAGAGTTCAGATTCAATAGAAAATATTCATTCATTTTGGAAGGATAACTTTCAGAAAAGGCCGAAGCTACAACCTCATATAATCAGAGGTATTGGAGTCTCTCAAATGAAAATAGAATGTTGTAACAGGTTCAAGAGGATAATTTTTTATGGAAATTGGGCTACCTTCAGGAAGCAATCAAGATTGATACGTTAAAGAGGAAAAAGTCAGTATGGGAACACATATGGAAAATTAAACAAGGTAAATGCTATTACTTTTCAATTTTGACAAGTAATCAACAAAGCATGAAACAAGGTAAATTCATAGTGCAAGTTATTGATGCCATTCATTTTAAGGAAAGAGAAGCCAATGAGATTACAAATATTAGTTTAATCTTGGATCTGTAAAGGTCAAAGCAATGGAAATGTTTAGATCTTAAATTAAAAGAGGATGAAAGTGGTAGTCACTTATGGAGAGAACATTATGAATTAAGGTTGAGCCATGGCCTTTTTCATGAAGGTAAGTGAAAGATGCGTGGGGTTTTAAAATCATACCCATACTGTGTAATGGCATTGAATAATTTAGCAATCTGATGTTTCTTTCATGGAGTAGTTTACTATGATAGCTCCTATCTCAACTAATTACCCTCTCAATGAAATCTCATTCATATTATAATCTTGCTTAATCTTATCATAATAAGGGTGATTATGAAAAATGTTGGCTATGGATGCATGGAATCTCAAACAAAAAAAATGAAGTTACCCATGTAAAGGATCGACAACAAATCATGAGGCTGCAACTTGGATAAGTTTCCATCTATACACAAATTCATGTTTTATATAGGAAATGTATGGAAGCTACAAGAAAGAGCATGATAGAGAATTATTTTCTGTGTTACAGCTAGGGCCGAGCCATGGCCAGGTTTGAGTAAATGTATAGAGGAAAGGAAAATGTATTGAGATGGAAATGCAAACAAAAATATATAGAAGATTAAATGAGGGCATGAGTTTTGAACTGAAAAAACTTCATTATTATTTCACAAAAATGTGGAGCATAGAAACCTGTAAATGGGAAGAAGTTATAGGAAAGAAAACATAGTCTCATCATTTTCTCCTATGAAGGGCAGAAACCTGGAGATCTCAAATGCCTACAAACACTATGGCCATGACCAACAAGCTGAAAATGGATCAAAGGTGCAATAAAAAGCCCCAATTTCTAAGTTGATCACAATCTAATTTGATAGCTATGGTGAAATCTACATAAAGGAATAGAAAATAAGAAACTGTAATCATTTTTTATGTGAATGAATCTTAGCTTTGAGCTTTTCTCTCTTTAAATAATAGAAATAAATGATGAGAATACTTACCAGACAATGTAAAAGTTGTTATTCGTCAGAAGATGCAAAAAGGATGCTTCTGCAGCATCGAATTTTTCTATCAAAATGTCTAGGGAGCTCTGTTCTACAAACCCTTGGTGGCCACAACTTCTTCAAGAAGATTCTTATAAATTAAGTGAGAATAAAGTTTCAATTCTTTTGCTTTCTCTTAAGGGTTTTCAAACCCTAGAATGGCCAATGGAGGACTTGACACTTTTTTGCCATGTTTTAAGAATAAAATTGCAAGCTATATGGCCCGCGGGTTAGGACCTTATATTTTATGCTTTAGATTTTTTTTAATGCCTTTGTATTGTTGAGAACTTTTGCTTTTAAATGTGCTTTGTATGAAGTGCTACTTCCCCTTTATGCTATGCCATGGCGACTAAGTCTCATGACCTGAGTTTTCTCTTTACAAATGTATGGTCAAATTGACCATTTCATTTAATTTTTGCATTGGAGGGAAAAAATGTAAAGTATATGATTTTTATGGTTATTTGATAAACCATTGAGATCATGTATCTATTCTCATGCAAAAATATGATATGTACTCCTCTTCTGAAGACTTATTCAAGGAATCATCCTTTTGAGAGACATGTGGAGGAGATTTATGAAATGAAAGAAAATAGGAGCATGTGTGCATATGATGAGATGGATATATGAATGGCTTTTATGTGCATGCTAGAATATTGGAGATTGTTTTCAGTTTGAGAACATTTGGAGGGTATCTAGGGAGGTCGAACTAGCTTGCAAACATGTTCCACGAATATTGGAGCTTTTTTTGACTCACTTATGAGCTTTGGAGGGAATCTTGGAGCTTTTTGAGTTGTACTCATGTTTGACATGGTCAAACTTTACCATTTCAACTTTTTTGAGCTCTTTTTGATGAGATGTAGGGGTTAGATTTT
This sequence comes from Sequoiadendron giganteum, assembly GCA_007115665.2. Lineage (NCBI taxonomy): Eukaryota > Viridiplantae > Streptophyta > Pinopsida > Cupressales > Cupressaceae > Sequoiadendron > Sequoiadendron giganteum. The sequence continues at coordinate 205,525,588 of CM021106.1, forward strand.
AGGCATGATGGTTGTGTAGACATGAAAAATTGACCAACACACTTGATCCTGATTACTAATATCATTTCGTCCTAAATCATACTCTCAACTTATCATCACTTTTCATCTCTTAATTAAATAAATCATTATCTATCTAATTAAGTCATTCTTCCCTATTGATTAAATTAATTAATTTAATTTAATTAACCCTAAATATCCATTCATTTAAATATTTCATTTTATTTAAATTAAATCTCTAAAGTCCTCTTATCAAATTGAATAAATTAAAAACTTATTTGATTTAATCTAAAATTACCCCCTTTATTTAAATAAATCAAAACATTTATTTAATTAAACCCTTCCTCTCAATTTGATTTAAATTAACTCATGAATTTAAGTCTAAATTGTCACATCTCCTAAATCCTCATTAAATTAATTAATATTTGATTAATTTAATCCTAAAATATATCATATTCTTTAGAGATGCAACTTGCACAATAAATCAATTACTTTGATTTATTAAATTGCCTATTTTCTCTCAACATGGAATAAGAGAGGAATATTCCTTCAAATTTGAATTCAAATCCAAGTGGATTTGTCCTTCCAACAAAGCATTCACTCCTCTTATATGTCCTTGTGCATTGAGACAAGTGGCATTTATTTCATTCTTTTTCCTCTCTCACATGTCATTTCCTCAATTTCAAATTCCACCTAATATCATTTATTGGCACTTTGATCAAAATGTGCACAACCTTCATCCATTCAAATCTTGACATGTGGCACTTAACCATTGGATGTTGAATGATCCCACATTGCTCAATTTCACTCTCTCTTCCAATTTGGAAATCTATAAATGAGAGACTCTTCCTCTCATTTTTCATCCACAAATCCCAGCTAGTCTACTATACTTCATTTCACCATAATTTGTGAAAAGTTACTCTCTTCACATTGAGAGCTAATTTTGTCTACTTTATAGAAAGTGTTCATCATTTTTATGGTTTCATAGCTAGGTTATGCCAAAATCTCATCAAGGAGCTACAATCATCACCAAATCGTCATCAAGCTTACAAAGGAGTTGGGAAAGGGCCAATTTCTACACATAATTGAAACCAATTCCCCCATGGGATCAAGAGTTTGATTTGCATTGAATAAGATTTAATAGGTTTTGTTCATATTTGTTTGTGTTCCTCATCTTATTTATTACTCTTTGCAATTTAAATGGATTCCATGGGGAATCTTGATTCTCACTTGTATTTGTATGCTATGTTTGTTTAGGTATAAGGATTGGGGTTCATATTTTGGCACTAGAAGGAGGGTTGATTTGGAGGAATTCATCATGTTTTTCGAAAAGTCCATGGTTTTTTGACATTTTTTGTGCCTACAGGAAATTGCACCACTATCACACAAGCGGTGCTATATTGCATTGCTCAAAATTCCAAACTCCGCCGCTAGAGTCTTCACACCCACAAATTTCAAATTTACAAATTGCATCGCGGGTTTCTAAACTCCAAACTATGTCGCTGGGCTAAAATAGCACCACCTTTGTGCTCTTTGTCCTACTGCAAAGCACCGCTCTCAGTCACATGCAATGCTATATTGCACCACTAGAGTTTCTAAACTCTACCACATTTGCTAACTGTGCTGCTGGGTGATAGTAAAAAGTTCAAATTTAATTTTTTTGACATGTGCCTTTTTTTTTTTAGCTTTTTGACCTACTAACCTATTTGTTGTCTTTGTATCTCCTGGTTTTAATCATTTTTTAGGTTAGGGAAAGAAGGAAAGAAAAGTGGAAGGTTACATTATGCCATTATTTTCATCTTATACCAATTGTTTTTAAATACTTTATTGTTGATTAACACTCTTAGAGAATTCTTAATCTCTATTAAGAAATTTGTTATCTTTCATGCTTTAGGGAACACTAAATTTATTTTTGGGCCATAAAAAGAACAATACAAATTTTCTTTCAAAGTTTGCAAGCAAATGGCTTAAAAAGAATTTTAGGACAAACTTACTAGAGTTGGTTTTCAGATTTAATAATTGAACAAGGAAAATCCCACATTTGATTTGGTGCTATAAAAAGAACTCACTTTTTATTTGTGGACTTAAAATGAACAAGTGTTATTTTGTTTTGTAATTATTTACTCAAAGTAATACCATCAAAAGGATGTATGCCTTCTCTCGTGCCTCACGGTGATCTTGAGAATCAAAAGGTCTTTTGTTGATCTTAAGTTGAGTAAATCAATTACCTCCACATTTCATTTTGGGATTAAAATTGAACAAAACATCTTGCGAGTGTGGGTAAGCCTATTGCATGTGTTCTCTCTTTCTTTCTAAATGAAGGTTGATTAAACTACGAATATATTTTCTTTCTTTTGTTTATCTTAGAGGGCATTCCTTGTGGAAAAAGTACCCACCCAAGGGAACGACCCAACTGGTAACACACTAAGGAAAAGTGTATTTCTAGCCGAGATATAAAAGTGGGTACTGGAACAAAAACTAGTATCACATGGTTGGCTCTGACAAGAAGGGAAATAATGGTCTCTCACCACATGGGTCAACTCCTATGAATGAAAATACCGAATTAAAACTCTTGTTTAGAAAATACCAAATCCTTAACTATTTTGTTGGTGCAAAAGGTCATGTCCTTTGAAAATGCCCCACATATACATGCGGTTTTGTTGTAGAGATGAAAAGTATGCCATGGGAAATTCATGGGTATTGATGCTTGGCTAACCCGAGAAGTGAGTGCACTATAAGGGGGAGCCTGTGTAGTCAAGCATCTAATCATCCACACAGAATATGTGTAGCTGGATTTATCCAAGTGGAAACCCAAAAAAATATTGTCTCTTCATCCTAGGGTTGTACATGTTCTTGGAATCAAAAAATACATTGCTTCAGTCTCAAAACATTTGAAAATGAACATCCACAAAAAGATTCAAAATTTCAAACCCTTTAGAGGAAACAAATTTCCTTTGATGAATCTAAGTGCTCTTGCTTTCCCTAAGGATTCTATCCTTAGAGGTTTCTAAGTACTTAGGTTTAATCATCATTTGTTTTCACTAAATTTAACCTACATATTGTGTCTCAAAAACGCTGGTTTGAATGAACCACGAGAGGTTGCCACACTCTCAATACGTTAATGGCCAACCAATATGGTTGAACCCTCTACTCTTAAGGCTCTGCTAAACCTAGGCGGGTGCACCTATATGAGTGACACATATTTTGAATTTATTTTTCCTACTTGACCTAACTATCCACAAATGACAATTTGATAGTGGAAAGATATGGTTCTAATTTGGTATAAATTGTATATGCAATATCAAGGTGTGAATTAATATGTTCAATTAAGAGATGTCAAATGAAATGAATAAAACTAATGTAATGAAAATAAGGTAGACCAGTGCCTTATTGGGTAAAACGGAGTCAAATGAAGGCCTATGATGAGTGGTTTCTATCTAGAAAATTCTCTAATCGTTTGGCATACAACTATGAGTTTACAACTGGTATAAACATGCAAGGATGTAATTGATAAACCCTACTTGAGGAAGAATTTCAAATCTAATTATCTAATTCTTCATACTGATCCAAATGACATTCCCAGATTACTGTAATTGATTGAAAGGAATTTAATTCTTCTTTAAAGAATCCAATAAATCAAATCACATAGAAACAACAAATGTGCACTGATAAATCAAATATATACTTGATAATTCAATTTAAAAAATCAAGAAACATCAGATTGGAGACAATTTAAATAATCACAGGAATCCAACAAACAATTGATACCAGAATGAAGCCACTAAATCAACAGTCTTTCATTATCTCCTTCAAAGTTCATACATGCAACAAAGTCTCATTGAATATCATTCTGAAAATATAGTTCCTACAACAGTCTATCCTATTCTAATTCTACTTCTCACTCCCTTCTATTATCTAACAACAAATATTTATACATTAGTTTGAAAAAGGACGTTCCTTTTTGAAAAAGTCTTAAGCATAAAATGTTAACAAGTTTATCACTAACTAATTTTTGTTAAGCCACAAATGAACTACAGACATGTGTTCTATATAATCCTGGCACTTATGTGTGTTTGCATCTCCTAACACATCACAAATCATGATCTCCATCATCATCATTCATTCATTTTTCTCGCATGCTTCATCCAATGTTATGTCCTTTGTAGTGGTTGTGTTCAATATCTCTTGAAGTATCGATTCACATTCGCCTTTCCATGTAGTCGCTTCTTTTAGTTTTCCTTCATCATCACAAAACATAGTCAATCTATCATTAGCAGCTTTTATCAATCCCTACACATCCCCTTGTAATTCCTTAAAGAATTCCCTGTGCTTATCCATGATACGATTGGCATTTTCAATTCCTGCAACATTAGGAGTACCCCTTTTCATTTCCTCACTTGTTTCTTGGATTATGTCATCCACTCTTCTATGTTCTTTTATAGAATCCACGTATTGTGAATGTTTTCCCAAAATTTTATTCAACCAAGTGTTTAAAACAACCTGCCTCTTCTTGATTATTGTAGTGAGTGTATCCACATTCCCTTGTGAGTATGCACTTGACCCTTCCCAATGGTCCCTTTTATATCAACTCTCACCTTGGGTGAGCATCTTTATAGGCCCTGTCACAACACCTACCAGGTCCTTTAAACGTTCATTCTCTCTCAGCATTCTCTTGTTATTGGTTTTATACATATGTGTCTCTCTGATCAATGCTTGGATCTATGCTTTATTCGAATTTTCTATATTGATCCCAATGTCTGTAGTTGCAATAGGATCAGCCTCTCCAGCCTTCAGAGTCATGACATGTTTGAATGCCTTCTCAGTATTAATAACAATTGACTTCTTGTGAGGGGGATACAAATCCCAAATCATCAATGTTTCATCATCAAGGTTGTATCTTGATCCTATGTATACCTTTGTCACCTTCTCTATGCTAAGCTTGTGGGTAGCATGGTTGTCTTTTAAGAAACTATCAAAAACTAATTCAGAATTGAGATCCAAGCTTGGGAAAATCATAACACCCACCTTTTCTAACATCTCCCTTTCCTTTTCAAGGGTCATGTTTGTCATCTCTTTGTCCACCTCATCCCTTAAGATTTTTAACAATTGATCCTCATTTCTTGGTGTGACATTGTCAACCAATCCTCTTATCTCTTTCCCTTTTTGCTTGTATAAAAATGTTTTAAACTCCGAGGTCTTCACAAATTACTCATCTGCTATAAAATACCTATAATCTTCATGTCTTGTATCTACATCCATAATTTCCTCATCATCACAGGTCTCCCCGATAGTTTCTTTCCTTTTTCTTTTTATATCGCCATGACCTTCACCAAAGCAACTATCACCTAGAATTAACGAATCCGGCAAATGGTTCTTCACCTTACTCTGAAAGCTCTTCGTCTCACTGAGATTTTCACCTTATCAACTTATGTCGCTAAGACGAAGTATTTGTCCTTCCAACATAATGATACTCGCCATAATGTCTCTTAGATATCCCCATTGAGATATATCTAACCGATATGCTTTTTCTTCGGTGAGACCACGCACATTGTCTTCTTGACATCCTGTATCTCTGCATGCTCAGTTCTATCGGTGTAACTCGAGGGGTCGGTAAGACTCTCTGAACTCTCCCCAGCATCATTTGTCTTACCTAGTGAGTCCTCCCTTTGCTTTATCGACAAGACCAGTAATGCTTTGGGCAGTGCTTTGAAATATCTCTCTGGTTACCATAGTCTCTCCAATAGACTTTATTTTACTCCAATCAGTAAAAGGTAACCTTGCTCGATATGACCTTACATCATCATGCCGATAAGAAATACAAACCCGCATTCTCTTGGTGTATAACTTTACTGGTATGACCCTTCTGATGTCTTGCCGATATATTGAGGATATGTATATTATCATCGATGAGACCTGCATCAACTTATGCCGATATTTTCATATGTTAAAGATTTAATTCTAGATGAAATTTATGGGGCTTTATGGCAAAATTAAATCTGGATTTTGGTAAAAATGCTATGTGAGGATTTTTATGTCTGCATTATGAACCTTTTTGGGAGACTAATAATCATGAAGGGTTAATGATATTGTCAAAATTTCATAGTTCCAACTCTAGGAAATTGTGCTCTTGAAACCTTGATTTTCACATAATGGACCTTGTGGAATGAAAAGGAATTTAGGCATAGAAATTTAGTTTGAAATCATAATTAAAAAATTATTTTTGATAAAAGGAACTCATTAAACAAAGATATGGACAATTGGACAGCACACATGTGTTCTCTCAAATGATTTCCTATAAAATCAAAATCCAAAAACCAAGGTTAAAGAAGATTAGCCCAAAAGCTCGTGTGGAGCATCTTGAAATGCTTCCTGAAGTTAGAGAAAGATTGGTATATAATTTCTACAAGAAGGCTTCAAAGAATTACCCATGTTTGTATGAGTTCTATTATCAACAAAATCCAACTCTTTTTCAAATATTTTTAATTCTCACATAGGAAATATGGCATGTTCTTCAATACTGAGGTCTTGTAAGAAAGATTCTTGTCTAGGTCAAGTCTAGGATAAAAAAAATTCACTCTCATCCATCTCTCAATCATCAAAATTGAATCCCATTTCACCAACAAGCTCTTGAGAACTTTGAAACATGATTCATGCTAAAATTATAGGAAAAATCATCATCACTTTGTTTGACTTAATACACTTAGTCAAATTATCAATCCTCTTGAGCAAATTTACCTCTAGGATAACACAACTTCCTAAGGTTTACAATTTCAAAATCACTTCATTTGGCTTAACACACTTAGTCAAATAATTATCTTGTATGAGTTTTCTCTAGGATAACACAACTTCCTAGTGTTTACAAGTTCATTATCATCTTGTTTGGCTTAATGCACCTAGTCAAACTATCCTTAATCAAAATTAAATAATTTCAAGCCCTAAAAATTTGAGCATCTCCCCAAAGTTCTTCAAGAGTTTCATTCATCCACATCATCCGTCTCCCATTTATCTCATCCCCATCATCACTTTTGATCCTTAGATTTTCCTAGTTCTTCTCTTTTGTGCTTAATATCAAGATCAAATGATCTCTATTTTATGGTTCAAACAAGATCTCAATACAAGAAGAACATGGAAATCACTAAAGAAACATCAACTTCAAGTGACCTAAGTCAAACGGCTCCCAAGAAGAATCTAGTGGAATCAAGAAATGCTCCAATCAACTCCTCTCTACCATCACAAAACCCTCTAGAGGAGGGTCATATAGAGGACATCACCAACGATGACTTGGGAATGACACAAGAGTAAATAATTGAAATGGTTCAAAATCTCAAGAATCATAGAATTTTCAATGCCATGTTGAAACTTAATCCCTCTCTATATATACTTGCATTAACAAAAGAAGGGGCCAAAATCCCTTTTGACATTGACATGAGTACCAATATGGAAAGGCCTTTTGTGAGAATACCCCCAATATCACTCCCAAACATCACTCAAGATATTCCCCAAGTCATATCAACAATCGCCTCAACCACGCTAGTTGTTAACAAGGGAAGCGCCATGCTTCACGCAATCCAAAAGCATCACCTTGTATACAACAGAGGAATGAATATCAACACCACACCAGACAAATCCATCCCGGTAAATTCAATACAACCATATATTCCACTTACTTTCCATAATCATGTTGAATCATCCTCATTTCATGCAATGCCAATCTATCTATTGATTATGCAAACTTCTCTCCCCATGATTTCGCAAGGAGAGGGTGGGTTATTCGAGACAAGAGGAGTCATTGATCCTTCCTCATCATAAATTTTCCAAGGGAACACACTACCATTCCCTCCATTACCTTTGACATCCATATCATCTTTTGGGTTGGGCCTTCCTCGCCTACTCACCACCAATCTACCAAACCAAAGCAATCAGAGCATCATATCAAACCTTCTCATTTTTCCATCAACATCACAACAAATGGAAACTACTCAAGCAACCCCAATGGTCAACACATCCACCATCCCCCAAATCTCTCAAAGAATGGTTTCACAGGGGACATGCATCTCGATCACACCATCCACAACTCAAATCCTAATCACCAACATGACCATTTCGATCATCATAATGGTTAACACCATTCCCAATCCGCCGTCGATTCCACCAAAATTCAACATGATGAACTCATTCATCACCATGATTCAAGCAGTTCAAAAATCCACCCATCAAAGGGTACTTCAACAAAATCAACAAGCTGCATAACTAGCTGCTGAGCAAGTGAAAACACAATTAGCCACTCAACAAGCCACACAAGTTGCACAAGCCGCACAAGCAACCCAACAAAAGGCTCAACCTGTGCAAGCACAGTACTGCACATAGCTACAAGCAATCCACCAACAAGCATACCAACAAGCCCTGCAAGACTTTCAGGCACAACAGTAAGCTAAACAACAACCTTTGTTGGTGCAACAATAGCTAGACCAACAACAAGCTTTTTTAGCACAATAACAGGTAGACCAACAACAAGCTTTGTTGGTGCAACAATGGATAGACCAACAACAAGATTTGTGGGAACAACAAGCTTTTTTGGAACAACAACAATAGGACCAACAAAAAACGTTATTGGCACAAATACAAGCATATCAGCAGGCCTCAAAAGCATAGCAGAGCTTGCAAAAAACCCCCATCAATACCCCACCCGTCAATCAAACACAACAGGCGACTCAAAACACATCCATCCCACCTCCAGATCCACAAAATTATGTTGCAACATAGATCAAACTTCTCTCGTAGCAAGTGTTGGACCTTCAATCAATAAAAACAGCTACGATGCCAAGAAATTTGTGCCCCTATCCTTTTGATAGAAGTCTTACAATTGTACCATTCCCGAAGGGATTTGGAATCCCCAAATTCGATAAATACAATGGGATGGGAAACCCTAAAAATAATGTTAGGGAGTTTCAAGTGCATTGCATGGAAGTTTCATACAATGACACGTATCTAATGTGACTATTTCCTCGGAGTCTGACTAGTCCCACCATGGAATGGTTCTCTCATCTACCCACAAGCATCAAAACATTCCAAGAAATGGTGGATGCTATTAGAAACCAAAATTACTATAAAAAAACCCTAAGGTTTTCCCATTTGAATCTAATTTTTCCATCATTACCCTAAGGAATTTTATTCGTTTATATCCATATTTCACTATCCTTTTTTTAAAAAGTATTTTTCCATTCGTATATAGCTTGCACCATATACCGTTGACTTAGCATTTATTTAAAATCTCATTTACCACTTTACCATGGCCTCCCATAATGGGCCTATGGTATGGCTTTAGTGGTTAACAGTTAGCAGGGAAGCGGCGAATAGTTACACCATAGTACTGCGGATAGTCTATAGGGAGATTGCGGTGACTACGGTAACGGTTTGCAAGCAGCGAAGGAAGTAGTCAAAGAGGTTACCATGATATCGCAGAGGGCTCCGATGAAGACTGTAGTAGAGCGGTAAACCATCAGTGGGAAGAAGTGGTGGTTACTGCCATACCGTGATCGGCCAAAGAAGGAACCACGGTGATGTAGTAGACGGTTAGTGTGATAGTAAATGTTGGCATCGTGGTACCGTAGAAGGATGAGGAGGTGACCACGGTAGTGCGGTAAGTAGTTAATGGCCGGAAAAGATGACAGTTAATGGTTACTGCGGTACCGCCAATGGTGAATACAAGGACCATGGTAGAGTGGTAGGAGGAGAGAAGACGGCTAGCAGTTACACCGCGATACCATGGAGAGGTAAAAGTTAAGCCACGGTAAGGAGGTAGCAACAAAAATTGATGGACACTGCGATACCGCGGGTACTAGAGATAAGGGGTGCGGTTGAGCGGTAAGGGGGGTTGATGATGAAATCAAATTCAAAGGCTATGGTCATACCATAGATGATGAGGTTGTATATAAAATGAAGTGTACAGAGCTAGAAATGTAAAAAGGCACATAAAGGAAAAAATTAAAAGCTCGAATATAGTTAAATATTTAATTTTCCAATTAGGCAACTAATTAAATATTTTATTTCCTGTCAAGAATATCAAACGGCTATAACTGTAAATTGAAGGTTTGTGACCCTTGAGATGCACTGTATAAATATTTCCAAAAATCAGTTGCATAGGGGGTGGGAGAGGGGAGTCAGATTTTTCTGACGAGGAATGAAGATAATGTAATAGACCTTCCTGAAATAGGATCAATGGAGATAATTTTTTTTAATTGATGGTTTTCCTTTCTAAGTTCAGTTGTTGAGATGCTATGATTTGTATTATTTTTATCTTGGTTCTCTCCAATATGAAGTATTTTGATCATTTTAGTTAATGTATCAAGCATAAATTTTGATTCATCAAGGTGCATGTTTTCACTTTGTGTGATTTTATTTGTTGGCATTTCAAGTCAAAATTAAATCCCTGCAAGTAAGTCACAGTGTTTGAGAGATTTATTTTGGATAATTTAAGAAGAACCAAGTTAGAAAACATTCCAGCATAATTTATGCAAGTCACAAATAAATGAAATTATATGCCAGTCATAAGATTTTATTTTATAAAGTGCCTAACAACTTGAAATCAAACTAGAGAAGGAAAACACATGTCATTTTCTATTTTTGACTTCGTTGCCCAATAGATAGAAGGCACTGATCTGTCATCTCCTAGAAGATAGAATTCATTATAAACAATTTATTCAAAAACCTTTCATGTGTGTAGTAGGAATAGGAGTAGGTGTAGTAATTTTATCTGTCCACTACCCTTTTCCATTGTGGACAGATTGATCAACTAGGAAACACATTTCAATCTACATTGATCACTTAGGTACACTCGCCTTGGTCTAGCAGAACGTAAAGAGAAGAAGGTACAATTGCATCAATTGGCCTTGTACGTTGGCCAAACGTGTAGTAAGAGCTTGGAAAACTCTTTTGGTTAAAACCTACATTTTTTAGACCCAACAGTTTGGCGACTTTGGTGGGGATTTACTCAAGAGGATTTTTCAACCTTTTCATTTATTGAGTCAGCAAAGTTTTACATTTTTTGGAGATTCCGCTAAGGCAAACCAAAACAATCTTTTTCATTTTCCTACTTTTGGAAAAGTAGGTGGTGACTCTATTTTATTTGATAAATAATGCATGGGTGTTGTGAAGCAGTAACATTTTATCAAGATGGAAAAAGCAGAAAGAAGACAACAGTTAATAAGAGAGTTGAAGGAATTGAGGCAACAAAGGCTGCAATTGGACCAACAGATGCTACAAGTGAACCAACAATTGCTGCAATTGGGAGTCAAAAGTGTTCCAGATACATCACCGAATGGGTCATCATATAGTGAGGATGAAGACACAAGCGCTAGGAGATCTTGGGCACCACAACTACCACATGATGCAACTGAGAATTTTGATAATAAAGGTAATATACTCTATTCACAACAAAACAATTTTGATGAGTATTTTCAAATTCAAGAAAGAAACAAAAGTATTGTGGATGCATTTTTTGACATAAGGACATATAAGGAAGAATCTGTGAGTTCTTTATACAATAGGATGGTAGACATTTGTATGCAATTACCTCCTCATCATAGGCCTACAAGATCCATGTTTGTTGCACAACTTCTAAGAGCATCAGAGCCTGAATCAATTTATTGCCCAAAATCATCAAAGCAGTATGCCTGGGATGCAGCAAATAAATTTATTGATTCCATACTTGGGACAATGTACATGGATACTTATTTGGAAGATGATAGGGACACACCATTTGGAGAGTACACCAGTAATGATTTAGGAGCTGAAATTGAAGAAGATATCATGCCTTCCAACAATGAATACAAGGATAATATCTCTTGCATAACAGATTGTGACAATGTATGTTATGAGGGATCCATTGAATACTCAAATTGCAAGGATGAAGTTATGGATGCTGATCTACAATAGGGTGATTATCAAGATGTTGGAGACATAGTTGAAGATATGGAAGCAGAGACTTGTTCACTCAGTAGTGAGCAAGTTTCAGATTTAATGACTCTTGAGTACCAGAAGTATGCACATAAAGATGATTCTAGAGTTTTTGTTCTAGCCTATATATGCTTTGTTAGTGAAGATAATGTGTGCAACAATTCATATAACTCCATGAGCATTTCTCACAGTGATGAAATTTTTGAAGATGATCATGAATCTATTTGTGTCCAAGAAAAGGTATGTGATTTGAATGATTTTTTCCTGCAAGAAAAGGAAGATATTGGTTTGCATGTTATTGAAGATAAGTATTCAATCTTTGTTGATTCAATTATGTGTGAGGATGACTGTATGGATCAGAGGTATGTGTCAATGCCAACTGGTGATAGAAAAGAAATAGAAAATAATTTTGATTTGATTGTTTCAAAAGATGTTGATGAGACAAAAAATTTTGGTTTCCATAAGGAGTATTCAGATTTCCAGGTCCCAATGCAGTTGCAGGCACATTAACAACATATGACAGTGAGCATGCCTATGAATGTGGATACACTTTGTATGCTGAAGATGACAATTATTTTTCATATGATAATAAGAATGATAAAATGCAGAGTGGTGAAATGAATATGAATCAAATTAAACACAATGATTTCCTAAATATTTTCAATGACAGTGCATGTTGCAAGGCAGGTGGAATGGATAGTTTCAAAAGAAACCTAGTGAGCTTTAATTAGAATAAGGTTTATGACAGAGGAATGTGCAGGTTTTTCCTTTTGGGTGGCCTGGGGCCATCCTTTGTGGTTTGACTTTTTGAACCTAAGCAGGTACAAAGGATTAAGGATTGCCAGTGCATGGACAATTCTTAGCAATGCCTCTTTAAAAAATTCTCTTCCATGCATAGTAGTTTAGGATTTTCCATTTCTCCATTTTGCTTACTTTTCATATCATTCATCTACTTCATTCCCCCCAGCTTCCATTGCTTTCATTTTCATATAATTTTCCTGGTTTGCTCTCCCAAAGATATTCTGGATTCTTATAGTGATTCGCAAAATCACTTGTCCCCAATAGGAGCCACTGTTAGAACCCAAAATTATCGTCAAAAAACCCTAAGGTTTTCCCATTTGAATCTAATTTTTCCATCATTACCCTAAGGAATTTTATTCGTTTATATCCATATTTCACTATCCTTCCTTTAAAAAAAAAATTTCCATCCATAAATACCTTGCACCATATACCGCTGACTTAGCATTTATTTAAAATCTCATTTACCACTTTACCGTGGCCTCCCACAATGGGCCTATAGTATGGTGGTACTAGTCAATAGTTAGCAGTGAAGCAGCTAACAGTGACACCGCAGTACCATGGATAGTCTACAGGGAGACTGCGGTGACTATGGTAACGGTCTGCAAGCAATGAAGGAAGTAGTCAAAGAGCTTACCATGATACCACAAGGGGCTCCGATGAAGACCGCGATAGAGTGGTAAACCGTTAGCGGGCAGAAGTGGCGGTTACCGCCATACCATGACTAGCTAGAGAAGGAACCATGGTGACGCGGTAGACAGTTAGTGTGATAGTAAATGTTGGCACCGCGGTACCGCAAAAGGACAAGGAGGTGACCGCGATAGCGTGGTAAGCAGTTAATGGCCAGAAAAGATGACAGCTAATGGTTACCATGGTACAGCCGATGGTGAATACAAGGACCATGGTAGAGCGGTAGGGGGAGAGTAGATGACTAGTAGTTACACCGCGATACCACGGAGAGGTAAAAGTTAAGCCACGGTAAGGCGGTAGCAACAAAATTTGATGGACACCATGATACCATGGGTACTAGAGATAAGGATTGTGGTTGAGCAATAAGGGGGGTTGATGATGAAATAAGAGTCAAAGGCTACAGTCATACCATAGATGATGGGGTTGTATATAAAATGAAGTGTACAGAGCAGGAAATGTAAAAAGGCACATAAAGGGAAAAATCAAAAGCTCGAATATAGTTAAAATATTTAATTTTCCAATTAGGCAACTAATTAAATATTTTATTTCCTATCAAGAATGTCAAACGGCTGTAACTGGAAATTGAAGGTTCATGACCCTTGAGATGCACTATATAAATATTTCCAAAAATTAGTTGCATAGGGGGTGGGAGAGGGGAGTCATATTTTTCTGACTGGGAATGAAAATAATGTAACATACCTTCCTGAAATAGGATCAATGGAGATAATTGTTTTTAATTGATGGTTTTCCTTTTTGAGTTTAGTTATTGAGATTCTATGATTTGTATTATTTTTATCTTGGTTCTCTCTAATACGAAGTCTTTTGATCATTTGAGTTAATGTATCAAGCATTAATTTTGATTCATCAAGGTGCACATTTTCACTTTGTGTGATTTTATTTGTTGGCATCTCAAGTCAGAATTAAATCCCTTCAAGTAAGTCACCGTGTTTGACAGATTTCTTTTGGATAATTTAAGAAGAACCAAGTTAGAAAACATTCCAGCATAATTTATGCAAGCCACAAATAAATGAAATTATATGCGACTCATAAGATTTTATTTTATAAAGTGCCTAACAACTTGAAATTAAAACAAAGAAGGAAAACACATGCCATTTTCTATTTTTGATTCTATTGCCCAATAGATAGAAGGTATTGATATGTCATGTCCCAGAAGATAGAATTAATTATAAATAATTTATTCAAAAACCTTTCATTTGTGCAGTAGGAATAGGAGTAGGTGTAGTAATTTTATCTATCCACTACCCTTTTCCATTGTGGATAGAATTATCAACCAGGAAACACGTTTTAATCTACATTATTCATTTAGGTACACCCGCCTTGGTCTAGCAAAACCTAAAGATAAGAAGGTACAATTGCATCAATTGGCCTTGTACGTTGGCCAAAAGTGTAGTAAGAGCTTGGAAAACTCTTTTGGTTAAAACCTGCATTTTTGAGACCCAACAAATGCATTCCTCAAAAAATATGCATTCAACATGGTTACAGATGTTAGTCTAAACGAACTATCAGCACTCAAACAAGAAAAATGAGAGTTATTCACTTCCTTATTTCAACAATAGCGGTCCAAGGCCCAGCAAAGAAAGTGGACCATGCTAGAAGAGTAACAAGTTGGCACTATCATAGACAATCTCAGCAAAAATATGGTGTTCTATCTGAGAATATAATGCATTACAACATATGATCAATCAATCCCAAAAGCACTCAATATAGAAAGAGCCCTTACTATGTGAGGGGGCACATTTACATTTCCTACACAAAAGGATAACCACCCATCCACTAGTTAAACCACACATCCACCAGTTATAATGATAAACCTCGCACATGGTCAAGGAACAAAAATGTCACAAACGATGGAGTGGTCGATTCAAAGGTTGTCATTAGTGCTCCTAATAAAAATATTCAAACCCATCATCAACCATAGAATCACAACCGCAACAATATGCAACCCAATATGGTAGCAGAACAACCACCAACTCTGAACAATCAAATCAATAATCTGAGCAATCTAGGAGGACCACCTCCCAAAAACAAGTATCCTCCCAAGCGAAAGTTCACGACCCTTAGGGAGCCAATCGAATCTATAATGAAGAAATTGGTTAAAGAGAACCTTATCAAAATCTCCACTTCAGAGCAACATGTAGAACCCATGACAAAACCACCATGGTACAACAAAAATCTCCTTTGCGATTTTCATAAAATCAAAGGGCATACAACCAAAAATTGCATGAGATTAAAAAAAATCATCCAAGATCTCATTAAGGACAAAATCATAAATGTTGAAACAAAAGTATGCCAGTGCAAACCTTGTATATGAGGGCATTATCACATGCATAGATGAAATGGTCATTATCATTAGCGTCAAAGGAGCTAATACTGATTGTGGAGTCACCACACGCGACAGAACGGTTACTATTACAGGGGCATCACAACCATCTAAGACCACCATCTCAAATATAAAAGTTGTTCCCTATGATTATAATGTTATTGACTAGCTAAACAGAACCCCTGCTTAGATCTCCATCATGGAGTTACTAAATTTTTTTGTCGCCCATAGGAAAATCCTTGATGAAGCATTAGTTGTGTCCATTGTCTTTGCTAATCTTGATGTGGAACAATTTCAGGCTATTGTTGGTAACATCGTCACCCCAAATCTCCTCACCTTTTCTGATCAAGATTTCCCCACCTAGCCATCTCACAACCATTCACTTCACCTTCAAGTCCTTGTTCACAAGAAGAAGGTCAAAAGGGTCTTGGTGGATGGAGGCATAGGCCTCAATATTTGTTCACTTAAACTTATAAAGAACTTGGGAATCTCAGAAGATTCCATCGACAAAAAAAAATGCATTACCATCAAAACATATGATGACCAAGAAGTCTCAAGGCACTATCAAGATACCAATCCAACTAGGGACCGCTACTATGGAAACCACATGTCAGGTCCTCAACCTTGATTTTTCATACGACATCCTCCTAAGATTCCCATAGATCCATGGAATGAAGGCGTTCACCTCAACACTCCACCAATGTGTCAAATTTTCATACCAAAATGAAGAGGTCACAATACATGGTGATCCTGAGTTGTTCGCCTATTGCAAAAATTTGGAGGCTAAGTTCTATAAAGTTCCCCAAGTGCCAAAAAATGATGAAGACCCCTCCACTCCCTATGTGGACCCATCTAACCTTATCTTCACTTTTGCGATAGAGACATGTTCCATCCTTGACATATCTGACATCAAGCTCGTGATCCAAGACAATGGGTGTGGAGATTACAGAATGAGAAAAAATGCTTTTTTTGTAGGAGAGTTACCTCAATCTCCTAGGTCTCATGGATGACCTCAATCCATTGAAACACCTGCCTACACTTTTAGGGTAGACCCTTCTATATTTCGTTGTTGGGGGGATCTAAGTTTGGAAAATGTGGATGAAATAGACATTTCAAACTCACTATACCAAGATGAAAGACCCACACCCACCCTACCCATGGATGAAGCTAGCAGTGGACTGCAAATGATGCTTGGTATGGGATACCATAGGAATGAAAGCCTTGGAAGGAAAAATGATGGGAGAATAGAGCCCATCATTGTAGAAAGATGAATGAGAAATATGGGCCTTGGATGTACCCCTCCAAGTATAATTGTACATGGAAAAGGTACCCCTATTAGAGCAGTCAAGTCTCCCCCTTACTTATCAGTAGCTACCCTTCAATTACCCATATCCACAGGTCTACCCCTAGATAATTTCACCTTCAACATAACTGATGTCTATAATAGTAGTGATGATGAGGATACCATAACCGGTCTACCTATGATTTTTTAAGACTCTTCCCTACTCATTATTAGTGTCTCATCCATTGAGTCAGACTGTCAAACTCACAAAATAAACCTAGTTTATCCCCAACTCATCAATTACGACCAACGAGGACCACCGGTTTTGGACACATTCAAAAATGATGAGGCTCTCTTGGAATTCATGGGACCAAGGGATACAGTACCATGCAGAGATCGCAAATCTAGGCTCAACATCACACTGGACAAACAAGCATATTACAGGGAGATGATTGAGTCCTTTAGTCACAAAAGAAAAAGAATGAGAATAAGCTCAGGGTCATTGAGTGAAAGCCACTCTAACCATAGAATAGTAAAAATAAAGGATGCATCCAATGGTGAAAACCTCTCTGAGGTGCCAGAGGATGAAGGATTCAATCTTCCCCTACTGCACTTCATTAGGAAAAAATATCAGTCTTAGAAAAATAGTGTAACCCTGTCAATCTGGGAACATAAGCAATGCCACATATCACCTTCTACATTAAGTCACTTCTCACAGAAGAACAAGAGCTCCTAGCAGTGTTCCTAAGATAAAGAAAGGTGAACTTTACATGGACCTATGCTGACATGCTGAGACTTGATCTGGAAGTCGTGGTTCACCATTTAGTTGTCTACCTAGGAGCAAAACTAGTAAGGCATAAATTGAGAAAGATGCACCCTCAAATAGCCTTTCTAGTCAAGGTGGAATTACAGAAGCTCCTAGATGTTGGATTTATACACCCAATTGATTATCTGGAATGGGTGTCCAACCTAGTACCTATTTCAAAACTGAATGGGGGCATCTATATCTGCACTGATTTTAGAGACCTAAACAAAGCATGTCCTAAGGATGAATTTCCACTACCCAAAATTGATATGATAGTGGACATGACATCCAGATACAAGATGTTATCACTGATGGATAGCTTCTTAGGGTACAACTAGATTATGATAGCAAAGGAATACCAACATAAGACAACTTTTATGTGTCCATGGGGCACCTACTACTGGAACATGATGCCATTTGGGCTAAATAATGTAGGAGCAACATATCAAAGGGCCATAACACTAATTTTTCATGACATGATTCACAAAACTATGGAAGATTATGTGCATGATATATTGGCCAAGTCAAGGAAAAGATAGGATCACATAGCAGCTCTAAGTGCCATCTTTGATAGACTGGAAAACTACAAGGTTAGATTTAATCCCAAGAAATGCGTCTTTGGGGTGCAATCAAGAAAAATCCTAGGATATATAGTATCAATGAGAGGAATCGAAGTGGATCCCACCAAAGTCAAGGAGATCCTCGAAATGGAACCACCCAGGACACTAAAACAGCTCAGAGGACTACAAGGAAAGCTCCAATCCATTCACAGATTCTTAGCATGGTTGGCGGATAAATAGATTCTATATTCACATCTACTTCACAAAAGAGTAACATACAAGTGGGATGACAAGTGTGACTAGGAATTTATTAAAATCAAAGAATATCTACTTACACCACCAGTGTTGATGCCACAAATTCCAGGAAAACCACTGATTCTATACATATCAGCCATATTAGCAGCTTTTGGCGTACTCTTAGCTCAACAAGATGAAAATGGAAGAGAAAGAGAAATATACTACATCTGCAAGAAAATGGTAGGGCATGAGCTCAACTACACACCAATAGAAAAAGCTTTTCTAGCACTTGTGTTTGCAGCTCAAAAGTTCAGACACTACATGTTGGCTCATCAGATCAAGCTTATTGCAAAGATAGATCCACTAAAGTATCTGCTCTATAAGGCTACTCTCACAAGATGGAAAACCAAGTGGGTAATGATATTGATGAAACACGACATTGAATATGTGGAGCGCAAGGCCATTAAGGAGAAGGAAATTACAGACCAACTGACAGAGGCTCCAATTTATGCTGACAACCCACTTATCTCAAATTTTTTGGAGGAGTAAATTTTCAACATAAGTATAGAAAATCATTGGAAGCTGTATTTCAATGGGTCATACACAGAACATGGGTCAGGTGCTAGAATCTTCTTCATCACTCTCGAGGGAGACTGCATACCCAAATCCTATAAACTATCTTTTCCATGCACAAACAACATAGAAGAGTATGAGGCTCTCATCATAGGCTTAAGGATTGCAGTACAATGGCATATTATGGCTCTCAAAGTATATGGATATTCACAACTCATCATTAACCAATTCAATGGTGAGTACCAAATAAATGATGAAAAGATAACTCCATACAAGAAATTAGTGGAGAGCCTCAAAGAATTCTTCATTCATGTCACCTTTGAACATCTACCTAGAGAAAAAAATAGAGCAGCAAATGCTATGGCCACAATTGGATCGCTCTTGGAAATCCCAAAAAATGTTCCAAAATAAGTTTCTGGTAGAGCAGCTTCTCATACCAACATTCAAGGTACCAAAGTCTGAATTCGTGTGCAAAATCATTGGTCCTAGTGATCCCTAGTATCATGACATATACACCTACTTAAGAATAGGAGTCCTCCTAGCTGAAATAACCCCAAACCTTAAATGAGCCTTTGTCAAAAGGTCCTTACATTTTGTCATCCTAGGAGAAACCCTTTATTGTAGGAGCATTGAAGGAGCCCTTTTGCGTTGCCTAAATCCTAAGGAAGCCCTAACTACTCTGACTGAGGTCCACAATGTCATTTTTGGTTCACACTCAAGTGGTATAACCTTGGCTAAGAAACTACTGAGGACCGGGTACTACTGGCCAATAATGGAAAGAGAGGCATGCGAATTTGTTAGAAAGTTTTTATAGTGCTAGAAGCATGGAGACCTTATTCATGCACCAACTCAAGAGCTTCATCCCATTGTTACACCTTGGCCCTTCTCACAGTGGGGGATCGATCTCATTGGAAAAATCACACCCACCTCATCCAACGACCACAAGTTCATCATCACCACTACAAATTACTTTACAAAGTGGGTCGATGCAATTCCCATGACCTACATAACCAGAAATAAGATATCCAAGTTCATCCTAAACTATCTCATTTTCTGATACGGTGTCCCTCAATCCATTATCTCTCATAATGGGACACCTTTCAAGAATCATGATGTGTATGACCTTTTCCACAAATTCAATATCCAACATCACTTTTCCACTCCCTATTACCCGAAAGGAAATGGCCAAGCATAAGCCACTAATAAAACTATCTTGACAATCCTTAAGAAAACAATCAATGACTCTAGTCATGACTGGCATCTGCAACTAAATCTCACCTTATGGGCCTACCACACTAGCATCTACATGCCAACAGGTGCCACCCCATTCTCCTTGGTCTATGGATCAGAAGCCATCCTCTCAATCGAGATTGAGCTCCCATCATTAAGGGTATCACTGCAAAACCTCATTATAGATGAGGAATATTGGGTTTCAACATTAAATGAGGTAGAGTTATTATATGGATGACACATAGATGCCCTAAACCATCTATAGGTCTATTAGAACCAGCTAAAATGAAGCTACAACAAGAAGATCAGGAGATACATCTTCCAAGTTGGTGAACTTGTGCTAAAGGAGAACTAAAAGAATGTACCAAACCCAGAAAGAAAAGGAAAATTTGAGCCCAGCTGGTTGGGACCTTTCATCATTACAACAAGCTATAAATCAAGGGCATATCAATTATCAACTCCAAAAGGAGAATCCCTGCAGGAGCCCTTAAATAACTCCCATCTCAAAAAAAAAAATGCCTAAAACCTTGGAAGGTATAGAATCGAAAAATATAAAAAAATCAGATTTTTTTTTGAAAAAATGGTCACCCAGGTGAAAACTTGGAAAACAGGTGTCTTGGTGGCAACAAAAAAATCAAAAAATATACAAAAATCCAAAAAAAATCAGAAAAAGGATTGAAAACAGTAAAGAAAAAAATTGTCCTCTAGTGAAAACCACTCCGGTGGTGCTTTGGACAAGTAACTTGGTGAAAACTTGGGAAAGAGGCACCAAGTGTAAATAAAGAACTCTCCATCCACTAGGATATTTATGGCCTATTCTGTGCACTCACTTATCCATTACATTTATCCTTCCACCAATCCGTTCGCAACCATACCATAGCTTGATCTTGTGCTTGTATCATGTTCCACCCTAGTATTACTTGGCATATTCATAAGGTCAGTTTGTCCTACCTATATCGAATTAGTTTATTGCATCATGTTGGTGGCATGTTCCTATACCTGCATTAGATCGGATTCGTGTATATTCTAGTGATCTTCCTTAAAATAAAAGACTCCCAAAACATTTGCAAAATCCATCAAAAAATTTAAAAAACATCCAAATCATTCAAAATCTAAAAATAAAAATTAGAGTCATCATCTGAACTATGTCGTCTCTTAGCTTGAATGTAGGCAAGGTTGATCTTTGATCATCAATTGAGACAAACTAGGTTAGTCCTTTAGGCGTCCGTCACAATTTGGCAATCCGTTTTCCCATCTCTCATTATTGAGTCGAGTTTGTCAGTAGTCAAACTATGTGGTCTCTATGTGTATAAAATAGGCAAGGCTAATCTATTGATTAGCTCTCGAGACCCCTAGGTTAGGTCTTTAGGTTAGTCTCTTGGTCATAAAGTCTCAAAAATCCAAAAATCAAAATAGCCTCAAAACATTTGAAAAACCCAAAATGGTGCACCTGTCTCATTCCTAATAAATCAATCATCACCTTCATCCTTTGGTGAGGCAATCAGAAGTAAGTCTACCAGGTTCAAAATTGAACACCTAAGCATCAAAGTCTCAAGTCTAGGTCAATAAGCAAGCAAGTTGATCAACTTGGAGTATCAATAGCTTATCATCCAATCAATCTCATCAAAACCCTGATCACAACATGTCCTAGGATGAATCCTTCCTACATTGGACATCAACATCAGGTATCACCTTAGTTTAGCCTTGGCTAGTGGTATGAAGAACATTAGCTTGTTTG
Organism: Sequoiadendron giganteum; assembly: GCA_007115665.2. Classification (NCBI taxonomy): domain Eukaryota; kingdom Viridiplantae; phylum Streptophyta; class Pinopsida; order Cupressales; family Cupressaceae; genus Sequoiadendron; species Sequoiadendron giganteum. The sequence continues at coordinate 205,547,794 of CM021106.1, forward strand.
TTTACTTTATCTGGTCTTTTTGACTTATCTTATTTTGCGCTCATTCCAAGGACCTCTTGATGATGCCTAAAAGAAATAGGTTTAGAGAGAAAGGAATGGGGAAATGATCATTATATATTTTATCTACAGTGCTTGTTGGATACTCTTATAAAATAACTTATTTCATGCGTACCTTGATTGGTTTGTAGGGAAGATGTTTTAAGTGTCTTGTTGACCACATAGGAAGGTTTTATTTTCTACGTTTTGGTCCAACATATTTAGAATGTTTGAACTACATCCTGAATAAGGTTTTGTATGCTAAGTGTGAACAGGAATACTCCTATCTGATTGACAAGTCAAAGTCCATCACACTAGGTACAACACCATCCTAGTTCTTTATACCTTGATGCATCATATTTATGTGTGTCATCAAACATAAAGTAATTGGCCCTTTGAAAATCCTAACTCCTAGTAAGCAAAACATTGACATCTAATGACTTGTGGGATCTCTTTTCTTCTATCTTCTTTCCATACTAACATTGTACCATGAAAGTTAATTAGAATATTGCTAATGCATCCACCCTATATCCATAAAATCATCAGCATAAATGCATATCATATCATATAGATCATACCACATCATATAAACTTGCATTATCATTGTCTTAAGTTATGAAGAATAATATAGAATTGTTATTCTAATTATCTTAAGAGATCATTGCATTACATTCATCCCATAAATTTGCATGAATCATTAAGGGCATAATAGAAATCATTAGCTTTCGTTATCATTACATAGTCAGTCACATATCATTGTCACAACAATACATCATAATTTTCATACACTGCATCCATATGATTGTCATAAAAGTGCATAGAAAAATAAAAAAATAAATGCATCCATAATCATCATCACAACATATAGAAAAATTGAAAAATAAATGCATGAGCATAAATTAAAAGAATTTCATAACATCCCACAACACATAGGAAATTCAAAAGAATTTATGCATCATAAATAGAATCATCTCATAAAAAATGTACAACTGTCATGGTACAAAATCGGATCAAGTATATACATCAAAGTACATGATGCAATAAGGGAAATAATCAGGGCCCATGGATAAAAAATACAAAATTGTCTATGATCGAAGGGCTAACCCTATTGGTTGTTGGCCTCTCCTGCCTGCCTCTCACCATGGTCCTTGGGAGGCCTCATCCCCATCTCCTATGAAAAGTCTAGCACTCGACTAGCTGGTGGAACTTCCTTCCTATAATGTTTCCGATAGTACTCGACCTCTCTAATGACCTCTCAGTATGCCCTCAAGGATACTGACTGACCTTGGGTAGATGAGGCTATACTCTCTAGTTGCCTCCACTGACTTATCTCTTGATCCCTCTCGAACCAAGCCTAGTCCCTTTCAGTAGTAACTATCAAAACCTATCATCGAGCCTAATCTCTCTCGATTGTCAAAATTTGTATCTACCCCTATAACTATTGGATCAATGCATCTCTATGATCGGGCTTCCCTGGTGGCTATTGATCTGGGACTGCTCTATCCCCCTCTCTAGGTTGATAATCTTGTGGAGGAATCTCATGAATCTCTACCTGTGGGGGTGCTTGGTCCCATGGTGGTGTCTGATGTGGAGGAGGGCCACCTCCTCCCCTATCCCCATCACCATCTTTGTCACCATTGCCTCTTCCTCCCTATCCTCTGCCTCTACCAGCGGACCTACCTCTCGACCTTCATCATGGAAGAACTGTGTCTAGAATTGTGAATTGAATAGGAGGCCTAAAATAATCTCTATAAGCCTGTGTAACTCCTGCATCTTCTGACCCCTGATCATATGGCCATGGCCTGACCACTAGCTGCCTAAATGAGGCTACTACCTACGGTGCTAGAATCAACTGGCCCAATGATGTCTCTCTGGTACTATGGGAAAAGATCACCACATACTGATCATCTGGCCTATTCTGAATCTCGCTGAATTTTTGGGCTACCCTGTCATGGAGGTACCTCTCTATAATGGTGTGCTCTTGGCCATGCATCCATCTATCCTTCTGAGCAAAAAATAGCTGATCATGATTGTCATGCCATGTGCCTATATCCATCCAGAGCCTCCAAGAAAACTCTTGCATCTCATCAAGAACCTGCCACCAATGGGTGATGCCTCTGATACCTGTGTGAGTAAAGTGAATATGGGCTCCACCATACCGCCAAATGACATGATCATCAATATCCAGAGCAATTCTTGTGACATCTAGACGGATCACTAGAATCTGCTGCCATGCTCAGATGTGCAACAAAGTAACTCCGGCCGTGAGGGCCCTACTGTTGATATATGAAAACTCATGCAAATCCCTGTATAGGGAATCTAGCATCACTGGCCCCCAAGCAAAGCACTTTTTGCAGTTGACCATCCACTCCCATGCTAGTCCCTAGCATGGAATAAAGTATCGGCCCCATCGATCTGGTGCCACAAGACCTGAAATGATGGCTGCAACAATCGACCTATAGGTGGGCACTATGCCCCAGTATCTCTCCAAGTCAATCTGTCCATCAAAAAAATGGATCTCATCAAGACCCATCACATCAAAGCAAGCATCCACCAGCATCTAGATCATAAATAACTCTAGCTCCATAAATGGGTAGTCGTAGGATGCGCCAAACATACTCAAGAGTGATGGTGGCCTCACCAGTAGGAAGATGGAAAGAAGAGGTCTCATTGTGCCACCACTTGGCCAAAGTTTTCATCATACCCAAGTGGGCCTGAATAGGAGGAACGTACACAAAAAACTAGAGGCCGAGAATACCAAGCTGCTCTTGAAGGAATATTTGCATACCATGTAATCTCTGCATTACCGGCCATCAGTTCTCCCTCAAGTGAAGTATATCAAGGTCCTCCTGCACAAGGGAAACCCTCGCATCAAGTCTCATAAAAAAATTTTCCTCCTGCACCAACTTTTCGCATTTGAAACAACAAATGCGGTGTTGTTTGCAAATGCGACATAGTTTATAAATTTCTAAATTGCACTGTCGTGACAAAGTTTGACAAATCCTAAAATCCTAAGTGCTCCATGTAGTTTGATTAGCAAGTTCGGCTAACTTTGTGGTCAAACCCTAATTCCAAACCATGTCACCTGAGCCAATTTCCATATGCGACGGAGTTTGAAAGAAAACCCTAATTTCGTAACTGGCCCATGGCGGTTCTATTTTCATATGTGGCACTATTTAAGGTTGTGCGACGCTGATTGAGCATTTGCAGTAGTGCTATATAGCGCCACTTGGCCGAAAGTTTACATGAAACCTATTAAATGCATGTAAAACAAGAAAATTAAAGGTCGGGATAGGGGTACATACCACAGGTCCTACGTCGGCTGGTCGTTGGTGCACTCGTACCCTCTCTGACACATGCCTAGGGAGCTATTGTTGCACCATCTTGATTGGGACTCAGAGCTCAAAGTGCAAGAATAGCTAAAGGCTAACTGTGCAAATGAATTGAAAGTGACCCCTCAAGGTCTATTTAAGCCTACAAAATAGTGTTTTTGACTTAATTTGATCGTCCAGCTAGAATTTTGGTCCCCCAATCCCATTTGTGGCCAACCGAGGGCCATGTTGCATCTTTTTTTGGCATCTTGGGGCATTTTTGGACCTTTTAGGCAATTGGTCCTCTTTTTTTGCAAGATCATCCAAAAAATCAAAATTTTCATTTGATCTCTCGAGGGGGTAACATATCAGCATAATCCTTCGATTGGGGCAACAGCGGGGCATTGAAAAAATAAGATTTTTTTTAAATTTTGATCACATCAGTTTATTTCTTTGAACTAATACAACAAGTGCATTGTTTCAAGGAGGGGGAAAATGTAGACATGGAAAATTGACCAACACACTTGATCCTGATTACTAACATCATTTTGTCGTAAATCATACTCTCAGCTTATCTTCACTTTTCATCTCTTAATTAAATAAATTATTATCTATCTAATTAATTCATTCTCCCCTATTGATTAAATTAATCAATTTAATTTAATTAACCCTAAATCTCTGTTCATTTAAATAACTCATTTTATTTAAATTAAATCTCTAAAGTCCTCTTATTAAATTGAATAAATTAAAACCTTATTTGATTTAATCTAACATTACCCCCTTTAGTTAAATAAATCAAAACATTTATTTAATTAAACCCTTCCTCTCAATTTGATTTAAATTAACTCATAAGTTTTCGTCTAAATTGTCACATCTCCTAAATCCTCATTAAATTAATTAATCTTTGATTAATTTAATCCTAAAATATGTCACATTCTCTAGAGAATGCAACTTGCATAATAAATCAATTACTTTGATTTATTAAATTTCCTATTTTCTCTCAACATGGAATAAGGGAGGAATATTCCTTCAAATTTGAATTCAAATCCAAGTGGATTTGTCCTTCCAACAAATGATTCACTCCTCTTGCATGTCCTAGTGCATTGAGCCAAGTGGCATTTATTTCATTATTTTTTCCCTCTCACATGTCATTTCCTCAATTTCAAATTCCACCAAATATCATTTATTGGCACTTTGATCAAAATGTGCACAACCTTCATCCATTCACATATTGACAAGTAAAACTTGGCCATTGGATGTTGAATGATCCCACATTGCTCAATTTCACTCTCTCTTCCAATTTGGAAATCTATAAATGAGAGACTCTTCCTCTCATTTTTCATCCACAAATCCAAGCAAGTCTACTATACTTCATTTCATCTACAATTTGAGCAAAGTTACTCTCTTCACATTGAGATCTAATTTTGTCTACTTCATAGCAAGTTTTAATCATTTTTTATGGTTTCATAGCTAGGTTATGCCAAAATATCATCAAGGAGCTACAATCATCACTAAATCATCATCAAGCTTACAAAGGAGTTGGGAAAGGGCCAATTTCTACACACAATTGGCACCAATTCCCCCATGGGATCAAGAGTTTGATTTTCATTGAACAAGATTTAATAGATTTTGTTCATATTTGTTTGTGTTCATCTTATTTCTTACTCTTTGCAATTTAAATGGATTTCATGGGGAATCTTGATTCTCACTTGCATTTGATCTAACATTGTATTTGTTTGCTATGTTTGTGCAAGTATAAGGATTGGGGTTCACAGGTTGTATCCAACCCAAGGAGGTTGAAGACTCCTTGTTTGATGGAGCTTTTGGTAATTAGTCTTTTTGACTACTCATTATTGAGTTAGTTATTGATTATGCAGTTTTGTACTAGTGACTTTTTTTGAGTCCTAAGAGAGATTCTTGCAAATTTTTGTAACTGTTGATGCAAAAAATTGCAAGCAACAACCTTATGGGAAACTTAGCTATTGGGGGACTTATGCACGTAGGTAAGTAACCTATGGGGTTTTATTGAAGATGGATCTTGTTTTTTTCAAATGGGGGGCGGAAAAGGGGAAGGAGATAAACATAAAATAAAAAAACCTAAGCTAAGGCAATGCGCCAGCTCATAAATGAAATAAGTAAGCACAATGTTGAAACAAAGGCTCGAGTAACAACTAATGTATATCAAATAGATGATTCCCAACACTGCAAACATAAGAACATCAAACCATTTACATAATATAACTCATACAACATAATCTAACACAAAAGAGTAACAAGATGATTTGTATTACGCTAAGCTGCATAAAAAATTACAAAATCTCGAAATAGATGCTCAAATGCTTCAAAAAATACAAGTACAGTTTAATGTTTTATCAAATGCATGAAAATAGAAAGGCCAACTAGAATTTCACAGTTTGTGAGTTCAAATTTAATAGCAAACACTACAGAGGCTAATTCCTAGTGCTTGGGAAAATTTCATCCATCTAACAACCAACAAAAATGAAGAAAATGATGCTTAAATAAGCCAACCCATCACCTGGAGACCCCAACAAGAATGATGCTTCCACGAAGCCATCAATGATCAAGATTTTGTTGATCCGGAACCAATAGAAAGATGCTCCAACAACATACCAGTGTGCACGTTCTAAGGATATATGGGTCACTCAGCAGTAGGAGGAAAGAACATGCGACATCAAAATGAAGACCGTTGCAACAAATGTTGAACCTAAGATAACAGAAGCACAAATGAATGCCACACGAAAAACTCCTAGCAAAGGAATCTATGGTGTGGGCTTGATCCAGAAAGAAAAGAAGAGGAAGTGACGTGTCAAAAAAATGGAGCCCGAAGAAAGGAAGAAGAGACGTCCCAAAATAAAGCTCTGATAGGATGCCACATGGTGCCTACCGAAAAGATTTGAGCAATACCAAAATAAAAAGGTGAAGTCGCACAAGAAAGAGAAATTGTGAAGGAAAAGAGGGGTGTGTGAATAAATATTCATAGCTTGGTGACTCATTTGATGGTGCAGAGAGAGTGTGGAAATTTTCATTCGCCATGTTTAGATCAATAATTGCCTTAAAAGGTAATCCACCAGATACCTTTACCTCAGACTCAAGTTGGAAGAAGAGTTGTGCCAACTGATGCACCATGTTTTCAATATTTATGGTAGTCGTAGATTGATCGAAGGAATGGAAAATTGATAAATCTTGCTTTTTCTCCTCAATATTTTCAATGATGTGTTATATGCCTGCCACTATTTGATCAGTCATGAAGGGTGATGGAAGCCCTCACCGAGTTAGGCAGGAAAATTTTCCCCGCATATCACAGGTAATCTGAGCTATCTTTTCTCTACACTCACCAACATATTGGGTGGCTTCATGCATAGAGATGAGAATATTCACTCTCATGGCCACCACTGTTCGGTCCTCAATTCCCATGCTGCTCAAAACCTCATCGAAGGTTGTATACAATTTTCCTAAGAACTATTTGGCCTCCAGAACTCTATTAGAAGTCTCTTCCTACACTCATTACATTGTTTCACTAGCCACCCTATATAGATTGGTATCCTGTGCCATAAATTTGAGAGTGGACTACAAGGTAAGGTATAGTGTCTTAATCTTATCCCAATATGATGCGTACAACTCTTTGGCTATCTCTAGCGAGTTTATTTGGGATGCAGGAGGATGGGATCTCAAAAGGTCTAATTCTACAGCCTTGCTGCTCAAGTCTACCTTCAACTCCACAACACTTCCCTCTAGGGCCAAAAACTGATTCTTCAGAGTAGTAATTTCTTTCTCCTTCTCCCTCAAGGCTAACTCGGCTTGTTTTTACCTTTCTATTTCCTACTCCAATGCAACATTCATTTTTTTTACCTCATCATTGGCACTCTATCAGAGTTGTTTCAGACCATCACTTGCTTGCCTGAATTCATCATGAAGGGCCGCCTCCATCACCTACAAATGCTCAATTTCTCTCCATAGGGCCGAAACAACTTCCGCACCCAAGGCCTGAAGCTTAGCGACTTTTCTCTCAAAGGCATTCCTCTCACTCCATAGTCAATTTATTTCAACTTCCTGGGCCTTATGCTTATTAGACCAGATCTCCACCTTTCCTTTCAACTCTTTTATTTGTTCATCCTTCTTCTTCATCTAGCAAATGAGCTTGAGGAAATCGGTTGTCACCACCCTTTGGGTTTCCTCCATTAACTCAACCTTATTCTGTGGATGAGCCTATTGCAAATCAAGCCCTACAAAATTGATAGAATAATCATTTGGTTGCATTTCTTTGATCGACTTGATGACATTAGGTGTTACATTTGCAAACATCAATAAATTTTGAATTTCATTGAACACAATCTACAAAAGGGGCTCTATAAGTCTACTTGCAATCTTTTCCCTTCTTTTCTTTATTCGGCTAGCTCGAACACTTTTGTTTACATCCACTTGCAAGAAATATTCCTGCAATGAAATAACCAAACCACCATCAAAAGGGAACTACCGATGAACTACTAATGGGAATGATAGTGTGCTCAATGTATTTGTGGACTTGCTAGGTCTAGTAATAGTTGTTAGGGAAAAAGGTGGGATAAACAAATTACCTAGAGATGGTGAAAACATTGTGGGAAAAAGGGTTAGGGAAGCACTTACCTAATGCTGAGGTCTTGGGGATACAAACTGCTGACTCAGAGGGTCAAGATATGTTACCATTAATTTGCCTCATGGGCAGTAGACATAGGAGGAGACGAAAGGGGACCCCTAGGGGAATTAATGTTGACTTGCCCCAGGTGACCAATGATAGGATTAGTTGGCACAAGTGACATGATAGAATTAGGTGTAGAGGAAACTAAAGACATAGAAGAGAGAGAAGAAGGGGAGAAATATACTTGAGTTTCTTGAATATTTTTAGCAAATATAACTAATTCTTCATGTTGTTCTTCTTCTCCTCTTCCCGCTTCCTCCATTCATGGTCTCTTCTCTTCTAGAGAATCATCCAGGTCCAAAATAACCCTTTGGTGGCACCTAGAAGACCTTGACCTCTTCATGCCCAATCTTGAGGAGCTAGTAGGCTCCGAAAACTGTGTATTTGTGGAGTCTTCATGTTGCAACAACCATCCACTGATTGTCTCTCCTCACACAGGATCTTCTTCAATTATGGGAGCCCTTTGGGCTACCTCTTCTTCATGCTCTAGAGCTGCACTTTTAACCTCATCGAACCTCTCAGAGTCCAAAGGGTTAGGAGAATCCTCACTATTTGAATGCTCGTGGCACCAGATATCATCAAACTGGTTGTCTGAATCCACCTCCTAAAAGAGCCTATTAGTCCTTTTTACCTCTTGCCTATAAATCTAGAAATATTTAATCCTTTCAGGCTTCCAATGGAGCCTTTTTAATTGGCTATAGAGGAATTGATTTATTTTGTGGTTAGGGTTAGGCTTCACCATTACATGATAAAAATTCAGCCAAGGTGGTCGACCCGAGCTAGAAGGGATGTACTCAAGGCTGAAATATAATCTCTCATTTCCCTCATCTACATTTTTTTGAGGGTCCCAAAATGACTGAGGCTAGTGAGAGATCTTTATTCCTATATCTACCAAATTAGCTTCTAGATTATAGCACCATGTGTCATAGATAATCATTAATCCAAGGTGACCCAACTTAGAGTACAATACTTCAGAACTATTCACCTTCAGATTCTTCTTCTTGACCAATGATACAGAGCCAAACATGATTGGCATTGTTAAATAGGAATTCAGATGGTTTCCTCCCCAGTAATCATTCTCAATATTACACAACTACCTAAAAACCTCCAAGTTTAGTACCTTATCTGAAACAAAATGCAGGAGCCTAAAAGGCTCCTAGACAAAACCCTACATCATGAGCATTGTAAAATCTAAACTGAAGAACCAATCACAAGGCAATACAAGGCCCTTGATCCATGATATCTGACTCTGTGTCAAGCGACTAGACATCTTGCCTCCATTATGATCCAAAGCTCTTAAAGTTAGAGCTAGGAATGCGTCTAAAAATATGTAATAATCAAAATTCTTTAAGAGGAGAGGAGTCCAAGTTGAAACTGGCTTTCTAGTGCCATTTTTGTCAAATACTGCCAGCGACAAAGATTGCAGGAAATAATATAGGTTTTGATGTAAAATCATGTAGGTCAAGAAAGAAGAATACTTGAACTTGGAACCAAGCTTAAACTCCTTCAGCTCTCGGCACATCCCTTCCACAATGACCTTCACGAAGTCCATCAATGGAGCCTTGCTATTCCTTTTCAGCATAAAGCTTAGACTCATCTGGAAGTCTAAGACTTCTTTATTTGTATACAATCCACACACCAACGCCAACATAGAGAAGATGAAAGATGAACCTACTTTAAAAGAAGCTAGACTAAGAGGGAAGCTATGAGGGATGAAGTTATATGATGGTTTACCCATTTCGGTATTAAAAAATTATTGCGCAAACCTAAGCGTTCTCCAATAATTTTGTAGTCTAGAAATATCAAAATCCTCAACACCCTCCAGAGCATTAAGAGGAATACACGACATATCCTAAAGATCCTGGTGACAGATTACCACCCTGAAATTATGGCCGTTTATAATTCTTGTTCGAGTGTCAAAAATTTTAGCACAGGCAATGACAATCTCTAGACAATGGTGTACCAAAGGAACCATATACTGAGGAAGACCACAATTCCACAATCGGCTATGAAAAGGATCATTGATCTTTTTCATCTTTTCACATGCAACCTCTCTTAAAATTTTGGGGTTCTAAAATATTTTGGATCTCAAACGTTATCCCAATCTTCTGACACCAAAGCCTGGTTTCTAGGAGAAACCACGTTTAACACTTTCTGGTCTACCAGCCTTGTGTAGGGCCATGAAGGTTTAGCTAGAATGCTTGGGGTTGCATAAGAATCTTGGGCGTAGATATCCATGCAAGGTTCTTGCATTCTTTTTTCTTCAATGCTTTCGATGCCGACAACCTGAGTTGAGCTATCAGCCATTTTACTTGTGTCTTTGAAGAACTTTGCAACTTAGTTTTTTTTTTTTTAAAACCTTTCTCTATCTTTAAAAATGACTCAGGCGGTTACATTCTTTTTCAAATTTTCACAATTAATTCCCTTCGCACAATGCTCCTGTCTATCTTTTCAATTTTTGATAATATCAGATTAGCAAGGGTACACACTATCTTTTCACATTAGTTATGGCATGCTCCACTAACCCTTTCATGCATGTGAAGAGACCGTCCAATTTCAAAAAGATTACACACATTAAGAGACATGACCTCACATATGGTGCCTCTTAATTTTTTCTTGGAAAAAGTACTAAATCAACATCGCCATATCTTTTTGTGAGATTTTGCATTTAATGATTACTTGATTGTAATCAGACACATCAACCAATGAATTCATCTTAAAATATTTTCTTTGATTTAAATAGGATAGAAACATTCTATATGGTGACAACTGACTCCCTCTCATTTTATTATTTTAAAGAAAGGCTCAATTTGAACAAGTTGAAATTGCATTTGATTATCTTCATTATTTCACATGCTGCAACATTGCTTTTCAGGGCTCTTCATACCATTTTTCTCTGATGTAAACATACCTTGTTCAATTAGGGAGGCCTTTTCCCATCTATAAAAAGGACCCTTGGCACTTTAGCAATTCATATTTGCAATTAGCATTTCTTAGCAATTGGCCCTAAGACATCATCAATAGTTTCATTATTTAGCGAGAGTGGTGGTAGTCATGGAAAAACCAATTAGGCTTACATGCAAAAAGACTCAATCTGCCTTCTTAAGAAAAATTAGGTGTAAGTGTCTGAAATGCATGACTGGTGTGAAGAACCTTTTGTATCTGAAAGCCATAATGTGGGTGCTAGGCAAAGACTATGTATGATATGAGGACCAATATAGAGTGAATACTAGTATCAGTTCCCACTTTGTAGCTTCTTTGTTAGACATTGGTGTTTCTAAGAGGAAGGTTTTGAAGCTAACAAAGCAGGTATTTCCCAAAAGCTACTTGGAGGGGTTGGAGAACATTGTGAGAGCTACTGAGATTGACCATGGAATTCCATCTATTCACAACCTACACCTACTCATCAAGGAAGGAGAACCTGTGCCGACTAGGCCCTTTCAGGGTGGCTTTGAGCTTGAAATTCATGAGGAACATCGCTGCAAAGTCTGTGCCGCTTTCCATTTTTTGATAAAGGATGCACAATGTTGAACCCTTTCATGAGGTGCAATGGTATGAGAATTTTGAGAGGATGGTGTTTCCTCATTGTGCACGACTTGCTGCCACCATCATACCTTCAAATGCCTAAGAGGCATCAAGAATATCCTTCCTATTTTTCCTTTTTTATTTGAAACATTCTTTGCAACACTTGTCAATCACAATATATATATATATGTATGTATTTTGGAACATGGCTAAGGGACACATTTAATCAGCATGTATATAGATGTAAATATCTCCATAATAAATACAATATATGTATCTTCCTATATTATGGCTCCTTTCTTCATTTTATTTCAATTATTTGCATCAATATGGTTGTTGATCTAAGAAAGCATTGAGAATGACCCAAAACTAATAAAGAAGGGAAAATATACACATATTTAGACACTTACTACAAAAGTTGACTTAATTGAATTTTTTAAGGTGTATTCCATTAACTGGAATACCCAAGGCCTCGGCCTCCATTTTTTCTAACTCAAATGAGTTGTGTTGCTTACATTGTGTGAATTTGAATGGTCCTTCCCATAGACTATCAAACTTTCCACGTTGATCGGGCCTTGTTTCATGCTCATTAAACTTGAGCACCAAGTCTCCACATTGCAGACCCTAATCAGAAGTTTTCTTGTCGAACCATTTCTTTACCAGCTGCTGGTGGTTGGTCATTGCCTCAAGAGTGTACTCTCGTTTCTCCTAAACTTCTAGTAATTCTGAAAACCGTACCTCCATTGCTCCATTTTTCTCAATCTCAAGAGACTTGAGTAGTTGGATTGCAGGGATTTCCATAGAAATTGGTAATAGCGCCTCCTTCCCATATACTATCTCATAAGGAGATGTTTTCAATATTTTCTTGGGCATGATACGATCTATGCATAGTGTTATCTGGAAGTGTTTATACCACTCCCTTTGATGTTCTAAACCTATTCTCTTGATCAACCAAAGAAGATTCTTGTTTGTAGATTTAGCAAGGCCATTTCCTTGTGGGTAGTAGTTGGAGAATGTCTTTAGGAAGACTCCATATTTTAGTACAAATTGACTGATTTTGGAGCCGAGAAAAGCTTTGGCATTATCTAAGATAATTGTCTTTGGTGGGCCAAACCTAGCTACAAGTTCCTCCAAGAAGTTTACAATTTCTACCTCGGTTGCATTCTTCAAAGGTACAGCCTCAGTCCATCTAGTGAAATAGTCAGTTGCCATTATGATCCACTTGTGTCTGGTTGATGAGAATAGATTGATCATGCCAATGAAGTTGAGACCGCATTGAGAGAGTGGCTCTTCCACTACAATTGGTCTCAATGGCATAGCAGCATTTTTCCTTTTCCCAACAAAACACTGACACTCGTTGCAAGACTTCACCAATGAATATGATTCATTAAATAACCAATACACATAATCTTGATTACAGTTGTTTTTTTTGAAAAAATTCCTTCGCTTGGGCCACTATGGTACTGCTCCAATATCCTTTTTGATTTCTCTTATTTTACACATCTTAACAAGATGCCATTGAAGTTTCTCTTGAAAAGAACTCCCTCCAAGAGTACATAACCATTATTCCGCAGTTGATAAAAATGCCTTTTAAATGAGGGGAGGTCGAGTGGATACCTTCTTGTTTGAATTAAATTAATTTTGGCATCCAACCAATCATCTTCGGAACTCTCTTCATTTAGTAGCACGGGTCCTAGGACTTCAAATTCAGTGATTGCTTCATTTTTTTCAGCCAAATATTTGCACAACACCTTCCCTTTCACAGTCTTGACTAGCTTGTTCTCGATGTCATACTCAAGAATCTTGTTTATCCAGTTAGCCCGCTTCTTATTGATTTCACCTTCCATAATATATTCTTGCACACTAGGGTGTGGCACTCAAACAATCACCTTGTTGCATGATATGAGGTGTTGAAACTTCTTCAGCCCTTTTACAATAGGAAAAGCTTATTTCTCCACAAAGTTGTACTTTACCTCGTAATATTTTAGAGTGAACGAATAATAGGCAATAGGAAATTCTCTTTTATCTTCATCGTCTTTCTACATCAGGATAGTAGCGATACTCATGCTACCACCAAAGACGTACATAAGTAAGTCTTTCGACAAATCGGGATTAACCAACACGGGAGCAAAAGAGATGACCTCTTTAATCTATTCGTAATTTTTTTGGCTTTCGCTGTCCATTTGAAAACTTGTTCTTTTTTCAACATCAAGGTGATGGGATGAATAATCCCTATGAAGTCTGCTATAAACCGGTTGATTAAGTTAACCTTGCCCAAAAAAGATTGAACTTATTTTTTTTTTGATGGGTAGAGGGAGTTCCTTGATTTCTTTAACCCTTTTTGGATTGATGGAAATACCTTCCCTCGAGATAACATAACCCAACAGCTTCCCTTGTGGGACCCAAAACACACATTTCTTTGAGTTCAAAGAAATCCCAAATTCTTGGCACTTCTGGAAGACAAGCTCAAGATGATCAAAATGGTCTTCAATAGATTTAGAGAACACCGTCAGGTCATCTAGATATATAAGAATGATCTTATGTATCAAATCCCTGAAAGAAATTTCCATAGCTCATTGGAAAGTGGCTTTGACATTTGAAAGTTTGAAGGGAATTTTAGCATAAGCATATGTTCCCCACTTGGTAGTAAACGCCATTTTGTGTTGGTCTTCCTCTTTCACATGAATCTGATTATAGCTGGAGAAACTATCCAACATTGAAAACATCTCAGAACCAACAATTGTTTGCAGAATCACCTCCATGGAATTCAAGGTGTAGTGGTCCTTCATGGACGCTCTATTTAGGTCTCGGAAGTCAATGCATAGTCGTATATCACCATTCTTCTTTTGGACCGACACTAGGTTAGACACCCAAGTACTGTGTTTGATCAAAAACACTATCTGAGATTCAATCAGCTTCTTTAATTCTTGTGACATTAGCGACTCGATCTTTGGATTTACTAGCGTCTACTTTTGGCGCAAGGGTTTTTCTCTTTCTAGTAGTTCAATGGTGTGTTGGATAATCTTGGGATCATATCCCTTAAGATCATCATATGACCATGCTACCACACTCAGATAATTCTCACTCAATTATTTCAACCTTTCTTTATTCTTCTGTGAGACTCCTTTTCTGACCTTAAGCTTTTTATCCTCTCCGATGTGAAAATTGACATAATCGTCGTTATCAGCTACAAGCTTTCTCTTGTCTTTCCTTGCATCATCAGAATAAAAAAGACTCTTGAGAGTAACCAGGCCCTTGGGAAGCTTGTTCAATTTAAGCTAGATTACTTGATCCTCATAGGCCTCAGCGATATTCAGCTGTAATTGGTCAAAAAATTCTCTAGACAACTAGAGAAATGACGTGATATGAGCATCACTATCAAAAAATTTCCATTCTTGATCATTATTTGGGATTGTAGATCGCACGATCACTCGCACTAAATTTTTATTGTTAATTAACTCGGAAGCTAGTTCAAACTGAGATTCAATAGTTACCATTCGGTCTGCTTCGAAGTTTTTCTCTCTAGGTATGGCTTGGATGTTGAATGCCTTGAAGCCTTCAATCAGATCATAGAACCTATGTCTGTATGATCACATACAAACATTCTTGGTAGCAGATAGCCCTTGGATTTGGTTGACCACCAATTATGAATCTTCGAACACGTGTATTTGCTTTGCACCTATTCGTTCTACTAAATTCAAGCCATGGAAAAGGCCTTCATACTCTACTTTGTTGTTTGAGCACATGAATTGGAAGCGGTAAGACTTTAAGGTCTTTTCTTTGGATGTAGATATTAAACATATTCCTACGATGACTCCTACTCTGCATCTTTTTCTGTCAAAGTGCAAGTTCCATAACTTTGAGGACCCTTCACCTCTAGACTCTTTAGTCACTCTGGGCATCATCTGGTCCTCTTCATGTATGACATATGTTCCTAGCCCAGTTGCATGATAGTTGCCAAAAGGATCAGTGTCTATGAATTCATTTAAAAGAGCTTCTTCTTTCTTCGTCTGAGAGCTGCTTGCTTCTTCATCCTCAAGGAGTTCTACATTAAACATCTCTTCCGAAGTGATTGAGGTATGTGCTACCTCAAAATTGATCAAGGCTTCATCAGCCACATGCTTGAAATGTAAAGATTCCGATAGTAACTTCATCTTAGCTCCATTTTTGGTTCTTAGGATCAGGTCCGACCAGTCCAATGCTAGGTAACCTCCAACATTTGCAATGAATTCTCAGGATAGACATATCCTGAACAAAGGAGGGAAATCGATGAGCATAGTATCTTGATTCACAATAATTATGGGACAAGCAAACAATGTCATAGGAAATCCTTTGATTACTCTGATGGTTTCAACCTTATTCCCATTGAGTTGCATGACTCCCTTCTTAAGAGGCTCATATTTGAGCCCCAGAGCTTCAAATACTTGTTTAGGCATGACGATGGTGCTAGCACTAGAGTTAACCATACAATTATGAAATAGTTTGTTACCAATGATAAGTGTAAGAAATAAAGGCTTGGGTTTAGGCTAGCTCTCTTTTTTGACCTACTTTTCTTCTGGCTAATTTACTAGAACTCTATCCAGGTCTAGCTTGGATGTCTTATCTTCTGAGGGAAGCTCAAGAATCTTCATGGCCTCCTCTCCTAATAATGCCTTCTGTAATAGAAACTTTTTCTCCCAGATGGCTAGGATATTTCACATAGAAACATTAGTAGAGTATTTCCTTAGTTGTTCCACCACGTTGAATGGCATTCATGAATAATGAGCTATGGTAGTTTTCTCCTTCTACCTTGTAGTCGGTGCATCTAGCTATTTGGAAACTATTGGGGTGGCCATGGGAGATCTTTCTTTCAGAGGAGGTGGATTCTTTGGACTTGGAACAAACACCTTAGGCTATTGTGGAATTGATGACACAGTTGCCAACGGACTGAGCACTGAATTAGGTAGCCCTTTAGTCTACAAAGACGTGAATTATCCAATGAGCCTCTGCTTGGAATGAGTATTATAATCTAACTGTACTTGCGGCACTTGGGTCATTGGAATTTCATTCAAAAATGTAGACTCCTCTCCTTCCATCCAAGAAAAGAGTGTCTAGTCTGGAGCTATCTCTAGCTCTTGCTTTATAGACATTCCTTGCATTTGAGTAGTGAGAACTGCATTCTCCATTTTCTGAAAGGCATATGTATGGCCTCTGGGATCAGGCATGATGCCTTGACTATGTTTCTCTATTATCTTCTACTGTAAATTCCCTCAAGGAAAATTATGAGGCATGTGTGCATCATTGCAAGGGAAGCACCATGGATTAATCTCCTCAGTGAGATTATTTTGTCCTGCTACTAGCTCCTTACTTGAACTAGGATAGATGGTCTACATCGGCATAGTCACAGGGATGACTTGATTGTTTTGTTGAGCTTGGGTATTACTGCGCGATCTATCCTACCACTAGCTTGGTTGGAAAGGAGCCTTCCTGCCTTGGTATTTTTGGTAAGCAGGCTTCTGGTAGGTATATTGTTGTCACTTCATATTGGTTAATTCATTTGTCATAGTTCACATCTACTCCTTTATGTCATTCATTTCATCTGCTAGGGGATTAGGCACTAAAGCCATGCTCTGCATCATTCTTGGGTACACATACATAGACTAGGGAGGTGTGGGGATGCTGGCTGAAGCTACCTCTGGGTTCGCTGTGGTTGATTCTGGGAATAATGCCATGATAGATCATGGTGCCAATTTTCTAGGAGTAATAAGATTGTTCTCTGTAGTGACGACAATGTTGTATGCATCGGGTAAGGTATTCCTACCGAGAGCTTGTAGCATCATAGAAATATCAGCATTTATGGACTTTAGATAGAACATGAACACCAATTCTACAAGTGGTTGACTACCAATAGGAACTCTCTATCAAGTCAAATGAAATCGAGCATTGAAATCAGCCAAAGCTTCATGGGGAGCTCACTTTATATGAGCCAGCTAGTGATATAGCAAATATATATCGCCATTATTTGAGAAGCGCTTGTAGAATGGATCTCTGAGATGATCCCAAGTGGCAACTATATTATCCAGAAGAGTAAGATACCAGTCCAATGCCTTCCCTCTGAAAGCGGCAGTGAGCAACTGCAAAGCCACATTCTCATTGGTAATGCCATGAACCAAACATACATCAACCACATCTTGCAAGTGCTCTACTGGAGTTTTTGAATCATCCCCGAAGAACTTAGGGACATTCTTTAAAGTTGAAGTTGGGATTGGATCCCACACTGCAGGAGGCACAGGTGCTATCAAAGGACTACCAGCATCCCGGGATACATAATTTCTAGCCATTGGCGCAAGGGACAAAGGAGAAGAAGTAGGTGAAGTATTAGCCTATGGACTTCTCGCCTCAATTGAAACCAATTGCTACACAAGAAGGACAAGAATTCTTGTAGTTTGAGACCTAGTGACAGGCCTATGGCTTGTACACTCCTATTTATTTGTGAACATGTTAGTTCGTGTCCCACCGGGACTTCTAGAAAAAGAACTGTTGATGCAAAAGTTTGTAGGAAGTAGCCTTATGGGAAACTTAGCTATTGGGGGACTTATGCGCGTAGCTAAGTAACCTCCAGGGTTTTATCAAAGTTGAATCTTCAATTTTCTAATTGGGGGAGGAAAACTGGAAGGAGATAAACATAAAATAAACAAACCTAAGCTAAGGCGATGCACCAGATCAGAAATGAAATAAGTAAGCATAATGCTGAAACAAAGGCTCGAGTAACAACTAGCGTATATCAAATAGATGATTTCCAACACTGCAAACATAAGAACATCAAATCATTTGCATAATATAACTCATACAACATAAGCTAACAAAAAAGAGTAACAACATGATCTTTATTATGCTAGGCTACATAAAAATTACAAAATCTCGAAACAGATGCTCAAATGCTTCAAAAAATACAAGCAGATTTTAATGTTTTATCAAATGCATGAAAACAGAAAGGCCGAACAGAATGGCATAGTCCATGAGTTTAAATTGAATAAAAAACACTACAGAGGTTTATTCCTAGTGCTTAGGGAAATTTCATCCATCTAACAACCAATAAAAAAATCAAGAAAAGGCTGCTTAGATAAGCCAGCCCACTACCTAGAGACCCCAACAAGAAAGATGCTTCCACGAAGCCATCAACAATCAAGATTTTCTTGAGCAAGCACCAATAGAAAGATGCTCTTGAAGCATTCCAGTAGGCACATCTCGAGGAAAGAACATGTGACATCAAAATAAAGACCATTGCAACAAATTTCGAACCCGAGATAACATAAGAATGAATGAATGCCACACAAAAAACTCCCAACAAAGGAATCTATGGTGTGGTCCCAACATGGAAAGAAAACAAGTGGAGGTGATGTGTCAAAAAAACAAAGCCTGGAAAAACGAAGAAGAGATGTCCCTAAAGAAATCTCCAATAGGATGCCACATGGCGGCTACCGAAAAGCTACGAGCGGTACCAAAATAAAAAGGTGAAGCTGTGCAAGAAAGAGAAACCGTGAAGGAAAAGAGCGATGTGTGAATAAATATTCACAGTAACTCACATGGACATAGAATATAGTGCAGACCTTGGAAACATTAAATGGAGTTAGTTTTGCCTTCTTACTCTTTTGCTTCATTTTGTACAATTTTTGATTGACTAGATTACTTGTGAAATAATTTCATTTCCTGATAATTGTGTCTCATATCCAGTACCTTTTTAGCATAGAATGTGTTATTGTAGGTTATAATCAGAGTAAAAAAAGTAGGTGACTTTAGCTGTGAAATTTATTTCCTCCTAAAGACTCATGCATCAGGCCTCTTTATAAAATACTTATGCAAAACACATACAGATAGGTTGTGCAATTTGTTTTTCTTTAATACATTGTATGTAGGTGTGTTGAAAGGTGAATTTCTAGTGCAACTACCAGTTAGGTGTATCACCATTGGGAATTAGTGCTTACTAGTTTTTTTTTAACTATTTTCAGTTAATCCTTACCCTTTTTCCCCTCAAGAATTAGTAGTTAGGTGATATATTTAGATAGCAAGCCAACCTTCTCCAAAGTTTTGGTCTCATTTAAGGTACCCCCACCTTGGGATCATTCCCATTTTTCACTAGATTATTGAATTCTAAGTTCAATAGGGTGCAGATTTTAGTGACAACAATTTTTTGTACGCCCGGTGGGACAAAGGACTGATTTTTAGTCTCTCATGTTCTAAACATTGTTGTTGTTTGGTGTGTAAATCAGAAATTTCTTCCTTTGGAGGCAATTTTCAACACACCTAGCGACTATGGAAGAGTATTTATTGGTTTTAAGCAGACAGATGCTGGTATGTTTCAAGATCATTCAATGAAAGTCTACTTTTTTAATTTTGAAGCCTCTTGAATGAAGGAGCATGTCTTCATTTCATGGAAACATGGTTTTTCATCCTCCATTCCATAAAAATCCTACATGTATGCCCTCTTACCAGCCATATCACACTGAATAGCTTGTTGGTTTTATTCCCAATGATCCTGTAATTACAAATTACCAACAGTGCTATCATGTTTTTTACCCTCCCATCCCTGCTCAATCCCAATATCAGCCAATATATGATCAAAATCAACAACAAGAAGAGATTTTTGATACTAACTAGCATCATTATTCATATAATCAGCCTCACCCTTACCAAATTGTGTTGGATTTAATCCAAACGCTTGATAGTGTGTTGTGGGATTTGAGCCAAAAGCTTGAACACATGAAGATAAGTAATGTTAGTAAGGTGTTCTCACACATGTATTGGATGTTGATTGAAATCAAGAAGTATAAAAAGATCATTATGCAACAACAAGAAGGGGTTGAGCAAGCCTATTCTTATGATCAAGATTTGGAGATGCAAAGGATACAGTTTGAGGAAGGTCTTGAAGGGGAGATAGCTGCTAGGGAGGAGAAAATAAAGTTTTTGTCTACTTAGGTGAAAAATAGTCCAGCTTACTCAAATTTTCGAGCACAAAGGTATCAAACTCAAGCAACCCCTTCCATTCCTAGTTGTAGTTCAATTCCTCCTATAATGTTGAATCATCCTCTGAAGGAGGAGGCCCCCAAGTACAAATTTATTAGTTTTGAACAAGACTTATCTGCTCTATCCTATGAGGTTCTAGCATCTTCTATACAAGAGGGGGTAGAGTCTACAAACATAAATTTAGTTCATTTAGCTATGGAGCAATCTAGGTTAGAATAGAAAAGGATTGAACAAGAATTTTTTTTCCAAATGAATCCTTGAATGTTTTAACCAATCAGCTTCCTTGTATGGTTAAATATGATGAAATTGCTTCAATGGTTCCACCAGGACAACAGGATGAACATGTTAGAGAGACTAATCAACAAAAGCTTTCTATGGTTTGGACTAATGAGTTACTTTCATTCCTTCAGCATGATGAAGGTGGAGTGTCTTTGATCACCTCAACTATAGTATTAGAACATCCAAAAGAGATCAAGCAATATGGTGAGTTGTTGATTGATGATCATCAAAAAGAAAATGGAGCCTTAGACCATGAAGAAGAGAATATAATAGAACCTAACATCATCTTCCAAGGTATGAACTTTGATATTTTTGAGTGAGTTTTGAATGAAAAAGCTAATGTTGAGCTTTATGAAGAGGTGTGTAGAAATGTTATTGAATGTTTTTGTTCAAAGTTGGTTGACAAGGAATCGGACTAGGTTGAAGTTATTGATAGTCATGTTGAAATAGAATAGAAGGTTCACAAGTTTAAACAGATGTTGAAGCAACAAGATGAATGTAGTCCTAACAGAGAGGGGTTCCTTCTCTCAAGTCAAAAAACTTCCCATGAAGTTTATTTTCATAATCTTAGCAAGCAACTTTCGTTTTGCTATGTAGAGGAGTTGGAAGCTAATATGCCAATTGAAGATTGGTTGGAGAAGGCTTATTCATTGTATGAACACTTTCCTACCTTCATTGAAGAAGACAAGCTTGAATTGAAATGTCCTTCTTTGAGTGATAATGAGGATTTTGAGAAGCTTCCTTTCTGGTGTACAGAGGAGCTTGAGGTTGTTGCATTGATTGAAAATGTGTTGGAAGAGGTTATTTCATTATTTGGACATTTTCCTTCATCCTTTCAGAAAGAAAGTTTGAAATAAGAGATCTCAATCAGGAAGCCAACAATGGCAGTTCAAGGTTTGTTCATTCAAGAGGATGTCCAATCAGATATTTAGGTAGTTTGGAGGCTACTGAGGTACCAAATATTATGCTTTCACCCGAGCATGAGTATGCATTCAAAGAAAAAACCGATTTTGGAGTTGCAGCTGAAATTGATCAAGTTCAACTCACTTGTCTAGTTCAACACAATAGTAGGCATGATCAAAATCAAGGTGTAAGTGAGTTTCTTTGCATATTTCATGAAAAATTGCAACAATCTATTGCATATCTATTTTTGTTTCATATCTTTTCAGCAATGCATAATCATGTGTTGCATTAGTTATTTATTAGGAAGGGGTGTTATTTTGCAAAGCCAATCAGTGGTTGTGTTTGACCAACTTCTTTGTTGCTTAGGTTAGGTTAGGTTAGGTTTCTAGATTTAGTTTTTTCATTTCTCTAAGTGCTTCTCAAGCACAGTTATATAGTTTCCTTTCTGTTATTTTTTTTGAATAAGTGCCAGGGTGTCATTCGTGCAATCAATTTTGAGTTACAGAAGTTCTAAATTTATTTCCCTAAGTTTTGGGCCTAGTTTTTGAGTGACTTCATGCCCAAGGATAGGTCTAGGGAGCTATTCAATAGTGTTTAGTAGGAAAACACTCCGTAGAGGTCAACAAAAATTTTACCAAATTTTCACTTAGGTTCAATCAAGTGGCATTTGTTGATTTTAAACTGAGGAAATGAGGTAATTTTTATTTAACTTTCGTACATTACATTCAATTGTATAAATTAAAAAATCATAAAAGATTACAAGATTATTGCATTTATACAAGTGCATGTAATAGATAAAATACTTACACAAGCCGTGAGATTGTCTTTTGCTTATTTCAATGCAAATCATGAAAAATATATACATGAATAAGTAAGGAAAATAAATGAATGAGCATAGAAGGAAGGTAACCAATCATTTCCTATGAATGATTGGTTTTTATGTGTCTTCTTATCCTATTGCTATCCCGAGCTTCATCTATTGCTCCTAGTTCCTGTTCCTAAAAAGAAGTAACAATGGTATTAGAGCATTCTCTAAGCAATGACTAATTACGATAATTATATACACATTCACCCTATGCATGTATATATTGATCTCACTGTGCTTTGAAAATGAAATTCATTATTTAGGTGTCTAGGTAAACCATCTAGGTCATCATACATACCCCAAACATGTATTTTTTTCTAACATGTTTGCTTAATGTTTAGATATGAGTGCATTTGTGTTTCTGATCTAATCTAGCAATTTTCAGCATGTGGGATAAATGTGGCTCCCATGAGGGTTGAGCCCAGTGTGCATATAAAGGACTTACAGATTGACAATGTAGAATAGCATGGTGGGATTCAAGATTATAGTCTATTTGAGTCAACATGTTATCTATTTCTCTCTTAACATGGCATTGAATTGAATTAGTCACCTCATGGTTTACTTGAATAACTATACATCACCTATGACAATATCTTTTTGATCACTGTCATAGAGGACATATCATTAAACAAGTAGATCATGGATGATTAATTTAGTTAATTCAAATGCAATCATAAGTCATCAATGAAGTATGAGTCATAAATGAAATACAGGGCAACAATGATATCATGACATTACATATATATAAGTGATGTTAACAATGAAGAATGAATAAAATATTTCATGGTGATTATATGCAACAACATCTATATTAAAGAGTGCAGATTCAATAGAAAATCTTCATTCATTTTGAAGGATAACTTTTAGAAAAGGACAAAGCTACAACCTGATATAATCAGAGGTATTGGAATCTTTGAAATGCAAAGAGAATGTTGTAACAGGTTCAAGAGGAGAATTTTTATGGAAGCAGAGCTACCTTCAGGAAGCAATCAAGATTGACACATTAAAGAGGAAAAACTTAGTATGGGAACACATATGGTAGATTAAACAAGGTAAATGCTATTACTTTTCAATTTTGACAAGTAATCAAAAAATAATGAAACAGGGTAAATTCATAGTGCAAGTTATTGATGTCATGCATTTTAAGGAAAAAGAAGCCAATGAGCTTTTGAATATTGTTGTAAGCTTGGATCTATAAAGTTCAAAGCAATGGTAGTGTTTAGATCTTCAATTAAAAGAGGATGAAAGTGGCAGTCAATTCAATTAGATGATAAGGAAAATAAAGTGCTAATGATAGTAAAGGGTTTTGAGCTCAAACAATGGAGAGAACATTATGAATTAAGGTTGAGCCATGGCATTTTTCATGAAGGTAAGGAAAAAATGTGTGGGGTTTTAAAATCATACCCATACTATGCAATGGCATTGAATCATTTAACAATCTGATGTTTCTTTCATAGAGCAGTTGACTGTGATAGCTCATGTCTCAACTAATTACCCTCTCAAGGGAATCTCATTCATATTATGATCTTGCTTAATCTTATCATAATAAGAGTGATTATGACAAATGCTAGCTGCCGATGCATGGCATCTCAAACAAAAAATATTAAGTTACCCATGTAAAGGATCAACATGAAATCATGAGGCTGTAGCTTGGATAAGATTCCATCTATACAAAAATGCATGTTTTATACAGGAAATGTATGAAAGCTACAGGAAAGATCATGATAGAGCATAATTTTATGTGTTACAGCTAGGGATGAGCCATGGCTAGGTCTAAGAAAATGTACAGAGGAAAGGAAAATGTATTGAGCCAGAAATGAAAGAAAAAATATACAGAAGATTAAATGAGGGCGCAAGTTTTGAACTGAAAAAACTTCATTATTATTTCACAAAAATGTGGAGCATAGAAACTTGTAAATGGATAGAAGTTACAGGAAAGCAAACATAGTCTCATCATTTTCTCCTTTAAAGGGAATGCACATGGAGATCTCAAATTCCTGCAAACCCTCTGGCCACGACCAACAAGCTGAAAATGCACCAAAGGTGCAATAAAAAGCCCCAATTTCTAAGCTAGCTGCAATGTAATTTGATAGCTATGGTGAAATATACATAAAGGAACATAAAATAAGAAATTGTAATAATTTTTCTATGAATGAAGCTTAGGTTTGAGCTTTTTCTCTTCAGATAAAATAAGTAAATGATGAGAATACTTACTAGAAAATGTAAAAGTTGTTATTTTTTAGAAGCTGCAAAAAGGATGCTTCTGTAGCATCGAAATCTGCCATCAAAATCTCTAGGGATCTCTATTCTACAAACCCTTGGTGGCCACAACTACTTGAAGAAGCTTCTTACAAATGAAGTGAGAATAAATTTTCAATTCTTTTGATTTTTCTTTAGGTTTTGCAAACCCTAGAATGGCCGATGGAAGACTTTACATTTTTTTTCCATGTTTTAAGAATAAAATTACAAGCTATATGTCCCATGGGTTAGGACCTTATATTTTATGATTTAGGTTTTTTTTAATGCCTTTGTATTGTTGAGAGATTTTTCTTTTAAATGTGCTTTGTATGAAGTGTTATGTCCCCTTTATGCTATGCCATGGAGACTAAGTCTCATGACTTGATTTTTCTATTTACAAATGTATGGTCAAATTAACCATTTCATTTTATTTTTGCATTGGAGGTAAAAAATGTAAAGTATGATTTTTATGGTGATTTTATAACCATTAAGATCATGTATCTATTCTCATGCAAAAATATGATACGCACTCCTCTTATGAAGACTTATTCAAGGAATCATCCTTTTGAGAGACATATGGAGGAGATTTATGAAATGAAAGAACATAGGAGCATGTGTGTATATGATGAGATGGAGATATGAATGGATTTTATGTGCATGATAGAATATTGGAGATTTTTTCAGTTTGAGAACATTTGGAGGGTATTTAGGGAGGTTGAAATGGCTTGTAAACATGTTCCAAAAATATTGGAGCTATTTTTGACTCACTTATGAGCTTTGGAGGGAGTCTTGGAGCTTTTTGAGTTGTCATCATGTTTGACATTGTCAAACTTGACCATTTCAACTTTTCTAAGCTCTTTTGGATGATATCTATGGGCTATATTTTAGGCATGATGGTTGCATCTGACCCAAGGAGGTTGAAGACTCCTTGTTTGATGGATCTTTTGGTACTTAGCCTTTTTGGCTACTCATGATTGAGTTAGTTCTTGATTATGCAGTTTTGTACTAGTGACATTTTTTGAGTCCTAAGAGAGATTCTGCAGATTTTTTTTAACTCACATGGACATGGAATATAGTGTAGACCTTGGAAACATTGAATGGTGTTAGTTTTTCCTTCTTACTCTTTTGCTTCATTGTGTGCAATTTTTGATTGACTAGATTACTTGTGAAATACTTTTATTTCTTGATAATTGTGTCTCATAGCCAACACATTTTTATCATAGAATTTGTTATTGTAGGTTATAATCAGAGTCATAAAATCAGGTTGCTTTAGCTATGAAATTTATTTCCTCCTAAAGACTCATGCAATAGGCCTCTTTATAAAATACTTATGCAAAACACATATAAATAGGTTATGCAAGTTTTGTTTTCTTCAATTCATTGTATGTAAGTTTGCTAAAATCTAAATTTCTAGTTCAACTACTAGTTAGGTGTATCACCATTAGGAACTAGTGCTTACTAGTTTTGTTTTTACCATTTTCAGTTAATCCTTCTCCTTTTCCCCCTCAAGAATTAGTAGTTAGGTGATATATCCAGATAGGAAGTCGGCCTTCTCTGGAGGTTTGGTCTTATTTAAGGTACCCACACCTTGGGATCATTCCCATGTTTCACTAGATTGTTGAATTCTAAGTTCAACAGGGTGCATATTTTAGTGACAACAGTAACCTCATATCCTATCTCTAGGATTCAAATAGTTCTAGGTTTAGTTGCTTCTATAATGAAATTATCTCTACTAACCATGAAAGTGATATCATTTTTATACTTCTCAACAACTTCTGCTAGTATCCTCTCTCATTCTTGAATTTTCCCTTGAAATGACTTAAAGAAACCCCACAACATGGAATTTTGGGTTTCAAGGTCTCCTAACATTCTCACATGATCTCTAATCTAAATAGAAATAGGAATATTGTCCAACCACATAATTTTATTTGTGCTAGGAACTTATCTAAGAAATTAAAACAATAAGCATATAATTAGAGTGTCATACTAGAAGGGGTACCAAGATTTCTTGATCTTCTGAAGATTCTCCATTAACTTTTGTATCAAAAGTTCACATAAATCAATATCTAGACCTTCTTTAATCATCTGGCGATTAGTATGAATAACAGTATCTAAATCAGAGTTATCTCTATTGGTATAAAACATCATATACCCAATCATTAGTTTCCTTCAATGTTAGGACATGTTTGTCAAATTTTATACCATTGATCTTCATTACCATCTCATTATTCATGACCTTTAATGCTAAAAGAAGTCCATTTGAGAACAAACTAGTAATCGCCTTTATTGCTTTCTTGTCAATCATATTTGGTATATCTAACCACATGAGCTTGTCATGAATCATTTTGAGCACATACTTTACCCACTCATCCTCATGGAAACAACTTGAAAATTTTCTATGTACATATAGCTTCTTCTCTACCAAACTTTCATATTCAGGTTTAATCTCAAAATTATTTCCTATTAATTCATTTACCCAATATTCCATAATCTTTGTATGATAATATTCTTCTCATTTTATGTCAATGTAAATCTACACATCCTTTGTGTGTATCACACCATATGTAACCATCAAAAATGAACCTTTAGGGTCCATCTTCATGGAATTGTATGGATGTTTTTTAAACTTAGGTCACTATATTTTCATATGCACCTTTAATCACTCTACAAATATTTGCAACAAGAGATTTCATTCCAAAGATCTAATCAACATATTAAGAATTTCATCCAAAATTTGTACCAGTGTGTTGAAGGCATCAACACCACATCTTTGGTAGGGGACAAGAAGATTTTATGCTAAAACTCCCCTTGAGCCAAATTTCTTCATCTAGTTTCTAAGGAAACATTTGCATCAAGAGTAGGCATAGACTCATTCTTCACTTCACTATCTTCCTTCTTTTTCTAGATCTTGTTCATTTCCTTCTTCATCTCAAATAGATCCACTTTCTTTTTTATTGGATCATTCTTCTTTTGTGAAATAGAGGGTTTCACATTCTTAGATATGTGTTCGAATTTGTTGAAATTGTGACATGTGAAACCTTTCTGAGTAAGCTTTACTTCTTACCATTTTTTAGATCTAAATTCAAAAGACTTGTTCCCAAATCCATTGCATGTATAACAATATCAATTGAAATATTGGTATATCACATCATTATTGTAACCATTCATCATTCAAATTTTATATTCACTAGTTTTATGACCAAATCTATTACATGTAAAACACTGACCGAGAAAGGATTGACCATTTTGATTCATTATGCTTCTACACTCTATAGCTCTATCTCTGAACTTATTGCAAAAAATAACAATAACCATTAAAATATGAATACCTTTGTGTAGCAAGTTTTCTGATAGGAGTTCTTTCAAAATATTTCATCCGATTTCAGACCTATTTGAAATTTCTCTTCTTATAATTCTTCTTTTCAATATTTTTTTAAGTCTGATTATCCTTTAAGCTTTCTCATTTTTCAAACCCTAATCCTTCTTTTTCCTTTGAATCCTTTTGATTTACAATCATTTTATCAAGTAATATTGAGCTCTTTTTGAATTTTTCATCTTCAATATTTTCTTTCTCCAGATATGGTCTAAAAGTTACAATATCTTGTTCAAGATTTGAACATTCTTTAGAATTATCTTTCAATTGGTCATTCAAGTATTCTTCAACTCTTTTTCCTTATTCAAATTGAACATTCAAAATAGTGATAGTCTCATTTGATTGCTTGAGCTTCTCATTTGTTTCCTTGACTTTTTCTATAGATTTCTTGAGTTCCTCTCTCAACTTTTTGATGTACACTCATCTACATCATTAAGATCCTTTTTTCTTATCTATATTCTCATATCCAAATCATCAAGGGCTGATTTGAGTTCTCCTTCCATGCCAACTTCACAATCTACTTCAGTAAACCCTTCAAGGATAATATCTTCTAGAGAAATAGGATAATTCCTTGTAGCCATGTGTTAAACCTCCAATATCTACATCAGCAATCAAGCCAACTAAAGGAACCAAGCTCTAATACTAATTATTGAACACCTAGAATATTGAGAGGGGGGTGAATCAGTATTCACTAAAACTCATTAACTATATCAATTCAAACACCCATTCAAAGAATCATATTTAACTTGTCGTAAATAAAGGGAACATATAAAGCATACATCACATCAAGAAAAATAACACAAGATTTATGTGGAAAACCCTTGAAATGGAAAAACCATGGTGAAGGTTATCTCACAATATATTATAACAAGTTATATTGGTTGATATAGAATGGTGGACTCCCTGTCTAAAAATATAATAGCTCACTACCAAGGTCTCACTTCCTAGAATGGAAAGAGATAGAAGAAAGGGTGGCTCACTACCAATGATTAGCTACTAACAATGCATCTGACATATGTTGATGATGCATTTCCACTAAAGCTCAAAAAACTCACTTTTAACACATTTCATACTTTACCTCAAGTAGTATTTACACTTCAATATATACCAAATATCTCTCACACAAACACTCTACACACTATATCTACACATTCTCAAAATGAATCAACCTTGTATATATACCACAACTATATAAAACATCAATTATGTTAGCCTAATTAGATGTAGTGTCCACCACATAACCTATCAACCCAAAAAATTAACACACATTCCTTTCAAAAAAAATACAAAACCTAAACACCACAAAAATAGGTTGACATGACCCATAATCACTCTTATGACACCACTCCATACATAATTCAACTCCACATGACCAAAAAATACTTAGTTCGACACTGTATAGAAAAACTAGTGAAGTAATATCTAAATGAATCAGACGTTCATCCAAACCTTGACATATGGACCAAAAAAATGTTTTCCACTTGTAATGTACACACCTCTAACATATGTAAACACTTCCACAAATCCACATAACATAATATTCAACTGTGGTGGAATGCAAATCATTCCAACATACACTTTGCACCACTAACTATATCACAACTTAGTTGATACTTTGTCAACAATATCTTCAAATAAAAAAGACAAACAACCATTAAAATTTGGATCTACCTACATTCAACATGCACAATGAACACCTCAAAACCACATGACAAAATTCTACATTGTAGAGTAGTGCGGACCACAAAATTAGTTCACTCTAAAATTGAAATTGTACTTGGGACTTAGTAAATTATCCAAACCACTTGGTCTTCTCTAGAAAAACTCTTTAGCATCTATACAATGGTTTGACATCAATTAAAACACTATAACAAAACAATATTTCATATTTCCAATAATCTCCTCAATGACAAACAAACTTCCAATATTCTTATGGATTTCTATATTAATATACACACTATTCTACTTCATAAGGTCTTAAGATCTATGGTATTTATAGTTATAATTCTTTCTTATGTGACATAACTAGTGTAGAGGTACACTAAATAGTTTGGAGATGACATATGTGTTGACACAAGAGCACCCATGGTGTAAGAGCAATCTTACATCCCCAAAAAAATTGTTTATTTTTATTTTGTTAGGATTGTTGAATAAATTTTCAATAAGGTCTAAAAATGGCTAGCTTATTATTTTTAGTAAGTTGGAAGGGATAAAAATGATAGGTTTCTATTTTTGGAAGTTAGCATTTATGCATGCATGGAAATGAAATATTATAGAGCGCTCTAGAATGGTGAATGAAGCAAATGGTGAAATCACTTCAATACCATTTATCACTTGTGAGATATTATTGTCTTCAAAATCCCTTTAAAATATTTAAAGTCAAGTTTGAGACACCTAGAGGTTCTAGATTAGTCAAAAAAATGGCTGAAAATTTAAAGGACCCTTTAGGGACATTTTATGGCCCTATTGCTCATGGATACCTTTTTAATGGTGTAGATAGTTTGTCAATATGATGCCTAAGTCAAAATTTATAGCTCTCAGAAGTTGGACTAAAATTTAGGAAATTTCTTAGGCCCAAAAAAATGGGCAACTTAATCTATTTTGTGCCAAAAATAGAAGTGATAGTTAGTTGGAAGATAAAATTTGATAAAGTGGTGAGGAATGAAAGGGATTAATTTTGGATGAAAAGATAGATGAAATTATTTCTTTTCAACAAAAAATGAAGGTTGGGGTTTCAGTGACCATTATTGTTATTCACACACTTGCATGTCCAATTTTCTATAGTATTTGCAACCCATATTTTTATAATAGTGGTCTTCTGATGAGAGAGTTGTATTGCATTTGATTGCATGTATGTAGATTATTTTTGAGAGTATAATAAAGTTACATGTTTTTTGTTCTTGAATGTTATTGTCTTTTTCAGGTGTTTTTGAGGGAGAGTATCCCTTCATTATGTAGTATTAGAGTGGGATTTCCTAAGTGTGTAAAATTATTGTCAAATGTGAGGTAGTTTGTACCAAGACTTGTGGTTGTGGGCTTGTAAAATAAGCAATCAAAATTCCTTTGCAAAAAAATCATGGTGGTGGATGTTGGAAACAAGGTACACTAAGAGGTGGGGTGAATCAGTGTTGTGCAAAAAATTAACTTTAACAATCTTTAACTTCACAACATTAATAACATTCAATGGTACTATATAAATAGAAAAGTAAACACAACACCATAACACCAAGATTTTTATGTGGAAACCCTATTAGGGGGAAAACCACGATGGATGGCCAATCCACAAGTATGATTCTAATTATACTAAAAAATGAGGATTACAAAAGGGGAATGCACTTGCATTCAGATGCACTACCTAGAGCTCACTGCTCAAAGAAAAAGAGTTTAGATTAAAACCATTTGAGGATTTGAACTGAGATAGCATCTAAAATGCCTAATTATAGTTCCAGATTAAGTACAATAATAGATTTTCTCCCTTACAGACATTCTATATTTTTTATTTGCTCTGCTCACACACACAACACAAATATTTTATGCACAAGTAAAACTACGCTTTATCACACCTCTGCTCTACTCTAACTTGAAATTCAGACACACACAACTTATGCATCATACAAAATGATACGGTTGATCATGTATATATATCTGCAACATAAGATTTGATTTACACTTTGTTGGCATAAAAAGAACACTAGATAATTCTAATTGTCGGCTCACATTATGAGAAATATACAATGCGTACGCTTAATGATTGACCAAAACTTTTCTAGGACCCAAATAAAGATATACAAACATCAAAATAATTAACTAATAAGTTCTCATACATGCACGACTTAATACATTCATGAGGTCGGCCTTAATACAAGAAAAAATGAGAACACAGTAACTGAATCTCCTATCTTTCACACAAACTGATACAAGCTGATGCGCTTTAGATAAAAAAAAGATAATATGCCAATAAATATTCCTTAAGATGTGCAAAGAAAAGTGATAACCTGAAATCATCTTACAGATCGATGAACACTTTGCTACTCGATACTCTATTCTTTCTTGACAATCTTCAATCTTCTTGACGGTATGGACAAATGATGGTGCACAAATTTGATCATCGATTATGGTTGCCATCAATGAAAATACCAAGTGATATACATAGTTTCTCTACGAACAATCTCCCCCTTTGGCATTGATGACAACACTTAGTGAAAAATGACTAAGTGCTAGACGAAGTACCAAAATAGAATGTATTGCTACCAAAAATTCAAAAATGTAGTTCTCCACCTGAGATGATTGAGATTTTTTCACTTCACTTCTTCTCCCCCTTTGACATCAATGGAAAAGGTCAGGGTCGCATGCCAAAAATGGGTCAATTCACCAAAAATTGTTATGCAAAAACTATAACTTACATGAGCTAAAAGATGTCAGCAAAATATTTCTTTAGCTGCACCAGATTTACATCTTAAATGTCTTTAAGACTTTCCATAATTGTGATGTGACCACATATCAAATAATATTGTGTCTCCACGGTCTCCGAGTTGGTCAGGTCAGCTACTCCTCTAGATTCTTCTCCTTCTTTTAGATCACTTGACAATATGTCAAGTTTAGGACAAATTATACTTCAAAGTTCACAACTTCTAGAAACAATTTTGACATTTTCATGTTGCAAACCTTTTATGTTATTGAGCAGAGACATCACTTCACCTTCTACTTTCCCAATACTAGTCTATTGGATCAAATGCTTCAGAGATAGAATTTAACTTGTCTTTCAATTCTTTGATCTTCTTTTCATTTTCCTCTGTGAATTTTGAAAAAGATAGACATGCTTTATAGATCTTCCCTCCTTCTGATAAAACATTCCACATATTCTTAATGCATGTAGTTAAGAAGCTTTTGTCTTGGGAAATCAAATTTTCCACTCCTTGGAACCTCTTAGCATCAAATTCATTTTGCACTTTTTCCATGGCTAACTTTTCTAATGACTCAAAGTGAGTCCCAACTGAATTGATTAGCCTTTTTAGTTCATAGGAAGATGAGCTATCTGGATCTTTTACATAATATGGCATTATCTTCTCCAATACTCTAGATGCCAGATTTAGTAGTTTGTTGTCCTTAATGTGTGATTGAAGTAGCTCTTCTCTGGCCTAATCTTCAGAAAACAATGCTACTTTCATTTTTTGAATTGGGATTAAAGTAGACAAGTGAATAGGACCTTCAATTAATTCTGGGTCTAGTTCCTCCTTTTGTGCGACCAAAAATTTCCTTACAAACTCAATAGTGTCTCTTGTTGCAATCGGAGCTGCTTTGACACTATCTTTCTTCTCCTCAACTAGTATTTCCTTAGTTGAAGGTATTGATTCAGCTTTTGATATTTCCACTTTTTCAATTGATATATCCTCATTATTCATAGTAATTTTAGTGTTGACAACAACATCAACATTAACATTGCCTTCTCCTACTTCTTCTGCCGAATCAGGTAGATCATTGACAACTTGTATTTTCTCAAACAAAACTTCAATTATTTCTTTCAACAGTATTTCTCTTTGAATATCCTCTATTTCTTTTTTGACTTCCTTGGTCTCACCAATCATAAGTTTGTTAACCCTTGATTTACTTTTGAATTTCTTTTGGGTCTTTTTCAAGAGTGACTTTATTTCATTCACAGACATTGTTGGACATAGTTCAATAAGAATCCTCTCTCATTTTCTCTTCTTCGGTTCTAGCACTTAACCTTCTTGCTTCCAAAATGTCATACAAACTTTTTGGTAGACTAATCATAATCTCAATCAAAAATTTATTAAAAACATGCATACGCTTTATAGTTGCTTCTTCCAGAATTATTTTGTTAGATACATCAAAATATTCATACCATTTATGAAGTGGATTGAGACTTCCATCCTAAACCAGAGCCTTTTCAATTACTTGGAGTGACATAACTGGTTTGTTTGTCTTTTCTTTCTTTTTTGTCTGATCACTCTTACCAGAAGGATTGCCTTTTGAGACTGTTGTTGTTTTGGTGCCTTGGTGCCTGATCTCTTTTATTTCTTCATTAGAATCTATCTTCTCATCATCCGAAATAGACATATACACTCTCTTGCTCTTTTTCTTCCCTTTTCAGATCTCTTAGGTTCAATTTTTACAGGATTGGCCTTTGTTGCAAGGGCAGAATGAGATACAGAGCTCCTGGTGGTTCTAGTTCAGCCAATGAACCTTTCCAATTCCTGGAATCTCTTCAATGAAGTAGAAAAATAGACACAAAAGTAGAGTACCATATTTGAATGATTTTTTCTTATCTTTCTTTATCTTTTCCAAATTCTCCATCAATTAAATTCTCAGCAACTCACAAAGGTCGTAATAAACATCTTCTTTTATCATCTGGTAAATTGCATAGATTGCTATGTCGGACACTAAATTTTCATGGCTAGAATGGTAAATTTTGTAACCTATGACCATGGATGAAAATTTCACATTTACATCAATAATATTGTTGATGGTCATTGCCCTTCTATCATATGTTGATCCTGTGGCATCTGTAACTATCTAGTTTTTTGTGGACTTGAGAATAGGTAATCCATCAAAGGAATTTAGACCAGTTACTACACTAATGGCTTACTTAGTAATTTATAATGGAATAGTAATCCACATAAACTCATCATGTACTCGACTCAAGACATAACAGACCCACTCTGACTCCATGAACATGTGAAATTTAGCCATCTGAATGAATTTCTTCATTTCTAGGATTTTGTGTTTTGGCTTCACCATGAATTCTTCATCAACAAGATGATTATTGTACAAATTCAATAATTGGGAACATCCCAATTCTTCAATGTTTGTATGAATATAAACCCTAATATCCTCTGTATGTAGGACTCTATGTGGAACAAACAAAAAAATCTCCTAGAGGATCAGTCTCATGGGATTTATAGGGGTTCCACTTGAATTTAGGTCGAGGTTGATCCTTAACTTCGACTACCAAAGGAGTATTCATTTTCCCAAAACATAAATTTGCAAAGTTTCTTGAAAAATACCTTTTTTGTCGAATCGCAATTTGAATGTTGAATGCTGAATGTTGAAAGATGAAGTGGATAAGTGACCTTTTATCTTTTACACACCTAGCTTTTTTGTCACAATAAATTCCTTAACCCTAATATATCTAGTTACACTGTATCTGTACACCATAACTGATAGAGCATCTGTGGACCTCCAATTTGACATACCACTTTCACTAATGATTTTAGTAGAATTTGTTGATCATCTATGCATCTAATGAACACATCCACATCCGATGACACTTGTCAATTAGGGGTTCATCTAATTTTCTTTACTACTCCCCCTAGGCCAAAGGCCTGAGACTAATTCCCAGAGGAATTCCCCGAAGCTGGTTTTGGTGCTAGCATACTTTCTTCAATAGAGGGTTCTTTCTTCACCCATTTCTTTTACATTTTCTGCCTGACTTCATCTATAGTGATCTTACCTTTTTCCTTTCACATCCTTCTGCACATTTCTCTTTTTATTTACCAAACCTTTTTTCTTCCAGCAATGTGTTACAATATGACTGAATTTGTTGTAGTTGTAGCATACAACTTTTCTCTTTCTAGAAGAATTGTTCCATTGGTTTCCTCTTGATCTAGACTAGTTAGTAGTATGTCCAAGTCCTTTACATGTGTAGCATCTGACATTTCTATGAGATTGATTCATCATACTTCTGCATTCATTTGAATTATGACCAATCTTATGACAATTGAAACATTGACCTAAGAAGTGTGGACCACTTTGATTTATCCTACTTCTACATTGAGAAGCCATGTGTACAAATAATTTGCAGTTAAAATAGTATCCATTAAACTTCTGAGCATTAGGTTGTCTTACTGGATACCTTCTAGGTCTATTCATTTGATTTCCTTGCTTGAGATGTCTTTGTCCTGAATTCCTCTGACCAAGATTCTTTTGTCCAGATTTTGAGCTTTCTCCTTCAGCATATCGAAGACCTCTTTTGTCACCATGGCTCATTTGATTATCAATCACTTCATCAAGCATGGCAGAGCTAGCTTTGCACTTTTCTTTGTATTCATTTGCAATAGAAAGTTCATTTCTGAGATCATCCAACTGTCTTTTAAGTGCTTCTTCACTATTTCTAGATACTTCCAATTCATCATCCAATCGACTACATACCTCAGATTTTTGTTTCAGTGATTGAGCCAGATTTTCTTCATTCTTCTTTCTATCTTCAATCTCTTTGGTCATTCTCATCATGATCGATTCCATTTCAACTTTTAGAATTGTATTTTCTTGGGTAAGATTTTTTCATTCTTTTGTCTTTTCTTTCAAGGCTTTTCTTGATTGTTCATCTTCAGTGCTCTTATTCTCTTTTTGTTGAATCTGATCAGAGAGTTCCTTTCTCTTGTCTCTTGATTTTTTGATCTTGTCTTTCAAAGACTCAATGAATTTTTTTGCATCCTTAAGATTCGCTTGTAGTTTCTAGAGTTCAGCTTTTGACTGGTGAAGATCATCTAGGGCTACCATAAGCTATTATTTAAGACTATCTAAATCCATTGAAATTATTTCCAAGATCTCCCCAAGCTATTAGACTTCTTCTGAGGATATAGCTTTAATACCAATTGTTGGAAACAAGGCACACTAAGAGGGGGGATGAATCAGTGTTGTGCAAAAATTAACTTTAACAATCTTTGACTTCACAACATTAATAACATTCAATGGTAATGCATAAATATAAAAGTAAACACAACACCATAACACCAAGATTTTTATGTGGAAACCCTATTAGGGGAAAAACCATGGTGGATGTCCAATCCACAAGTATGACTCTGAGTATACAAATAAATGAGGATTACAAAAGGGGAATGCACTTGCATTCAGGTGCACTACCTAGAGTTCACTGCTCAAAGAAAAAGAGTCCAAATTAAAACCATTTGAGGATTTGAACTGAGATGATAGAATTTAAAATGCCTGATTAAAATTCAAGATTAAGTAGAATAATAGATATTCTCCCTTATAGACTGATTCTATAATTCTACTCTGCTTTGCTCACACACACAACATAGATCTTCTATGCGCAAGTTAAATTGTGCTTTATCACCTCTTCTCTGCTCTAACTCAAAATTCGAACACTCACACAACTTATGCATCATAAAAAATGATATTGTCAATCATGTATATATATTTGCAACATAGGATCTGATTTACACTTTGTCGGCTTCAAAAGAACACAAGATAATTCCAACTATTGGCTCATATTATGAGAAATATACAATGTGTACCCTTAATGATCGGTCAAAACTTGGCTAGGACCCAAATAAAGATATAAAAACATCAAATACTTAACTAATAATTTCTCATACATGCACGACTTAATACTTTCATGAGGTCAGCCTTAATACAAGAAAAATTGAGAACACAATAACCCAATGTATTATCTTTCACAAAAAATGATACAAGCTATTGCGATTTAGATAAAACAAAGATAATAAGCCGATAGATATTCCTTAAGATGCAGAAAGAAAAGTGATAACCTAGAATAATCTTACTGATCGATGAACATTGTGCTACCTGATACTCTGTTCTTGCTTAACAATCTTCAATCTTCCTGACGGTATGGACAAATGATGGTGTGTGGATCTTATCATCGATTATGGTTGCCATCAATGACAATACCAAGTGATATATGCAATGTCTCTACCAATAGTGGAAGAAATATTGGAGTACCAAATGAGGGTTTCAGAGCCCTACAGAGAAAAGTTTAAGCACGTAAAGGGGAGTCACATAGAGGAATCAATCATAGAAGAGGATTTGAAAGTGAAGATGAAGTTGAAGAAGAAGAATAATACAAAGAACATGACAAACCAAAATACCATGAAGGATGAATTTAGATTATTGAAGGTCCTCTCTAAGATTGGAAAAAGGGAAAGGACTAAAGTTTTTGCATACTCTAAAAATCTCAATCCGAAAGAATTGATTGATTGGATCAATGAAATGGAAGAGTACTTTGAGTATTAATATATAGAATATCTTGAGAGGATCGGGTTTGTAAAGACCAAATTTAAATTTCATGCCAAAATTTGGTGGAAATAATTACAAATAGAAAGAAATGTGTAATGCTCTACCTACCAAGGAACCCTAGATAACAACACTAAACTAGGCCAAATTAATGGAACAATTTAAAAAAAAAAAAAACTATAGAATACATAACATAGCATGATAATATACTCCTAGGTCCTCTAAGGTTCCTCGACTGTGCTCCTCACAAAACAAGAAATCAAGGTAACTAGAAAAATTACATCAAATACTAATATAACATGAGTAATCTAACATGTATGGTTCATTTCAAAGCACCACATTAAATGATTCTACATTACTTACTTCCATAACATACTGATTATCAACATTAAAGAATCAATTTCTAACTAACTATCGTATGAAAGGTGCATTTATTTACAATAATTTATACAAGAAGGATTCATCAATAATTGTTACATCGTTAAAATAATTAAAAAAATGTTTCCCCTAGTACACATGTGGGAAGATTACATCAGATTACATTAAGTGATACAATAGAATTACAATCCAATATGCAGATACATGATAGGAGGTCTTCTCAAATAGGAACAAGATCTAGAATCCATAGTACAAAGATCAATCACCATGCTCATGAACATGTAGCAATAGTACCCAACGGAGAAAAATCATTAAAAAATAATAAAATAGGGGGGTGAAAGGATGCCCTTTTCCTCCTATTCTATCTAGTTCATTCAAATATGTCCTAAGAACCCTAATAGGATTGACTATCAACCTTTAAAGGTGAGTCAATACACAAATAGGAGGACTTAGGAGGGGGTGTTCTATTAGATTAAGGGGTTCACCACCAAGAAAATGCTTGGAAACAATAATGTTTGAAAACATAGTGTGATATGCAAAACACTTAAAATAAGCAAAATGAAGCTTACTAATACTAAAAATGAACAACTCCAAGTTAGGGTATGTGTACCTGGGAAGCTTGGAGATGCCAAAAGGATTCTAGAAATGAAAATAGACTACTGAAATATGTCTTGGAGGACAAAGACGCCTTTCATCCCATCTTAGTGCCACTACTAGTTTTTGAGGCAAATGAAAAATCATTGAAAGATTCCATTTGGAGGACTAAGACACCTTTACTCTCATCTTAGTCCTGATGTAAATTTTTGGAATTTCTAAATGTGATCCTGAAACCTGAGATCTAAACTTCCTTCTTCCCCAAGCTCAGATTTGAACCTATAAAAGATCCTATTAGAATCAAAAATCCATCTTGTCTATCTTTGCATTTTCCACTTTCACCTATCCTCCTATACTCACCATATGTTTCATCTCCATTTCATAGTAACTAACACTAATAAAACATCATATATAAACCACCAAATAAGGGCCTTTGATCATAACACTAAAGTGAATTCCCTATCTAAAATATTCTCATAGCAGCATATGTCATGTCACCAAGATAGTTCCATATCGAAGAGAGTCTCACCATATTCCATTCGACATGTGCAGGAAAGGCCAATGAAAATATAGATGAGACCTCTGAATGTCTAAACAACATATTTAATTATTTTCTCGCTAGCCTAATGAGAAACATGTCTAAGAGACTCAGACATGTTGAAGAGAAAATCTAACATGTCTCACCAACAAATCATGTGAAGTATTCAACATTCAAGAAACAAAAAAATATCTCTCATACATCAAGATATTATCATAAAATAAATGATGAATCATTGATAGAGCATCATGGATAAATGAAAGTGTCGAGGAGACATTGATATATCAAGGATAGAAGTATGGGAGTCTCTTCAAAATTCAAGGAGAAAGATATCAGTGAGAAATAGAGACATCAAGCAAAAATTATGAAAGGTCTCCCCAGAATTCTAGCACAAATGCAAACACATACTATCGATGAGACCAAGTGACATCAGAGAGAGGTGACCACGGGTCTCCTTGACATGACAAAGTCACATAAATATTATTAATAAGTAATATTGTTGAGGGGAGAGATAAGGGTATGTCGAGGAGACATAGGTTTGTCGATAGGAAATATCCACCAGTCTCATTGACGAACGGGGTCCACAAAGAAGGAACCTGAAATATAAATATCGAAGAGACCTTGAAAAATCGAAGACAAAAATATAAATGTCTCCTAGAATTTTTTCAAAAGATGGTCAAGGATACATTGAAGACAAATATAGGCATCATTATTAAAGTCTCTTCAATAAATATGAAATAATTTTCATCAGATTGATTTGATTGTTGAAGACATCAAGGAGACAACTGCTATTAATTTGCAAGTTGATTGAAAGGATGGTGAGAGCACCGTATATGAACCAAAGCTAGTTCGAGCGTGTTGAATTTTGATAAATACAACCTCTAAATCATTGTGGATTGTGGTTGGGTATTTAGAGGACAGAATTGGATGATGGTGAACAACTCATAATTTCCAACATTCATTCAAGATATGATGTTGTTGGTAGAAAGCTAGATTATTATGGCTTGCTGATGGGAAACAAGATAAAAAATTTCCCCTCAACATTTCATCTATGAGGCCAAGATTTCTCAAACATTGAAATGATATGGGCATGAGTACAATGTGGATGATGTTATCAAAAATTGTGAGGAAGGTCATGTGATAATGAGAATGAATGCATACAATAGAATATTTATAGCTGAATCTTGGCAAATGAATAATAACCCATCCTATGTCAAAGTATTTCATGAAATTCAAGATCCCATGGAAAGGATTGAGAAACTAATTTTGTATGAGGAAGAAATAACAAAGGATGTACCTCTAGTAGAATTTGAAAAGAGAAGAATTGTTGGTCATAGGAAGCAAGTAGAAAATATAGCATTACTGGGCCATTTTTCACACAACCTACCCCTGAGGTAAGCTTGTTAGTTGACACCCCAATCATGATTAAAGATGATATCGAGGAGGAAGAAAAGGTCAAACAGATCAACACTCCTATTTTTCCCTAGTATGAGATACCATTAGAAAGCAATGTGATTACCTTTGAAGTTTCCAATGAGTTATCTGATGATGTGAGACACCTTGCTAGTTAGGAGTTCATTGCGGATGATGCATTTGTTCAAAATTCAGAATTCAAGGCTTTCATCTATAAGTATAAAGGAAAGGTGGTAAGGGAAAGGCTAAAGTACATTGACCCTAAGAAGAAGGCACATTCCTTAAAAGAGGTTCAACATGAGATTGATAAAGAGATGGATAATATGACTAATGAGAGAGGAAGAGCATTATTACAAGAAGTTGGGGTTATGCTCCTTTTAGGGTGGGATATCAGTTTGGCCATTGTGTTTGATAGCTTTCTGAAAAGAAAGAGCCAAATCTTCCAATTGATAGATGAATTAGGTGATAAGATTTATATTGGATCACAATATAATCCTGATAATACTACTTTGTAGATATGGGCACTTTACCCACCAGGAAAAAATCCTTCCCTTGGTGATCATGATCAAATTTTTAGACATCTTTTGGTGCAAATATTAAGGGGTACAAACCCCATGAAAACTACTGATTTGAATGTAAATGTGGCCAAATTCACCAAGTCTTAGATTCAAAAACTAGTAAGGGATAATAGGGGATTAACAGATGAAAATGAAAGATCAAAACATGAGTTGATCAGTTACAAAGATAGGTTGCCTTCTTCTTCAGGGTTGTACTCTCCAATGATTGAAATTTAAAGAAAAGTGCTAGAAGAAATGGAAGATACCACCTATTGGAGATGTAGACATGAGAAAGCTTAGAAGGAACAAGAAGAATTAAAAGGAAATTTTAAGGCCATCTGATGAGGTAAAAATAACCTCATCATAATAAAATATGGAAATCTCATTCTTGCTAATTCAATCCTAAGCATGTGCCAATTCATTAAACTTTAGATGAAGTAATCACTTATTTTAAGAAAAATTATGCTTTCTTTCTTTCTTTTGATCAATTGAGGAAATTGTCCAAAGTAGGTTTAATGGGTTGATTCGAGTGTTGTTGTAGGGATTAATAGGTCATCATGTGGCTATTGTAGAAGTTTAGCTAGCGCGTGCCTCAAAGTAATACTACGAACCCACTCCTTGATGCCTGGATGATGTGCTGAAGATTTAGTTTTAGTTTTTTAAAATTCAATTGTTCAAAACTTTATGGCTCTTCTCGAGCCTTCTACATGTTTTAAAAATCTTTAAAGACATCAAGTTAGTTTTATGTTAAGAATTTTTCAATGGCTATCTGTGCCATCGTAAATTTAGGATCTAGTTAGAAATTTATCTATAAAACTGTAATTTCATAAGTAATAAAAGGAGACAGAGAAGAAGTATCGTTATGTTGTTTACATGGATTTACAAATCACTGTTGAAATGAGTTATCTAATTTCTGTTTATTGGTAACTATTGAATTTGAATGATGGTGATTGTT
Source organism: Sequoiadendron giganteum (assembly GCA_007115665.2). Classification (NCBI taxonomy): domain Eukaryota; kingdom Viridiplantae; phylum Streptophyta; class Pinopsida; order Cupressales; family Cupressaceae; genus Sequoiadendron; species Sequoiadendron giganteum. Next base: position 205,590,469 of record CM021106.1, read on the forward strand.
TTTCATAAGAGGATTTGAGAATCTGTAGTTTATATGAGTTAAAGACGAAGTAGAGGCCCGCGAGTTGAACACTCAAGGGGAGTTAGCCTAGATAGATAAGTATTTTATTGCTTAATTTATTTCCCTTTGTTTAGGATAAATTGTTGTTCAGTAGGAAATAACAAGTTGTTGAAGAGTCAAGTTAGTTGTTCTGGAGCACCATTGTCTTTAATTTGTATAAGTTTTCTTCTATAGTTGATAATATTTCCTTACTGTTTAGAAGATGCTTAATTGTTTATTTCCTTACTTTTCTATTTCCGTAGTTTACCAGTTATTTAGTTTACTTGTTTCCTTTCTTTCTAGTTTAGTAGTAATGTTTTCTAAATTAGTTTTCTTATGCTTTTTAAGTTAGTATTCCTTGATTTTCTTAAAGATCATTTTCAAGTTAAGTAGTAATGGCTTTGGTTTAGTCTTGAATTTTGTAGTTTAAAAGAAAAACTGAAAAATATAAAATGGGTTGTTTGAATAATCTCCTTCTGTAAACTGCCTTGGACACTCCCTAGTCGACAATTGACATTCAATTATTCTAAAGTAGTAGGACCTAATGAAAACCTATCACCATCTTAGAGATTGCATCAGAAATAGTCTCCATGAAATTCAAAGATATGCATAAGCATGCTGAAAAGGTCTGGCATATTCATAACAAAACATATGCAACACTATTGGCACATAATAGATTAAGTGACAAAATAAAGGAAGTAGAGCCTCACATCATTGCAAAGGAGGAAAATATCACTACTATGCTATAGGAATATCAAGAGCTCGTGAAGTCACATAAGGACTACCATATCATCTTGATACAAGAGTTAAATGACTTTAGTCATCCAATCAGTATGTCCCTACCCAAATTTTTTGAGGAAACCAATTTGAAAGATCAGGATACATGGAAGGGGGAGATAGCCCATTATTTTCCTAGTGTTCCTGATGAGATCAATGATGAAGATGAGCTGCTCAAGAAAACACATGAATAGCTTGGAAGAGTTTTTGAACTGGAATATGTAATGAAGGATATTATACATAATGTGGATACTCATATCAAGAATGGATACATTGAGAATTTTTCAAGGGTTAACTTATTTATTGCATGGGCCAAGTGAGGTGGAGTAACAGAGACTTTAGTTTGATCATTTTTAATACACTATCATGGTGCATGAACCTTGAACAGGTCTTAGGTGACCACAGGCACTTGTTGAAGATTAATGGACTGCGGTAAATTCATCAACAAACTCTTAATGAATGGGCCTGAAGCTTGTTTCTTCCTATACAAATAGGGAAACCAGGGCCCAATTTTAATATTTAGAATCATTGCATCATACTAAAGACTTATGTTATAAATGTTTTAGTTTTGAAGTAATATAATGGGATAGGCTGCTGCTAATTCATGATCCATTTTCATGCTTATATATTATTATGATGCCTCCAAAGTGCTCTTTTTCAAGTTATTGAATTCTAAAAGATTTATCAGGACACATTTTTTTTTACTGTGTGGATGCTTTGATCAGTTTCTGGTTGATGTGAATTAAAATTCTTTCAGATAATTTTCTTCAATTGGTTCCTACTAAGGATTAAAATCCTCTTAAAGAAGTTTTGACTAGTTTCCATTAACTTAAGAATTAAAAGCCCTTTCATGCTTCCATAGTAAATTGATGGGATAAAAATGGTATTATTAAATAAGAGCACTGTAATAAACAAAATCTCACATCTATACATGGTAAAACATCTTAAAGCTTGCCCAATAATTCGAGTTAAGATGAATAATCAATTTTCTTATTTTACAAATCTATCTCCATAGTCACCATCTATCCATTTCACTCCATTCACCCAATAGGTTAGGCATAGGTCAGTCTATATAAACTTAATTCATATTCTTAATTACTCAAAACTCTTAGTAGGTATTAGATATTGAGCTCTACATCTACTTCACCCCTGTGTTCCATTATGAGTAGATTTCTGAATTTAGGAACCACATCCAAACCTTAAATATGCCCTATTATTCAAGTACACCCACCGTTTGGCAGAGCTTGAAGATTAGGAGGTGATCAACCTTTTTTGTGTCATTCGTTGGCCAAAAGTGAGTTAAGAAACTAACAGCCTCTTGAGGCTCAAAACTTGCACTTTTGAGACCTAAAAAATTGGTGATTCTACAGGGGATCAAACCAATTCTAAACCTAATCCCTCCATCATAGAGTCATTCAAAACATCACAATTGATTAGGGACTCCACTGGGAAAAGAACAAAGTCACTCAAAACCCTAAACTTTCCTACTCATGAAAAAGTAGGTGGTGACTCTGAAAAACATTTATGACTAATAAAGTGAACATCAGATCAGAAAGGATAGACCATAGACACAAAAAATAAACCATATCATCCAACATGAATGGCAAGAGATCTTTGCTTCAGGAGAGCCCCAAAAAGAGAAAAGCTAGGTGGACAGACAAGAATGGATCTCCTCACACAAATACTAACTCAAATAAGAGTGAAGCATCATCTAAACAACTAGAGGTTGTGTGTGATGATAAAGGGAACACATCAGAGAGAATTTTCACAATATTTAATAGCCCTTTTCACATTGATGAAGGAAACCTCTCAACACCACCTGAGAGAAACAATCTAAGTGACAATATCCTCAATTTCAAACTTCATCCTCAAAATTAAAAGGAGTTATATACCCAGGCTGAGGAAGAAAGAAAGTGAAGACAAGATGAGTATGACTAGAGGAACTCATCACAACAAGAAGATGAAAACTAGGACAAATTCATCAATCATTCTATTCCTGATTTTGATGCAATGACTAATTGAGAGAAATAACTACATATAGAGTGGCAGGGAGAAGAACTTAAGAAAAAGGATGAGTTGATAAAAATAAGGTTTGGATTTGAGCCAACAAATGTCTCAAATAAGTATCCATGCACCAAAATGACCAAAATATGTCCCTCCCCATAAGCAAGGAGGACATATCAACTCACAACGATCATCTCAAAATGTTGGTGCTCTAGGTACTTCAAAGGCCCCTCTAAACCCAGTTGGGAAACCAAAACATAATGTCTAGAATAATATGCCACCACCAAGATCCCAACCTCAAAATATTGGCAATATTCCACAATATTATCCACCACCAGGACAACAATACATTCCACACCATCATATTCCATAGTAGTACACTAAAAAGAATCCCCAACAAAATGTGTACCAATAGCCTCAACATGGATATCAGTATTATCCCATTCCACCACCTTCGAATCCCTATCCACAAAACCCCATGAGAATAAGTAGACAATATGATCTATTAGGATACCAACTATATCCATTTCCAATTGATAGTAGCTGGAGAAATATTGTTCCAAGTTCACATGGAATAATGTAACAACAGCTGAAGAAAATATCAGAAAATTTGATGCCTTTGTGCAAGACATAGGCATGGAACATGAGGATGTGAATATGAGGTTGTTCATGATGTCCCTGACTAAATAAGCAGGGTATTGGTTCAATAGCCTACCTGATGCCTCAATCACCTCAGTAGAAGACTTCCAAAATCAATTTCTAGAGTAATATGGAAATCAATGTGCTCCTGAATTTTCTCTACATGAACTAATAAGTATTCAAAAATACTAGAACAAATCAATTTATGATTTCAATAAAAGGTTTTCCAAGCTCTATAATAAAATAGCACATGGTTCCAAATTGACTGATCGAACAACTTTGAGTATTTATCTAAAGGAATTTGATCCAAAAACAAGGTATGAACTAATGAACAGGTGTCCTAGAAGTTTGACTAAAGCACAAAAGACAACCTTAACCATTGAAAATAATAGAAAGGCTGTGGGAATGACTAGAAAAAGGGACAAACTTAGGATCCATCAAAACCCCGACAATCCCCATAATAGATAGGAGAATTAGTACAAAAATGAAAGACCAAGACTACATGACATGCCCTACAATACTACTTGGAAATATGGAAATCCAGTAGCAAGATTGAATTGGAAAGAGACTCTTGATCCATTGAAGAGGAATGGGGCACATGCACTAGACACTACACCATGGTGTCCACCTTTCCACTAACCCCACAACCCTGAATATTGTGTAGTGGCTCAAGCTTGTCAAGACGAGTGGACACAAAAGTAGGATAGGGATGGCCATACTGTAAATATGTTAAGGTGAAGATCTTATTGTAATGAGGAAGGATACTCTTCTTTTGAAGAAGGATACAAATATAATGTCGATAGTCATAAGTATAATATGGAGAAAGCGGTCTTTTTTGACTAGGAAGAAAACCCACATGAAGCAACATATGCATACAATACAACACCTCAATTTCAGCTGAGAACACCAACAAAGGAAAAAAAGAAGGCTATCATGACAAAAGTTGTATTTGAGGAAAAAGGGAGGAAATACAACTTGAGAAGTAATCCCACAAATGGAGATCAAGGGACACCAAGGAGTATGTTCATCAAAGAACAAAAGAACAAGGAGAGTGTCCCATCTAATCAAAAGAAGGGTGAGATAAAGAAACCTCAAAAAGAGGTTCAAAAGGAGATTGTAGACATTGAACCTAAGAAGACACTAAAAGATAAAAAAACCCAACATGAAGGGAAAAGAATTATTAAAATTGAGAAGGGTGAACAAGGGATCACTACTCCTTCATTTGACATGGCTCAAGTACTAGCTCATACAAAATGGATAGTTCCTTTAATGGAATTGATGAAGATTGAGGAATTCAGAGATACAACTCTCAAAATGATCACCAACATATCCCAGAAACACAAGGATCAAAAGAAAGAAGAAAATGATGTGGAAAGGGAAATTAAAAAGGCACCAAAAGTATATTTGGAGATACACTCACAAAAAATCCTTCACAAGTAGATCCATTCTACACTACATTGGTGATCAATAATAAGATGGTGAAGAATTGTATGATTGACTTAGGAGCAACAATCAAAAACATGCCCCTAGTTGTCATGAAAGAACTGTGTTTATGGGTGAATACTACATATGGGAAATGTTATGCCATGGATAATAGATTAGTCCCTATAGTAGGAGTGATATGGGATGTAGAACTGATGTTGGCATCATATCCAAAGGCAACATACATTACTGTGTTAGATACTCCCCCTTACTATGGGATGTTACTATCAAGGCAATGGACAACAACAGTTGGTGGGAATGTTCAATTAGACTTGTCCTATGCCATGATCCCTATGAATGGAAAGGAAGTCAAATTATATAGGGAGCCTATGTCTAAACATGTCATCGAACTCTTTGACCCCAATCAAATTAATTGCTTCTATGATGTGGACTTAGGAAGTTTTAGAATTGAACACTCAAACCCCAAATTATTAAACACATAACTAATTTCCAGGGATGCCTCTATGAGTGAACATGGTGTATGGAGAATTTACTTCGATGGGGCCTTCAGTAAAGAAAGGAATGTAGTGGGAATCATATTCATTTCACTTGAAGGCACAATATTCAAATATTCATTTATGCTAACATTTGAGTGCACAAGTAACATAGCAGAGTATGAAGCCCTATTAATAGGTTTAAACATGGATACTAAACACAAGATTAAACTATTAACTATCCTTGGGGATTATGAGTTAATTGTTTAGTGACATCAAAATATTCCACTAAAAACAAGAGGCTAAAGAAATATAGAAATGTTGCATGGGATACTATTGATTTGTTTGATGCTTTCTTCATTGAGTGGATAGAAAGATCTAAAAACCTAATGGTCAATTTCTTGGCGAATGTAGCCTTAAAAAGGGATGATGTTATCCTAGTAGGAATTTCATAGGTTGAACTCAAGACTAGGCCAACAATCCCTGATAACATTTACAATTGGCAAGTTTTCAATGATGACACTAATCTTATCAAGTTCTTACATTGCATTGATCAATATGAGGCCCAAGAGATTGATTTTAATGCATTTGTGGAAGAGGTAGATGGAAAAAAAATTGTATTTCGTTAGGAAGTTGTACAACTTAAGACAAACAAGATTCCTAAAGGCCTAGTGGCACTAGAATGAGTGTTTGATGGGAATGATCAAGCAATTATGAAATAAAAACTGGTAAAAAGGGAAGACATTGAATAAATCAACCTAGGCACGTAATTAGCACCAAAGAAGGTATATATTGGGAAAAGGATAAACCCTACAATCAGAAAGATGTTGATTTCACTATTGAGGAAGTATAAGTATGTATTCACATGGTCTTATGATGATCTTAAGGCATATAAGGAAGATTTGTTCCAACATGAAATTCCACTTGAACCTGATGCAAAACCCTTTAGACAAAAATAGAGACCAATAAATCCGACTTTAGAGCCCAAGATGCATGAGGAACTTATGAAGCTTAGGGAGGGAGGTATCATCAAGCCTATTAGGCATTCCACTTGGGTCTCCAACTTGGTGCTTTCCAGAAAGAAGAACGGTGACATAAGGTTGTGTGTAGACTTTAGAAACTTAAATGTTTCTTCCCTTAAAGACAATTACCCACTCTTGAATATGGAAGCAATGTTACAAAGGTCGACAAGTTGTGAACTATTATCCATGATGGATGGATTTTCAAGGTATAACCAAGTGAAGATGAAGGAATCATAACAATATAAGACTACATTTACCACCCCTTGGGGCACATATGTGTATGTAAGTATGCTATTTGGGCTAACAAATGTTGGTGCCACATTCCAATGAGCTATGGACATTGTGTTTGCTAATCTAATCAACATTATAATGGTGGTATACCAAGATGATCTCATTGCATATTCCAAAAAGGTAGAATACCATGTTACACACCTTGAGAAAAATTTCTTCAAAGCACTAGAGTATGGAATTTCCCTAAACCCTAAAAAATTCCATTTTGTTGTAATAGAGGGAAAGTTATTGGGGAACTTAATGTCCAAGGAAGGAGTTAGAATTGATCTAGAGAGGGTGGAAGCTATAGATAATATCCCTATTCCTAAAACCATTAAGGCTAGTCTTTCTTTGGACAAATAAACTTTGTAAGAAGGTTCATATCAAACTTTTCTGAAATTGTCAAACCTATGTAAAAAATGTTGAAGAAAGGGGCTGGAATTAACTGGACTGTAGAAGCACTCGATGCATTTGTATCTATAAAAATGGAATTCAAAGAAGCCCTAGTATTAAAATCCCCTGATTTTAGTAAGCCCTTTCAAATCTTTTCATTTTCCTCATACCACACCCTTGCAGCAGTAATGTTACAAAAGAACAATGAGGGATATGAGCAGCCTATATCATTCTTTAGTAATTCCCTCCAGGGTGTTGAGTTAAAATATGATATCATAGAGAAAAAATCATATTCTCTTGTCAAGGTAGTAAAAGCTTTTAGACCCTATCTAGTAGGAGAAAAAATAATTGTAATGTTGTGGTCAAGGATGTGTTTGTAGAGACCGAAGTTATAGGGAGAAGGTGTAGGTGGATCAATAGAACTCAAGAGTTTGATATTGAGATCCAAATCACTAATTTGGTAAGATGGAAAAGCCTAGCCAGGCTGATGACTGAATCAAATTTTGAGACATCTCAGGTCTGCAACATAGGGGAAGAGGAGACTATGATAGCGAGCATAGAGAACATTGCATGTTACACCGATATAATGTATTACTTGAAGAACTAGAAGTGCCCTAAACACTTGAATGAAAATCAAAAGAGAAATTTGAAGTTACATGCCTCTAAATATGTTTTAATGGATGGCGACCTATACTGGAAAAGTAAAGATGGAGTACTTTTGTTATGCCTAGATGAGTCTCAAGAAAAACATGTATTAAAGGAGATGCATGAAGGAGTCTATGGGGGATACTTTTCAGCCAAAACCACTGCCCATAAGATCTTAAGGGTTGGGTATTACTAGCCTAGAGTTTTAAATTATTCTTTCACCTATGTGAGGAAATGTGAAGCATGCCAGAAATTCTCTGGAAAAATGAAATATCAAGGAGCACTACCACTCACACCAATGCAAGTTGACTTTATTGGGGAGATATTAGAAAAATATATTGGAGGTCACAAATGGATATTAGTGGCAATTGATTACTTCACAAAGTGGGTGGAATCCATTCCAACTAAGCAGACCACTATTAAAGTTGTGGCCAATTTTCTAATGGAGAATATCATTACAAGGTTTGGGACACTTGTACAAATAATTATAGATAATGGTATGTGTTTTAGATCCGAAGAGTTCATAAATTTATGTGAAATTTATGGCATTACAATTTCATATGCTTCGCCTTATCATCCATAAGAAAATGTGCAGGCTAAATCAAGTAACAAGAATATCCTTAAAATCATTAAAAGGATGTTGGAAAAGAATAAGAAAGCATGGGATTCTAAATTAAGGATTGCAGTATGGGTAGATAGAATCACTATGAAGAATTCAAGTGGTAGATCACCTTTTGAACTAGTTTATGGGGCACAAGCTATAATGCCTATGTAAAACCTTTTACCTGCATAGAAATTTATACTTCAAGAAGACTTAGACATCCTTGAACCTATGGAGGATGGAATGGAATAATTTGAAGAACTAGACAAAATTAGAAGTTTGGCCCAAGAACAAAACAAGAAGATGCAATCATAGATGAAACATTTATTTGACAAGAGGATGAATGACAAAAATTTCAAGGAGGGTGATCTGGTCTTACAATGGAATGCAAGGTGTTAGGATAAATGGAAGCATGAAATGTTTGAAGCTCTCTGGATAGGACCCTTTTTCATTACTAGCAAAGGAGGTGAAGATTATTATTATCTACAAAATATGTCAAGAGAAGATTAGGAATCGCCACTGCATGGAAAATTCCTAAAGCATTTCTTTTCGTAAACTAATATTCCATGCATAGTAGCCTAGGAGAAGATCAAGAATTGCCAGTGCATGGACAATTCTTGAAATACTTCTTAAAATATAATTTTCCATGCACAATATTTTTAGGTTCCCATTTCCACTCCATCTTACCATAATTCATTCATGGTCTACCCACCAGAGATCATTTTGGGATCCTTTCAATGACCTCACGCTCATTAATCCCCAATCGGAGCCTCTATTGGAGTCCAAAATCCATCTTGCATATCTTTGCATTTTCCACTTTCACTTATCCTCGCACACTCACCATATGTTTCATCTCCATTTCATAGTAACTGACACTAATCAAAACTCATATATAAACCATCAAATAAGTCCCTTTGATGATAACGCTAAAGTGAATTCCTTGTCTAAAATATTCTCATAGAAAAAATGGCATGTCACCAAGATAGTGCCATATCAAAGAGAGTCTCAGTATAGTCTCTTCAATGTGTACAAGAAAGGCCGATGAAAATATAGATGAGACCTTTGAATGTATAAATGACATATTTAAATATTTTCTCGCTAGCCTAATGAGAAAAATGTCTAAGAGAATTAGACATGTTGAGGAGAAAATCTAACATGTCTCTTCGAAAAATCATGTGGAGTATTTAGGATTCAAGAAACAAAAAACCATCTCTCGGACATCGAGAAATTATCATAAAATAAATGATGAATCACTAGTAGAGCAGCGTGGACAAATGACAGTGTCGAGGAGACATCGGTATATCGAGGAGAGAAGTATGGGAGTCTCTTGGACATTCGACAAGAAATATATTGGCAAAACATAGATACATTGAGTAGACATTATCAAAGGTCTCCCTAACATTCTGGCACAAATGCAAACACATACTATCAATGAGACCAAGTGACATTGGAGAGAGGTGACCATGGGTCTCCTCAACATGAAAAATTTGCATAAAGATTATTATAAAGTAATACCATTGAGGGGAGAGATAAGGATATGTTGAGGAGACATAGGCTTGTCGATAGGAAATATCCACTTAGTCTCATCGATGAAAGGGGTCCACAAAAAGGGAGCCTAAAATATAAATATCGAAGAGACCTTGCAACATCAAAGAGAGAAATTAAAATGTCTCCTAGACATTTTTGAAAAGATGTTAAAGGATACATTGAAGAGAAATATAGGCATCATGATTAAAGTCTCTTTGATAAAATATGAAATAGTTTTCATCAAATTGATTTGACTATTGAATCCATTGAGGAGATAACTACTATTAATTTACAATTTGATCGAAAGGGTGGCGAGAGCGCCATTTATGAACTAGATTTGGTTTGAGCGTGCTGAATTTTGATAAATACAACCTCTAAATCATTGTGGATTGTGGTTGGGTATTTAGAGGAAAGAATTGGATGATGAAGAACAACTCATAATTTCCAAAATTCATTCAATATATGATGTGGTTGGTAGCAAGTAGATTATTATGGCTTGCCGGTGGGAAATAAGAGAGAAAAATTTGACCCTAAACATTTCATTTATGAGGCCAAGATTTCTCAAAAACTAAAAGGATACGGGCATGAGTTCCATGTGGATGATTTTATCAAAAACTATGAGGAAGGTCAAGTGATAATTATAATGAATGCATACAATAGAATTGTTATGGCCAAGGCTTGGAAAATGAATAATAACCCATCCTATGTTGAAGCATTTCATAAAATTCAAGATCCCATGGAAAGTATTGAGAAACTAATTTTGCATGAGCAATAAATAACAAAGGATGTACCTCTAGTAGCATTTGAAAAGAGAAGAAGTGTTGGTCCTAGGAGGAAAGAAGAAAATATAGCACCACTAGGCCATTTGTCACCATAGCCTACCCCTGAGGTAAGCTTCTCAATTGACACCCCAATCATGATTGAAGATGATATCGAGGAGGAAGAAGAGGTCACATAGATCGAAACTCCTATTATTCCCTAGTATTAGATACCATTAGAAGGGAATTTGACTACCTTTGAAGCTTCCAATGATTTATCTGATGATGTGAAACACTGTTCCAATCAGGAATTCATTGCGGATGATGCATTTTTCAAACTTCTGAATTCAAGGCTTTCATCTATGAATATAAAGGAAAGGTGGTAAGGGAAAGGCTAAAGGAAATTGACCCTTAGAAGGAGGCATATGCCTTAAAAAGATCTTCAACATGAAATTGATAGAGAGATGGAGAATATGACCACTGAGAGAGGAAGATAATTATTGCAAGAAGTTGGGGTTATGCTCCTTCCACGGTGGGATATCATTTCGACCATTGTGTTTGACAGCTTTCTGAAAAGAAAGAGAAAACACCTTGTGATTGATAGATGAAGTAGATGATAAGATCTATATTGGATTAGGATATAATCTTGATAATACTACTTTGCAGATATGGCCACTTTACCCACTAGGAAAAAATCCTTCCCTTGTTGATCATGATCAAATTTTTGGACATATTTTGGTGCAAAGAGTATAGGATATAGACCCCATGGAAACCACTGATTTGAATGTAAATGTGGCCAAATTTACCAAGGCTCATATTCAAAAATTGGTAAGGGATAACAGTGGATTAAAAGATGAAAATGAAAGATTAAAATAGGAGTTGATCAGTTATAGAAATAGGTTGTCTTCTTCTTCAAGACTTTACTCTCCACTGATTGAGAATGAATGAAAGGTACTAGAAGCAATGGCAAAGACCATCTATTGGAAACGTAGACATGAGAAAGATCAGAAGGAACAAGAAGAAGTAAAAGGAAAGCTTAAGGCCACCATCTTAGATATGGCATTAGAAATAGTTTACATCATATTCAAATATATGCATAAGCATGTTGAAAAGGTCTATTATATTCATAAAAAAACATATGTAGCACTATTGGAACATAAAAAATTAAGTGAAAAAATGAAGGAAGTAGAGCCTCACATCATATAAAAGGAGGAAAATATCACTACTATGCTACAAGAATATCAAGAGTTCTTGAAAGAACATAAGGACTATCATATCATCTTGACATAGGAGTTGAATGACTTTAGTCAACCACTCAGTATGGCCCTGGCCAACTTCTTCAAGGAAACAAATTTGAAAGATTGGGATACATGGAAGGGGGAGATAGCCCATTACTTTCCTGGTGCAATTGATGCAATTAATGATGAAGATGAGGTGCTCAAGAAAGCACATGAAAAAATTGGAAGAATTTTTGAACTCAAATATGCAATGAAGGATATTATACATAATGTGGATACTCATATCAAGAATGGATACATTGAGCATTTGTTGAGGGTTAACTTATTTAACTGTCCGGGTGAGGTGGATTAACAGAGATTGGAGTTTGATGATTTTGGATACACTATCATGGTGCATGAGCCTTGAACAGGTCTTAGGTGACAATGGGCGCTTGCTAAAGATTAACAAATTGTGGTGCATCCATCAACAAACTCTTAATGTTTTTATGTTTAGTTAATCATGTTTTAGGTATGAAGCGGTGTAACTCTTTGTGAATGGGCCTGGGGCTTACTATTTCCCATACAAATAGTGAAACCAGGGCCCCATTTTAATATTTAGAATCATAGCATCATATTCCATTAGAATAGACATTAGTAAGAAGATATATTGCACAATTCTCCCACCCACATCATACTAAAGACTTATGTTACAAATGTTTTATTTTTGAAGTAATATAATGGGATAAACTACTTCTAATTCATTATCCATTTTCAATGTTCAATTACTATGTCAATTTTCATGCTTATATATTACTGTGATGCCTCCAAAGTGTTCTTGTTCAAGTTATTCAATTCTGCAAGATTTATCAGGACACATTTGTTGTTACTATGTGGATGCTTTGATCATTTTCTGGTTGATGTGAATTGAAATTTTTTTAGATAATTTGATCCTCTTAAAGAAGTTTTGACTGGTTTCCATTAACTTAAGAATTAAAATTCTTTTCATGCTTTCATAGTAACTTGATGGTAAAAAATTGGTATTATTAAAGAAGAGCACTATAATAAACAAAATTTCACATCTATTCATAGTACAAACATCTTAAATTTCCCAGAAGTTTGAGTTAAGCTAAATAATCGATTTTCTTATTTTACAAATCTATTTCCATAGTCACCATCCATTCATTTCACTCCATTCACCCAATAATTTAGGCATAGGTAAGTCTATATAAACTTAATTCATATTCTTAATGACTCAAAACTCTCAGTAGGTATCAGATATCAAGCTTCGCATCTACTTCACCCCTGTGTGCCATTGTGAGTAGATTACCCAATTTAGGAACCACATGCAAACCTTAAATCTACCCTATTATTTAGGTACACCCACCTAGTTCTAGTAGAGCCTGAAGAGTTGGAGGTAATCAACCTTGTTTTCCTCGTTCATTGGCCAAAAGTGATTTGAGATATTGGCACCCTTTTAAGGCTCAAAACCTACACTTTTGAGACCTAACAGGTCCTACAAAACAAAGAAATTTGGATTGATTGTTTATGGGGGTTTTCCTTAGTCAAACCCCTTGTTTGGTAATTAAACCTTGATGAAAAAGAATGAATCTGAAAATGGAAATGAGGGTGTGCCTTAATCTTAAATGTGTCTAATATTATTCCATCTATGATGTGAAGAAACCCTATTCAAATGTGCTAGAATAAGACTCCTAAGATGAAAATAGAAATGACCTATGAAGGAGATCTATAATCACCCTAACAAGTCATAAATATGAAATATACCTTCCTTAAGCATAAAATCAAACAATAATGGAAGATGGAATCAATCAAGAAACAAGTCCTTAGGCTTGGATAAATGGCTAGTTGCATCTCCAACCTAGAGTCTCTCATGATCCACAATAGGCATCCATCACTAATCTTTGGAAATGCTAGATCTTGACTTGGAAAAACTTGAAAAACTCGCAAAAACACAATAGAAAGCTACTTGAAAGCTTTAAAACTACCTTCAACTTGCTTGCTCACTTACTTAGCTAGTTACTTATTCCTTAGCTGAAAAATGGGTTGGAATCTTGCCTTTATAGGAATTCCTAACTAATACCCCAAAAATTTGACCTCAAAGGCTGACAAAAGGTCATATTAATTCAAATATTTTCATTTCCCACTTTCAAATCCCAAAAACCAATCCCTCAAGACTAAGACACCCTAGGTGGCATCTTGGTCCTACTAGGCTTAAATTGTCAGCTCAAAAGGTGGGTTACCAAGATTGAAGATTGTTTGAGGGTTTTTGTCTTGTTTAAGGGTAAAAATAGGCCTCAAGATACACAAGAAGGGGTCTTAGGGGCCCATACTAGGTGATATAAAGGGGAATTAATCCAAGGGATACTAAAATAGGTCCAAATTAAGTGTGAAAATGCCAAGGTATGCATTTTACTACACTACATTTAGCCCCCACTTTAGTGCCCATATGACACTACATGCATATGAAAGCTAAAGTACAATAATTAACTTTATAAAAGGATACTCATATGGATTCACTAGGGAGAATGAATCCCCCACTGTAGTTACTTGCAAAACCACAATGACAGGACCCGCATTTTGCATCACAGATTTGTTAGAGGCTCAAATATAATCCTCTTATCTAACTTGCCTAGCAAATTATATTCGAGGGTAGATGTATGCCCCCCCTTGATTCTGCTTGCTTTACGAAGGTGGAATCAAGGTAGCATTTCCACCACATCAAATTAGACAAGTTTATCATAGGGCATTTCCAAGTACCATGCCTTGTGATGATAGACATTTGATGAGAACGGAAGCGGAACTATGATTCCAACGCAACAAATAGCATCGAAAATAGAGTTTGCTAGCTCACAATATGTGAATTTGATTAAAGAAAATACCTTTTCATTTCAACCAAAATAACCTAAAAGTGCATATATGAAAGGTGAAAGAGAGAGTAAATAACATTCATTTCATCATTTTACCCTTTGCAGAGTAATCAAGGAGTAGAGTGAGCCACCATGCCGAGAAGATGTCCATCCACCCATCCACAGATTGAGATTATATGGGAGGTAGTCGCATGGGGTGAGCTACAACATATTGTCAGTCGATTTCACCTTCTTTGTACTTCAATTTAATCAATTTTTAAGGAAAATTATAGGGTAGGGAAGGTTTTTCTTTCAATTTTTTAGATTGTCGCAAAGTGTTTCACTTTTTCATAGGGTGAAATGATAATACTATGTCTCACTTTTTGCCCAAGATGGACATTCACATCAATATTTTTAATTGAATCTTCATCTTCTAAGACCTATAGTAGCTAAACCGTTAAGAATTTGAAGATGATGCAAACTAGTGATTTGTGGAAATTTGTGTGTAGATTTTGAATGTATATTTTAAATTTTTTTTCCAAAATAAATCATGAATATTTCAACATCTCCTTTAATAACTAGTTCTAATCAGAAAACAATATTTTCAGAAAGTAATGTTTGTGTCTTAGAACATAAAAAAATTTCTATAAAGGATAAAATTCTAATTTTTGAAATATAGATTCTCAACATCAATATCTAGGGAAAGGATATTTTTCCATATTTTTTTATTACATATATATTTTTTAATTAATTTTTGAGGTCACTGTAAATATAATTTGGACATACATGTGTGTCGTACAACCTAACTTGTTGTGTATATATTGAAATCATTTTTTTCTATTTTTGGTGAAACAAAGAAATAAATACCTAGGGAAAGGGTATTTTTTGAAAAAAAATTACAATGGTTTACTATTTTTCCACCTCTGCAAAATGAAGAGCTTGATGTTCAAAGAAAAACCTAAGTTTAATAAAAAATAAAAATTAAATACATGATAAAATTAAAATATATCAAAACTATACTTGTTGGAAAGCTTGTTTCAAGGGCTACAATCTCATGAAATATCATTTCTAAATGGAGTTGTTTGATCCCTCAAAAGGTAAAGAAAAAGTGTTTTTTTCCCAGCATTTCGATAGGTGTGAAGGAGACTCCATTATGGGTATAATTTAATACTAGAAGGGTTCTATCCAAGGGGGTTTGATCTAAGGGGGTCTTATCTATCCCTCTTCAATTAAAATCCTTTAGATGGAACCTCTCAAGGCTTAAATCATTATTTTTTCTATAAAAAAGTGATTTAAGGGAAAAATCATCATGTCCCAAAAAGTGAGACAAACTATTGTGGTAGCACCCCGCAAAGTGTCCCACTTTGTCACAAAGTGTCCCAATTTGTCGCAAAGTGTCCCAATTTGTCGCAAAGTGTCCCAATTTGTCGCAAAGTGTCCCAATTTGTCACAAAGTGTCCTAGTTAAGGAATAAAGTGTCTATAATTCTTAATGAAGATGTCCTAGAGTAACTTTAGCACACTTCTTGAACATTAAAGCATAAATTTGAGATTTTAAGATGCTTTAGCTAACATTTTTATTTTGTTTTTATGACAAGCTGCACCCTAGTCATGCCAACATTTGGGTGGTTGAATTTTTAGCTGACTTCGAGAACTCTTCAATCAACTACCTAAGGAGGACATACAGATCCTCCAAGATATGGGTCTTTACTTGGCCTATCTTGCGCTAACCATGCGATATCATGATGCCATGTTGATGGCACTAGTGGAGAGATGGGACACAAACACTTGCACCTTCAACCTACCGACAAGGGATATGACATTCACCCTAGAGGATGTGCACCATATACTATGGGTTCCCATTCGAGGAGAGAGGGTTTTTCTAGCACAGGGCAGGAGTTTTGAGGAGATGCAGGCAAACATTGAGTATTGCCTAGGCAAACTAGTCTACCATAGGATCATGGGAGAATGAATCAAGATTTCTTGGCTATTGCATGTACATTCACCACTATTGAGACACATCATGATCTTCATAGTAGTGCTAGCATAATTCCTCGATGGTCGTGAAGGACATTTGGAGGGGTGATTAGTACACATGATTAGAGACATGGAGCACTATCGAGTGGTCTACACTTGGGGTTAGAGCATACTAGAACATTTATACTATGAATTGGGTTGATTCACCTATGGGGAGATGCATAGCATGCTACACTATACTCTATTACATACATGGGCCCTCAAGCATATCACCTATACCCGACCTACATGATTTTTGATTGCCATAGTGGTGGGATATCCATGGGTTTTTAGATATCATCTAAGATAGGCATGGAAACACAGTGATGTGCTATTCTAGAGGATGAGGTTTGACAGACAAAGACAGGAGGATATTGTATGGATAACCTACCTCACGAAGCTATTATGTCCAGACATGACATGGCAGTTGAGATGGATGCAGAGAGACAAACTATTGCTAGGATGGCGTGACCACGTAGTGAGACCTTTCTACTACGATCATGTCATGAGGCAGTTTGGATAGGTATAAATTCTACCATGAGTATAGGATTCATACAAATAGTCAATACATAGTTCTCATAGACCTAGAGATCTTAAATGATTGACAATAGACGATGTCATCCTGAGTGATGCATAGGAGGAGGACACAGACATGCCTCCAGTCTTTGATGCAGATCACGTCAGCATGACATAGGAGTATGACAAGTGATGGGAGGTGATACAACCAAGATCCATCTTTCCTATGGATTATCCTATGGGATTTGCAAGGTCTATACCAGACTCAAGAGAGGAGGACATGGAGTTAGGTAGGAGAGTAGGTCCAGAAAATCTATTCCTGAATGAGAATGAGGAGGAGACAAAGAAGGAAAATGATTACGAGGGAGAGGGGGATGAGCAGGATGAGGGGAAAGAGGATGAGTAGAGCCAACCTATGAGTGAGGACAGTGACAGTGATGAGGCTAGTCCTCCTAGATGCGAGTGGAGAGATACAGTTCCCACTAAGGTTATGAGGTCACATTTTGCATGTGCTGGTATCTGAGAGCATGGAGAGAGAAATAGGGCATTTTAGATTCCTATGGATCATGCTACAGACCCAGGTGATGATCTTTTATTGTTAATATGCTTTATTCTTTTATAGATATCATGCTCATATAAGGATATATTATGATGATGGCTACTAATTTTTCTTATGGTTTCTATCTTGTAGGGCCTGTGATAGAGTCTAAGGATCTATTCTATTGTGTATCTATAGTGATAGTGCCACCCCTTCTAATAGATGAGCCTACATCCACATATTTCATGCCCCCACCATTTTTTTAGTAGAGTGCATGGACCTTTTTGAGCCTTATGTGAGGCTCAAGGGAGCATATGTTGGCGTATCTTGATGCATTGAGCATGTTGAGGGTTAGGTATTAGCACTAGTAGTGGAGTTAGAGGAGGCCCAAGTAGCTTGGAGATCTGATAGAGAGGTTTTCTTACACTCAGAACTCGAGCAACTTTAGAGAGAAGTTGTGAGGATCTAGGCTGATAGAGATTGTGTCAAACGAGAGCGAGTAGAGGCACTAATACGTGAGGGTGAGCTACGCGGGTCACTCTAGACTATGCAACAGATGGCCAACAAGAGCAGATCTAGGTCACACACTAGCATCTCTCAATAGGAACAGACCCTCCATCTAGATGAATCTAGCAGCCATAGGCCATAATGACATTGTACTATTGATTAGATGTATTAGAACTTTTTGATGTCTATATATGTAAATAATCTATATTAGACTATTCAATAAATGTCTCCATGATCTAACATGTCTTTTTCTTTTTTCTTTTTAAAATTTCTTATATGATGCAATATGTTATGTGAAATTAAATTCACTTATGATCTAACCATAAGGATTTAACATAACACAACATATTTAATAGGGGTCTGAATAGCATGATAACCAAAGTATGAATCAAAATCCACACCAGACTCACTACCCTAGAATTCAAGACACAAAGGACCATGTGTTAGGAATGAAGCAAGCACGAGAGATAATAGCATACTATCCATTAACTCTAACAACACTGCTTTAACACTCACACTATTTAGAGAAGGCTAGACGTAATACTGATGCAAATGCATGATATTAATGGCTTCATAAAGAGGTTTTCCATCAATATCAGATATTATGTATGCTCCAAACCCATAGCTTTCTTGAACTATATAGGGTCCTAACCAGTTAGGGCTAAAATTTCCTTTTTCTATCGGGTTGGTGTTGACATTCCATTGATTTTCATATAGCACCAAATCACCCTTATTAAATGACTGAGGGATAAAATGATGTTATAACTTCATTGAATTTTCTTATGATAAGCTTGAATATGTTTGGGGGTGTTAATGTGTCTTTCATCGATATTTTCAAGTTGGTGTAATCATTGTTCCCAATGACTATTATCATCAATCAGCCCTTGAAGAGAAATCCTCAAAGAGGGAATCTCTAACTCTAGGGGCATAATTTCCTTGACACCATAAACAAGGTTATAAGGTGTGTTTCCTATGGACATTTTGATACTAGTACCATAAGCCCATAGTGTGTATGTTAATTGTGTATGCCAATATTTATTATGTTTGTTTATTGGTTTTTAGGATTTGTTCTATGGTTTTATTAGTTGATTTGGCTTGTCCATTAGATTGTGGGTAGTAAGGTGTTGAGAATCATTGTTGTATATTGAATGTGTCCAAGAACTTCTTCACGTCATTTTTTTTAAATGGTGTTCCATTTTCCAAGAATAATGTTAAAGGAAGCCCAAAGTGAGCAATGGTGTGTTCCAATATGAAATGACATATTACATCAGTTTTTTTTTAACACAAAGGGATAGATTCTACCCATTTCGTGAAATAATTTGTTGTCATGATTATAAATGTATGTCCTATGGATGAGGGTGGGGATATTTTTCCAATGATTTTCAAAACCCACACTAAGAACAGCCAAATGGGAGTTTGTGCACAAAGCTCGGAGGTCAGAGCATGAATTAAGTTTTGATGCTCTTAACATTTGTGGAATTTCTTAACATGTTCAAAGCAATCATGTTCCATATTCTTCAAATAGTATCCTATACAGATTAACTTTTGAACTAACGATTGTCCTTTTAAATTCCCACCACAAGCACCTGCATGAGCTTGTTCAAGTTCTATAGGGATTTTAGTTTGTTTAAGACATCTTGGCAAGAGGCCATCAAAGGATCTCTTGTATAATATGTCTACTAGGATGATATATCTAGAGGCAAATTTTTGAAGATGACAACAAGTGTTTTTATTTGTTGGCTCAGGAAAGGTACCATCTTTCAAATAGTTGAATATCGTATCATACCATTCATGTGAGTTTTCAATTATTGTTGTTAACACTTCATCTACTTTATCGTCAATCAAAGGTTTGAAGATTGTATGCACAATGAAAGAGAAGTATTGTGAAGGATCTTGAGGAGAAAGAAGAGAAGTTGCACTTTCCATTGCATCTACGTGACGATTATCTTTTTGAGGGATGTTATCAATGGTAAATTATTCAAACTTATCTAATAATTTCATTGTGAAATCCTTGTATTTTGATAGTTTCTCATGTTTCATTTGGTATGTTCAATTTATTTGTTTGATGATTAATTGTGAATTGTTGAATATCTTAATGTCTTTAGCATCCATAGCCAGAGCGGCACATAAAACAATGATCAATGCTTCATATTTAGTAGTGTTATTCATACATATGAAATTCAATCTATATGATAAGGGAATAGGCTCTTTTGCAGGAGCTTTTATTATGACCCCCGCATCAAAGCCAATTCTACACTTAAATCCATCACAATACAATTCCCATGTATCATCATTGATTGTGAACATGTTATCGTCAGAGAAAGAATCATTACCAGGTATTGTGAAAGGGGAAGGAGCATCAGCCAACTAGCTGGTCAAGGCTTGGCCCTTAATTGGTTTTTGTTAAATAAATTTAAGGTCAAACTTAGTCAACAACATTACCCACTTAGCTAAGCATCTAGATAAGTTTGTTTTATTGAACAAGTGTTTTAGAGGATCGAACTTTTTCATGACTTGTATTTCGGAATTCAATAAGTAATGTCACTACTTACTAGTAGTGGATATAAGAGCCAAACACTTGTTTTACATTTTTATGTATCGTTTCGCATAATCAGTTAGTGTACAACTAATGTAATAGATAGAATGCTCTTTATCGTTATCATCATGTTGAGCCAACAATTTCGTAAGAGCATGGGTTGAAGCTAGTGTGTAAAGAATGAATGGTTTGTTTTGTATAGAGGGTTGTAAAACAAGTGGAGTGGCAAGATAATATTTCAAAATCTCAAAAGACTATTTACAATCCTCATTCTAGTTGAAATGTATGCCTTTCTTAAGAATATGTGTAAATGGTAGCGTTCGATCTGCTAAGGATACTATGAATCATCTAATGGCTTGAGTTCTTCCTTGTAATGTGCATAATTGAGAGATATTTCTAGGAGGTGGCATGTTAATTATAACATCAATTTTCTTTGTATCCACCTTGATGCCTCTATGAGATATGATAAAACCTAGAAGTTTTCCACTATCTACACCAAAGACAATTTTTTGGATTCAAACTCATGTTGTATTTTCGAAGGCATTCAAAAAATTTCCAAAGAACCTTCACATTATCTTGTCGTGTTAAATATTTAGCAAGAATATCATCAACATAATCTTCCAAAATCTTGTGTATGTAATCATGGAATATTAGTGTCATAGCTCATTGGTATGTTGCACCTATGTTTTTTAATCCAAAAGGAATCATAACCCAACAAAATGTTCCCCAAATAGTTCATAAACATTGTTTTGTACTGATCTTAAGGTTAATGAAGATTTGATTGTATCCCAAAAATCCATCCATAAATGACAACAAAGCATGTCCCGCAGTCAAGTCGACTATCATGTCAATACTAGAAAGAGGAAATTCATCTATTAAAGATGCTTTATTCGAATCATGAAATTTCATGCACATCCTAATACGATTGTCAAGTTTTATGACTGTGACAATGTTTGAGATCCAAGGAGAATAATCTATAGGTCATATGAAACTAGCTTTATGGAGTTCTTCAATTTCTTCCTTAACCAATAAGTCTATCTTAGGGTGCATCTTTCGAACCTTTTGTTTAACAAGTTTAGCACTTTCAGCTAAGACTATGTTTTGTGTTACAATCTTAGGGTCAATTCTGGGCATATTTGAATAAGTCCAAGCAAAGAGTTCAGGAAAGTCATGAAGTAAGTTTGCAGTATCTTCTTGTTCATCATCACCAAGGAATTTTCCTATCTTAATGACTTTCTCTTTATCATTGACGTCCATTGGTATATCCATTGTATCCCCCAAAGGAAGAGAATTCGATCTTGGAAATTCAAGGTTGTACTCTTCATTGTTCATGCTTATCTGATTATTCTCATTGCTTTCATCATGTTGTTTGGTGTTTATCATAGCGCATGTGACCTTTTTTTTATAATGAGGGTTTGATGGTTTATCATAAAATCCAAGCATTTGTTTCAAGGCCTCATCATTTTTATAGAATTCCCATGATGGGGGTGGTTCCATATCAAGCAACTCAAGATGCTTCAAGGTGATACTAATTTTTGGTTTGCACATAATGGTGTTGATGTTTAATGAAGGTATTTTCTTTGCTTGTGTTATCTTAGAAGGGAAGTATCCCAAACCAGTTTTTATCTCTTGTGTATTAGGTTCTAAAGGGACACGAATGCCTTGTTCGTGCTTTCCACATCATTTTCCATTGTATCTAAATTGTTTCAGAAGTCCAAAACCTTTTCCATAAAGGTGTTCCATTTCTTGTAGT
Source organism: Sequoiadendron giganteum (assembly GCA_007115665.2). Classification (NCBI taxonomy): domain Eukaryota; kingdom Viridiplantae; phylum Streptophyta; class Pinopsida; order Cupressales; family Cupressaceae; genus Sequoiadendron; species Sequoiadendron giganteum. Next base: position 205,613,006 of record CM021106.1, read on the forward strand.
TTTGGCAGTTGTTCATAGTCTATCTCATCGAAATTTGTTGTATAGCTAGTGTCTTGTTTGAGAGAGATGCTTGTGAGGTGTCTCCTAATTTTTTTTGACATAACCATTGGTTGCTTTTGTTTTTCATCTTCTTTTCTTTTGATTGTATAATCTCCCATAAATGACGGTGTAAACTCTAAGGAACCCCAATCATCATCTGTTAGTTTTGAAACTACTTCCATCTCTTGTGTTTCCTCTATGATAGGTTCTATTCTTGTTGTTTGAATTAATGTTTTTAGAGGACAGGTAGTTCCTTTTTCAACTTGCAAGCAACTTTCAAGCTTAGGATCCATTTAAATTTGCTATATCTTATTCTTATAAACATATTTCATGATTTAATGAAGAGTCAAAGGCACCACATGCATCTAATGAATCCATGGTCTTCCTAAAAGAAGATTATATGAAAGTTCATAAGGCATAACATGAATAGAAGTTTGTAAGGTAACCTTTTCGACTAAAATGGTCAAGGTAATGACACCGAGTGCATGCTTTCCTATATTGTCAAATCCTCAAATCGATAACAAATCAAGTTTTATTTTTGATGTATCTACTCCCAATTTTTCTAAAAGGTTTACACTACATACATTCAAAGTTGATCCATTATCAACAAGTGTTCTCTTTATTCCCTTAGTATGGTATCTAGCTACTATCATGAATGCATCATATCACTTTCACATATCCAAGGGAGAGAGCTCATGTTGGTGAAAGGTAATTTCTACATTAACTATATTCATTCCTTGTATAAGAGCTGCCATGCCATTTTCATTTGTGTTAGGAGGAACCACAACTTGTTGTAAGGGCATTTGAAGCATGGTGTGGCAACTAGGTGAGGCTTGAACAAGGTCCCATAAAGAAATCTTAGTGGGATTATTCTTAAGTTGTTCAACAATATCATACTCCTTTGCACTATGTGATGGTAAATGAGGAGCATTAGGAAATATAGGATTTGGTAAAGGGAGTGAAATAGGATTAGGTTGAGGTTTTCTATTATTCCTTGTGTTGTATGCATGAGAAATAGTATTATTGTTTTGTTTCTGCCATAAATTATCTTTAGGACTATTAAGGATAAGGACAGGTTGATTTGAAGGTTGGGGTTTGTTGGAAGGTGGATAAAGGATAAGTTGAGGTTGAATAACATTTACTTCATTTGGCTTAGACATATTTTAATAGTCTTTAGTGGATCAACTATGTGAGAGGAATTCATCAAAGGCTTCATCTAACATGTCAAATTCATCATAACTAAAGGGGTTGTGTTTGTTGATAGGTTGAGACTGGATAACATTTATTTCACCTAGGTTGAGTTTGTTTGGACAAGCCTTAGCGGATGAACCTTGCAAGATGATGTATCCAAGGGCTTTATCTAATGTATCAAGGTCATCATGACTAAAAGGCTTAAGGTTCAAACTAACTTTGAAAAAGGATGTTAACGTGTTTAAGTAACCATACATCTTTAAGTTTAAAATTTTGAGTTTCATATCTTGGTTTTCTAATGAAAAATCTATGTCTATCAATAAATTCTAAACATAAACTATGAAAATGCATATAATAGTAAATTGATAGACTGAAATAAAATAGTTACATATAATAGTAAATTGACAGACTGAAATAAAAAACTAAGTACAACAAACAGAAGCAGAGAAAGGCATTGTTTGACTCTAGAAACTGTAATATTAGATCACATAGGGGCTAAGACGCCAAGAAGGGTGTCTTGGTCCTCCTAATTAAGTGATAGGATTCCAAACACTGGAACAAACATCGCAAAGATCAGATAAGGTTCTGGAAAAAAACCTTGAGAGGGACTAAGATGCTCATAAGGGCATTTTAGTCCCAGTGAAGGTTTTTGGAAGAAAAATAGCAAAATATAAGTTAAGAACAACCTTCCCAATTTTCCTACCCAAGGGCTTGATGTTTGGAAACAAAAAATGATGCAAACAAATTCAAAGAAAAGCGCTGATGAACAAGTAATTGAATGCAAGATTTGAAATATAGTTTTTCAATTTTCAATGTAAGAACAATGTTTCTAAATGCAATTAAGAGGATAAACAATGCACTTTTTAATTTTTGAATAAAATGTAATGATGCAAGAAAGGAAAAAAACAACCTATATACACTTTCACTAATGCAAAGATAGGAAAACCTAAATGCAATTTCACTAATGCAAGATGCAAGAAACCTAGATGCAAAATGCAATGAATGAAATCTAGATTTGGGACTCTAAAGGACTCCAAAATAGAAAAGGAAGAGTTCTCAAAAAAATTTAGGTTCACCAAAATGAAACTTAATAAAATAGGGGGTGAAAGGATGTCCTTTTTCTCCCATTATATCTAGTTCATTCAAATATGTCCTAAGAACCCTAATAGGATTGACTATCAACCTTTCAAAGTGAGTCAATACACAACTAGGAGGACTTAGGAGGGGGTGTTCTATCAGATTAAGGGGTTCACCACCAAGCAAATGCTTGGAAACAATAATGTTTGAAAAACACACTGTGATATGCAAAACACTCAAAATAAGCAAAATGAAGCTTACTAATACTATAAATGAACTCCAAGTTAGGCTATGTGTACCTAGGAAGCCTGGAGATGCCAAAAGGATTCTAGAAATGGAAAAAGATTGCTAAAATATGTCTTGGAGGACAAAGATGCCTTTACTCTCATCTTAGTCTCGCTGTTATTTTTTGAGGAAAATACAAAATCTTTAAATAACAGAACAAAATCTTAAAAATCACTGAAAGATTCCACCTGGAGGACTAAGACACCTTTACTCCCATCTTACTCCCGACCTGAATTTTTGGAATTTTTGAATGTGATCTTGAAACTTGAGATATAAACTTCCTTCTTCACCAAGCTCTTGGATTTGAACCTACAAAAAGTCCTACAAAACAAAGGAATTTGGATTGATTGTTTATGGGGGTTTTCCTTAGTCAAACCCCTTGTTTGGTAATTAAACCTTGATGAAAAGCATGAATCTAGAAATGGAAATGAGGGTGTGCCATAATCTTAAATGTGTCCAAGATTATGCAAGCTATGATGTGAAGAAACCGTATTCAAATGTTCTAGAATAAGATTCCTAAGATGAAAATGGAAATGACCTATGAAGGAGATCTCCAATCACCCTAACAAGTCATAAATATGAAATATACCTTCCTTAGGCAGAAAATAGAACAATAATGGAAGATGGAATCAATCAAGAAACAAGTCCTTAGGCTTGGATAAATGGCTAGTTGCATCTCCAACCTAGAGTCTCTCATGATACACAATAGCCATCCATCACTAATCTTTGGGAATGCTAGATCTTGACTTGGAAAAACTTGAAAAACTCGCAAAAACACAATAGAAGGTTTCTCTAAAGCTTTGAAACTACCTTCAACTTGCTTGCTCACTTACTTAGCTAGTTACTTCTTCTTTACATAGGTGGAAAATGGGTGGGAATATTTTCTTTATAGGCATTCCTAACTAATACCCCAAAAATTTGACCTTAAAGGCCGATAAAAGGTCATATTAATTCAAATATTTTCATTTCTCGCTTTCAAATCCCGAAAATGAAGCCCCCAGGACTAAGATGCCCTAGGTGGCATCTTGGTCCCACTAGGTTGGACTAAGACACCACCAATGGTGTCTTGGTCCCACCAGGCCCAAATTGTTAGTTCAAAAGGTGGGTTACCAAGATTGATGATTGTTTGAGGGTTTTGGTTTGGTTTAAGGGCAAAAATAGGCCTCGAGATACATAAAAAGGGGTCTTAGGGGCCCATAATAGGTGATGTAAAGGGGAATTAATGCAAGGGATGCTAAAATAGGTCCAAATTAAGTGTGAAAATGCCAAGGTATGCATTTTACTACACTGGAAGCACCAACCTCCCAACCATGTGGAACCCTTAGGTCCACCCCCCGTGCTAGGAGATAACAGAAGGTCCCACATCCAATAAATAGTTAGGAAAGCAACAAGATAACATAAGCAAACACAACATAACAATACTGTGATGTAGACCAATAATTTCAACACTTACAACACTTCCAACATTTCTAGAGGCAATACCTTTCATGAGGACAAGGTATTTGATCTTACCATTCCAGGCCTTCCCAACTCATTCAAGCCAAAATGAGCACTTGAGCCATGAGTGAGGCATATATTATCTTGATTAATGTGAAATCTACCAATCCCCCTAATTCATTATTAACGTTATCATTGGATTAAGAAACCCTCCAATAGGTTATCCTAGACACTACTTTGGGTTTCAGCCCCCATTGAGAGCCACTCCCCCTACTTGCAATTAGAAAACCCTACATAGAGCAAGGAGTTATCCATCTTGCACCCTTATTATAATCACATGAATCCTTACAAAGATCAAGGCACTAACCATCTTTCACACTTATCATAGGCTCATAAACACTGGTCGGGACAACATGAACCCATGTCCCAACCCATAGCCACAATCCAACCATCATGAATAGGTAGTACAACACTTAGGGTTTGTATTTCACATAATACACATGTGCATACATTTCAACAAAATATCATTACAAAATCTCATGAATCCATACATAGGTAGGAGGGAAACAACCTTAGGATTTACATATTACACAAGAAACATGACCCACAATGTAGCCAAAACACTTTCAAGGTTAAATAACCCTAAGGACCACACATACAAATATACCCCCTCCTAGGCCTCTAGAAACCAACATACTAAACACACTTCCCAATGTCACAAAAACTTTACATAGATAACCTCCATCTTACACAATTACATAAACAGTTAATTCAATAATCAACACACTATATTTAATAAAAACAAATGATCATAGCATTATAACCATTTACTAAGAATGAAGCAAGAGATCTCACATTTAATATGAACAAAGAAGGATTTACAATACTAACAGTTTAATTGGATAACATGTACCACTGTCCTTTGTAGAAATTTAACATTATACAACAAAAATGTGATCTCTTCGGAAAATCTATTTATCTTGCCACTATTTGAGATAATAATGTTAGAATTTCAAAATAAAAGATAACAACTTGTATTTAAAATTTATAAATTACAATGTCTTCTCAATACACTTGTACCAATAATTAATTCAACAAATCAAATAACTCTAATAGAAATCTAATAGGTATAAAATATATATGGAACTAAGTGTTGATAATGTTAAGGTAATCCAGCTTGTGATGCATCGTAGTACTTACTTCTTTAAAATATCCAATATTTAGATAAAACTAAACCTAATCTTCCAATAGCCTATTGTCCTATTTTCTTTATGTACTAATATTTCATAGTTGATCTTGTCCTTATACATATATAGAGACAACTATATAAGATATGACACTTTCATAAAAAGAAAAAAAAAATTAGTAATACAAGATAAAACACAACTAAATATTTATTTTTAAAAGAAATTAGTAGAATAAGATTCCCAAAAGAGCCCCTACTCTTAAATGAAAATTTCCTATAATAATAGAAGATAATATCAACTACTTGCAAACCACATCAACTATGCAAATAATACTTTCTTTTTTTATAACAATCCAATTTTCCTTAAGAAACTAATTAAATAATAATACTAACAAAAATTCTATTTCCTTTACTAATCTTTACAGATAAACCCTTTTTAAAGTTCAACTAATTTAGTTTAACAATTAAGTGAATGAAAGGTCAAATAATTAATTGAAAATAATGGCCCACTAAATTAACTAAGCTATTTCCTAAACTCAAGCTCATTCATGGCCGAGAAGCATTGCATTAGGCCCGCTAGCTCTAAAAGAGGCATTACCTACTATCAGATCAAATATTATGTCAATTTTATATGAATACTTCCTACATTCATAAACGAACGCACAACACCGAAATTCAAGACCACAATCGTTAGCAAGAAGAAAAGAAGATGCATACAAATCTGAAAGGAATACACTTCAACAAATAGCATTTCTAATCATTCCCAAAAGAGTAACCCAAGTACATATCATAAAATTGCTACGTATACTCCAGATTAATGATTACATACATTCCATAAAGGAAAAAGGCATTTAGTACATATAGGTCGGGAACCTCAATCAGGCCACAAACTAAAGAAAGATGTCTCAATGAATTCACAAATCGATTACCTTCATAACTTCTACACAATTGACACTAACCCAAGAAACCCTTCACATAAAATGCAAGGCCTTGGTTGGTTCAAGCCATATTTATGGTATTTGACAAAAAGTACTTACATGCAGAAGAAATGAATATCTAAACTAGAATAATAAAGCAACCCAAAACGAGCCAAGCAATATATGAAATGATAATAACAGAACCTTTGAAGGACCCTGGACCCACGAAGGATAAAAGACAATGAATCGGCTACATAGAGAAGGCACCCAAACTCTTTGATAAAAATCCTTGAAGAGACATCAATTCATGGAATGTAATGGTTTTAGGATATGCACAAAATGGATTTGTCAAAAATTTCAAGCAAATGCAATTGCAAAGATTTATACCTATAGTTATGTGTGTATATATATGATCCGGTGGATATTTTCATTGAAAAAGGAAGTGTCTCCCATGTCTACCGGCGGATTCAAATTTGTTAGTTGGTTTGTGTTTGTTAACAAACTGTTGTTCAACGGCCTGTGGGATTCGAACACGTAACCTCCTCCGTAACCGTCGGCCGGCTCACCGTTGCACCAAACAATGCTCGCCTAATCATGTTTTGTGACGGGTTTGTTTTGTTATATAAGTGTTGGGATTTGGAGGCTTAAAAACAGCCGCTAGGATTTGAACCCGGAACCGCCGGGGTGTTAAAATTGATTAGCTCCGTTGCACCATGCGAAACATTTGGTGTGTATGTGGCACCGTTTGTCTTTGTTGAATAGTTGAAACCGAATGCTTAAAATTAAAGCAAATCTCTCCAAATTTTAACAAATAATCCTTTTAAGGATTAACCAAAAACCTTCCCAAACAAAATAAGCTCGGGAGTTAAAAAAGTAAGGGGCTTAAATTAAATCAAAAAAATATTAAGGGATTTTTAATATGGATTTATATGTAAAAATGGAGATAGGGGGGATTATTGTGAATTTCTTGGTTAAGGGCCAAATTGGGTTATTTGTATGCATAAAAGGGGAGAGTGTGAGTGAGTTGTTTACGGAGAATTTTTAGACTTTTCAAGTTGAGAAAATACAGGTGACATAGTGGAGAACAGGTGATACGAAAGAGGGAACTTGTGGAGATTTTTGAGCCATTTTCGTACGATGGAGTATTGTTATGTTGCCGAAGTGCTTGAAGAGATGGTCTTGGTGCAATTGTAATTCTATTTTTGGAGATTAATCGGATCAGTCTCACTCTATTGGAGTGGACCCGGAGATGTAGTCACGTTTGTGGCGAACTCCGTAATCAAACTCTATTTGCATCTCTTTCTCTATTCTTCTCTCACATTCTGTTGGCATCTCTTTGTTATTTCCTATTACCTTAATTATTTCTATGAGTTAATTTTGTTCCGATTAACTTGGATATATCTTTGTAAAAGTTAAGCATTCAATTCTACAATTTAGTCTAGATCCTAATCAGATCAAGTGGTATCAGAGCTCAGTTGACTATTATTGCAGTTGTTTTCTTGAATGCTAACGAGATCCAGGATTCAGAAGGGCGAAGGCAAGCTTGAAGACTTTAATCCTGAGATCGGGAAGCGAAGAAGTTTTTTGAAGATGTCTGTGTTTGGAATGGAGGTTCTTGAAGAAATTAGTGAGCAGGAATTCCGAAGAGCATTCCTCGAGATGAAGGCTAAGGTGGACATTCTTTTCCAAGAAAGACAAGAATGGAAGGAATGTGAAGGAGGTTCGTCGAAGAAAGATGTTCGTGAAGACAAGAAAGGGAAACAACATGGAGATGGTGGCAAGCAACTAGATCACCCCTTTTCTCCTTCTCCTCCCTCTTCTCCATCTTCTCCTCATTCTACTTCTTTTAATCCTTTCAAGAGTGGGCATAAGCCTAAAATTAAATTGGATGTAAAATTTGACTTGCCTAAGTATTGTGGTGAACTTAATGTTGAAAAATTGGATGATTGGATTCAACAAGTTGAAGTCTATTGTAGAGTCCAGAACCTATTAGATGATGTTGATAGGATCCAATTAGCTACTCTTCAGTTAGGAGGTACAGCTTTAACCTGGTGGGAGAGTAAGACTAAGGCAGAAATTTCACAACATGGTAGAGTCAGTTTAACTTGGGCAGAATTTATTAATGCTCTTAAAAAGCAATTCTATCCCTTAGGCCATATGCAACAGTTAATGATGGATTGGCAAATGTTTAGGCAAGGGAAGGGTCAATCTGTCCAGGAGTACACCCATGAATTTAGAAAAAGGGCTATTGCTTTGAATGTTCCTTTGTACACCCAGGACACTTTGTTAAAGTACATAGGAGGTCTTCATTCATATCTTAGACATTCCATTTTGGTATTGAACCCTTGCAATTTGGATGAAGTGTCTGTTCAAGCTACCCACTTAGAGTCAAGGGGTAAAGGATCTTTTATTGATAAGTTTGATAATGATGTAAAGAAATATTCTAAGGTTGTAGAGACAGGGAAAGGAAAGAAGATAGCTATAGTTAAGAAGGATGATAAGTTTGCTTTCTCTCATTGTGATAGGAAGGGTCATGATGAAGAACATTGTTGGCAGTTGCATCCTGAATTGAGGCCTAAGTGGGCTCAGAAATGTAATCAGAAATAGAAAGGTAAGGAGACAGCCGCAAATGTTGTTATGGATCTTGGTTCAGATTCAGATGATGAGACTAAGATAACAGCTATGGGTCTGAAAGGTAAAGCTCCTATTTCTAGTGTTTCTGTTCATAGTTGTGCTTCTACTTCTAAAGTTAATGATTTCTCTGAAGATAAGAAAAGGAATGAGCTGTTTCATTTAAGGGTTGTTGCTAAACAAACTAAAATAGATGCACTCATAGATAGTGGTTCTCAAGTTAACTTAATTTTTGAAAGTGTTGTAAGAAACTTGGGATTAAAAACTACACAGCATAAGAAACCTTATCCACTAGGCTGGATTTGTGAAAATGGTAAGTTGCAAGTAACAAGACAATGCACCTTAAGATTCACAATCACTAGTAAGTTTGTGGATGAAGTATAGTTTGATGTGGTTCCACTGGATATCTGTGGGATAGTGCTTGGTAGCCCTTATTTATATGACAGGAAAGCTATTTTCTACAGGGAAAAGAATCATTATCACTTGTTTAAAGATGACATTCAGTATATTGTACATTCTCACAGGATTAAGACTGATCGTTCTTTTGCAAACACAGGGCAATTAAAGAGGGTAATTAATGCAAGTAAAGAGTTAACTCTTATGTCTGTCAGTACAGGTGGTTCTAAAATTGAACTTGGAGTAGCTAACCAGGGTCAGATGTTGCAGGATGCACCCACAGTACAACATGAGGGAATGATGATTGAAAGCTTTGATGGTTCCTTGGGTAAAAATGCTCATGTTGTAAAGGATCGTTATCTTGTTGATTTGTTCTCTTTCATTTCTGCATTATTGTTCAGCTTGATGCTAGTCAATTTTTGTTGGTTAGTGGCTACGATAGTCGATGTAGAAGCTTATGGAAGTGATAGAATAATGTTTATGTTCAGCAATGTTATTGCAGTCTTCATTGTGCTTATGAGCCAGGTATGCAAATGTACAGAGGATATAGGACAAGTGGGGAGGCCAAGTCCTCACTTAATGTCAAAGTAAATGTCACTTTTGGAGGTCCAAAAGGTCTTCAGTGGGGAGGCTAGATCCAGTGGATATTTTCATTGAAAAAGGAAGTGTCTCCCATGTCTACCGGTGGATTCAAATTTGTTAGTTGGTTTTTGTTTGTTAACAAACTGTTGTTCAACGGCCCGTGGGATTCGAACATGTAACCTCCTCTGTAACCATTGGCCGGCTCACCGTTGCACCAAACAATGCTCGCCTAATCATGTTTTGCGATGGGTTTGTTTTGTTATATAAGTGTTGGGATTTGGAGGCTTAAAAACAGCCGCTAGGATTTGAACCCGGAACCGCTAGGGTGTTAAAACTGATTAGCTCCGTTGCACCATGCGAAACATTTGGTGTGTATGTGGCACCATTTGTCTTTGTTGAATATTTGAAACCGAATGCTTAAAATTAAAGCAGATCTCTCCAAATTTTAACAAATAATCCTTTTAAGGATTAACCAAAAACCTTCCCAAACAAAATAAGCCCGGGAGTTAAAAAAATAAGGGGCTTAAATTAAATCAAAAAAATATTACAGGATTTTTAATATGGATTTATATGTGAAAATGGAGATAGGGGGGATTATTGTGAATCTTTTGGTTAAGGGCCAAATTGGGTTATTTGTATGCATAAAAGGGGAGAGTGTGAGTAAGTTGTTAACGGAGAATTTTTAGACTTTTCAGGTTGAGAAAATATAGGTGACATAGTGGAGAACAGGTGATACGAAAGAGGGAACTTGTGGAGATTTTTGAGCCATTTTCGTACGACGGAGTATTGTTATGCTGCCGAAGTGCTTGAAGAGATGGTCTTGGTGTAATTGTAATTCTATTTTTGGAGATTAATCGGATCGGTCTCACTCTATTGGAGAGGACCCGGAGATGTAGTCACGTTTGTGGCGAACTCCGTAATCAAACTCTGTTTGCATCTCTTTCTCTATTCTTCTCTCACATTTTGTTGGCATCTCTTTGTTATTTCCTATTACCTTAATTATTTCTATGAGTTAATTTTGTTCCGATTAACTTGGATATATCTTTGTAAAAGTTAAGCATTCAATTCTACAATTTAGTCTAGATCCTAATCAGATCAATATATGTATGTATGAGACATATATGTCTCATGTCGTAGTTACAATTATCATGGTAGACATGAGTGGAAATACTAGAAGCATAGAGGAGGCATTTGAACTATTTGACAAATGGCCTCAAAGAGATCTCATTTCATGGAATGAAACGATAGTAGGATGCGTGCAAATACGATTTGTTGAGAAGCCTACAGAAATTTCAAGCAATTGTAATTGGTAGGTGTAATTGGACACCATATGATGGAATGCAATTACCGTAGGATATGCACAAAAATTATTAGCATAATATGATCAGATAAACCAAGACAAGCAGAGGATTCATGAATAACTACTTAGCGAAAATAAGGACAGTTACAAACCAAACTCATACTTTACAACATGAAGAAGAGAATTAATCCAAAAGTTGGTGCAAGACTAGAAAATACTGGTACATGAGTAAAGAGAAATAAGGAATAAAGAAAAGTTACTAAATGAAAACTATTGAGCCATTATTGTTGAAAATAAATAAACACATAACAAACTATAGGTAAATCCTTGAAGTTACCACAAGGATAGATCAAATACGATTTTTCCAGTAGACTATTTGGTAGCAATATAAACCATTTATCTTATGCAATAGTTAGTTACTAATCCAATGTGAATGAAATGTATATACATATGGATATTAATGAATTATTATAAAAACTCAAATCACCAACCAACCAAAGCTTATATTGACACTAACTGTACTCGAAACGATTGTTAAAATCTGAAGATCAAAAGGATTTTTTTGTTTCTACAATTGAATAGTAAGAATGTGGGATGGCTTCAGAACGATCGTTCTTGCACCAACAAGTATTAAGTATTTTTGGATTCTAAACAAATGTTTGTAATAAGGGATTCCAAATTAGGGGATGCAATGATAAACTCCGTCAAGTGATATCCCAACCCTTAGAACAAGTGCTTTATGCATCATAAAGATACTGGGGGAGAGCTATCACGTACTACATCTCACTACTCACAATTTTCATTACAACCACAAATTTATATCATGGTTTGTGTTAGGTCTCAAAAATGCTTGTTTGAAACCACAAGAGGTTGCCAAGCTCTTCATACGTTTTTGGCTAATGTACAAGGCCCAATGGTGAATTTAAACCTTCTTCTCTTCAGACTCTGCCAAACCTAGATGGGTGTACCTATGCAAGTGAGGCAAACTTAGATTGTGTTTCCTACTTGATCAATCTATCCACAATGGAAATTGACAATAGAGAGATGTGATCCTATTTTGGTATAAATTGTATAAGCAATATCAAGGTATAGTTTAATATGTTCAGTTAAAAGATGTGAAATTTGATTTTTGTATAATAAAGCTAATGGATGAGACCAGTACCTTGTTAGGTAAAGTGGATTCAGATGAAAGTCAAAGATGAGTGGCTGATATTTGGCAGAAACTCTAACTGCTTGGCATACTAATATTGGTTTATAACTTGTATAAACATGCAAGAAAGTGATTGAAAAAATCTACTGGAGAAAGAATATGAATCCTAATTATATGATTCTTATTACTGATCCAAATAACACTTCCAGATTACTATGATTGATCAAAAGAAAGTTAATTCATCTTTAAAGAAACCAAATAATCACATCACACAAGTACAAAAAATGTGCATTGATAAATTGAGTATATACTTCATATATTAGCTTAAATAACTAGGAAACATTAAGGTGGAGACAATAAGATAATTGAATAAATTCAACAAAAAATTGATACCAATATGGAGCCACCCAATCAGAGATCTTTCATTAACTTCTTCAAAATTATACTTGCATCATGGTCTTTTGAAATGTAGACATTATATCTATTTCTATTCACCTATTATTTTCTCCTATATCTAATCTAATTGCCTTCGTTTGGTCTTGGTCTCTCTTATTTATACAAGAGGCGACAAGCTTCAGACCAAAAGACATGTCTTTTGATAGCATAGTATGAAACTTGTCAAGGCTGATATCCCCATCATTCTGCATGTATGTCAAGCACTGAGAAACCATCTAATCAAATTCATCTTTCCACCCATCCGCACTTTTCAATTGATTACCCTCTTTATAATCGAAGGGCTAAAAATGTACTTAATGGAGTCAAATGCCATCTTCCTAGTTTCAAATTTCTTCTTCATATCTATTAAGTATTTATGCTCCTCAATTACCCCCTTCACCATTTCCTGAGTAGGACTGAGTCTCGAAGGGGTATCTGGATCCCTTTGTGTTGCCTTGCAGAGAGTAGTTAGAATGTAATAAGTAGGCTGCCACCTTTTTTGGAGTTCCTCAAGGATAGGGGAATTTGTAATTATATGTTCCAAGGCTTTAACCAGATTGCTAAAGCTTTCATGTAGTCCACCCACTTTTCCTTCAGTAGCCCAATTTTATGCTCCAAAATCTTTCTTAGGGTATCCATGATGTGATGCTTGACATCTTCCATATATGTTTCTTTAGCCTATCAATTTCATCTTTCATTTGTTGAATTTTTGGGTCCTTAGCTTGGATAGGTGGGTAATAAACAACTACCTCATCCCACCTCACTATTGTTTCCCGTTGTAACTATTATTTTAACTTTACATTTTGAATAAAAAATCTATTTACTTCATTTACCTCTTCATTGAGATGCATTTACTATCGAATCATAAATTCACATCATTCAAATCTTTTGCATCGAGCTTAATTTCATATTTCAAAGTTGACTAATGTGACTGGCATGCTTTAAATGTCTCAACGGTTGCTTTGTTGTATTACCTTGTGCCACTTTTCACTCCCCTGCAGTACCTTAATACATATTCTTACCTTTCTTTACTATACCGCTCTACTGTGGGCTATCTTTCTCCTTCTTGCAGTATAGCGATGTCCTTTGATTCTCCTTTATTTTCTTACTACTCTACAACACATTTCTTTTGGTTCTCTTGTGGTACTATCGTGTATCCTTCATACATATATCAATATACCACTATACCATAGGATATCTTTTACCTTCTTGCGGTACTGCAGTTTCATTCCAATGTTCTTAGTACATCGCTCTACTACGGGCTATGTTTTAACCCTTTGCAGTATAACGGTGCCTCCCTTTACCATTAATTCTCAGTATACCGCTCTTCTATGGGCTGCTTGTTGATCCCCCGAGGTACACCGGTAAAGGGTATAGTGTTAGCTTCTATTATCGTGATACCACGAGCCATTTTGCAAGAGGCTGTGATAAGGAGGTATGATGTGAGGGTTATATAAGGTAGATAATGAGGTAGCGGTATAGTGGTAAAAGGATGTTTTGGCTCCATGGATGGTAATAAAGTGATTTTATGGAAACGATAGCATGAATTTTGGATGCCAATTGATAAAATCCTTAGAATTTTTTATGGAAATTCTAGTTCCAAGAGCGGCTCTAGTTGGGGATGAGTGATTTACCAATCACTGTAAGAATCCAAAATATCTCTAGGTGCAGACCAAGCCTTTAGAAGATATGAAAATGGATGTGGAGATGGAAATGATGGAGACGGAGATGATCCTATACTACTGTACATGGAAAGAAAATTTTGTTTTTGATGAGGGAATTCTAGGTTTGTCCATGTACTAGCAAGTCCAGCCCCTTTTTGATTTCCTAAACTACTATGCATGGAAAAAAAATGTTTTAAGAGGTTTGTTAAGAATTGTCCATGCACTAGAAATCCTTAATCCTCTGGTACTCCTTAATAAAATAAGTGCTTTAGAAACTGCCCATGTACAGGAAACTCCTATTCTTCACTAGACATGTTTTGCAAAAAATAAGAATCCTCCCCTCCTTTGCCAATGATAACAAAGGGACCTAAGCACAAGGCTTCAAATTTTCGATGCTTTCCCTTCTCCTAACATCTAGCATTCCACATTAACACTAGATCACTCACCTCAAATTTTATATTCTAGGATTTCTTATCAAAAAGGTACTTCATTTGAGATTGCAGCTTTGTATTCTGCTTTTGGGCCATCCTCCTAATTTCATCAAGTTTTGCAAGTTGCTCCATCCTTTCCTCCATTGGTTCTGGAATATCCAAATCTTCCTGCAGAATAAAATTATAAACTAGCAAAATATTTTGCAGTGGAATCTCGGCCTGTGTTCCATATACTAGTTCAAATGGAGATTTTCCAATTGCTTTCTTTATAGTAATTATGTCTGCCCATACGACCATTCTTAACTTTGAGTCCCATGCCTTTTTATTTCCATATGGCATCCTTCTTATAATTTTCAACGGGCTTTTATTACTGGATTATGCCTGACCATTTGCTTGTGGGTGGTAAGGGGCAGCATAAGAAATAGTAATACCATATGTGTTGCAAAAATTCTTGAACTCATCAGACCTGAAACACATCCCATTGTCTATGATCAACTTCACTAGTGTACCAAATCTGGTTATGATATTCTCCATCATAAAATTTATTACCACCTTGCTTGTTACTTGTTTAGTTGGGATTTCCTCCAATCATTTGGTGAAATAATCAGTTGCTACCAATATCCACTTATGTCCAATTGATTTTTCCTATATTTCCCAATAAAATCAATTTCCCATTGATGAAAAGGGGTTTCTACTTGTAAAGGTCTAAGGGGTAGGGCTCCTTGATATTTCAACTTTCCTGAGAATTTCTTGCAAGCTTCACATTTTCTTACATGTGTAAAAGAATCATTAAAAACCTTAGGCTAGTAATAGCCTTCTCTGAGGATTTTATGTGCAATCATTTTGGTAGAGTAATGACCTCCACACACTCCATGCATCTCCCTCAAGACATGTCTAGCCTGTGATTCATCTAGACACAATAATAGCATTCCATCCCTATTTTTCCAAAAGAGATCACCTTCCATAAATACATACTTGGATGCTTGCAACTTTGAAGTCCTCCTCTAGTTATCATTCAATCCTTGAGGGAATTTCATGTGCATGAGATAATACACAATGTTTGTGTACCAAGAAGTATGTTCAATGCTTGTAACTTCCTCCTCTTGATTTTCTACATTACAGATTTGGTTAGCCTCAATGTTTGTTTCTACCATTAGTTTGGCTAAACCATGTCCCCTCACTAACTTGGTAATCTAAATCACCATATTAAATTCTTGGATCTTATTGATCCATCTACATCGCTTCCTTGTCACCTCGGTCTGTACCAAAATATCTTTCACAACTATGTGTGGTACATATGCAACTACCTTAGCTCCAACTAAATATGACCTGAAAGCTTTTGTTGCTTTGACTAATGAAAAAGATTGTTTCTCCATAATATAATATTTAAACTCTAACCCCTAAAATGATTTGCTAAAGAAGGATACAGGCTGCTCATGCCCTTTGTTATTCTTTTGTAACATAACAACTGCTATGGTGTGAAATGAGACAAAAGAGAATATTTGAAAAGGTTTGGTAAAATCAGAAGATTTTAGAATGGGGGGCTTATTTGATGGATATAAAGGCTTCTAGGGCTTCTGCAATCCAATCTATTTTTTCTCCTTTCTTCAGCAGTTTGGATATATGTTTAATGATTTCAGCAAAATTTGATACAAACCTCCTAACAAAATTAATTTTCCCAAAAAATGATTGAATAGCTTTAACAATTTTAGGGATGGGAATTTTGTCTATAGCTTCCACTCTCTTAGGGTCTATTCTAATTCCTTCTTTTGATACAATATGCCCTAAAAGCTTACCCTTTGTGACAAAAAAATGACATTTCTTGGGGTTGAGACTGTAAGTGTGAATAAGGTATAAAGAATAAAACACTTCTTAATGAAACATTGTATCAAAGATCAAGCAATTAATCTACTGAAAGCGTCTCATTGTCTCCTATATTCAAAGATTTATTAAGCTATTGTGCTCTCAGATTTAAATAACACTATAACTATTAAAATGACAATCTAAAGAATGGAATGATATTGATGCAATGATATGAAGCTATATGATAGAACTAGATGATAAAAGAAACTAATTTAGCATGAATTGACATGAAAATTGATAAATGAAGCTATAGGAGGCAGCCATGATATAAAAATTAGAATGTTGGATGCTTGGATTCTAGAGGCTTAATGCTTGAATGCTTGATGCTTTAATTCCTGCAGAGTAAACTTGATAACCTAGGGATCCTTTTCTTGGTTGAATGAGGCTTTATTTATATATTTCCTTGTTGTAGAAATGCACAGGGATGGCAAAGAGAGGCTTGGATTCAATCTGGAGGATTGAATGGTGGGAGATGGAGGAGACTGAGAAGATTTTGGATATTTTCTCTACCCACGAAAACAACAGGCAAGAGAAGAGGAAGGATTGATGGATGAGGATTGAGAGATAAATTTGCATTTTATCTCCAATTCTTCCCATGAAGTTTCAATCAATTAATTTTGACATAAATTAGACATAGGATATCTAATTTGATTTTGAGGAAATAGAGAGGAATATTTCTTATACCTTTATTTAAATATTTTTGATTTATTTAAATTAGCCAAAGAGGGATAAATAATTTAATAGAACAAACTATATAATTTGTTTATTAAATTAAAATGGAAAAATAGGGCAATTAATCAATAAAGTGTTTAATCTTTATTTAATTAATTTAAGATTGACGTGATAGAATAAAATAGGGAAATGATAATTAAATCAAACAAAGTATTTAATTTTGTTTATTTAATTAAGATGAGATAATAGAAGAATTTAGAATAATTGAAATGAGAATGTGAATGTGAACTATATAAATAAAATTCTTATTTATTCAATAGTAGAGGAATTTAGAATAGTTAATCAAATAATTCGTATTTAATTAATCAGATTCTCCAAACCATTTTTTGGTGTATACAGAGACTAATACCATATTCAAGAGCTTTGATGAATATTATCTTCAGGTGTTCTACATTATCTTCTTCCTTTTTGGAATAAGCAGTGAGGTTGTCCCAATACACCACCATTATAGCATTGATTAAATCTGCAAATGCCACATCCATGGCCCTTTGAAAAGTTGCCCCTACATTTGTGAGACCAAATGGCATTCTCACATAAGCATATGTACCCCACGATGTAGTAAATATTGTATTGTATTGCTCAAACTCTTTGAATTTAACCTGGTTATACCCAGAAAACCCATCCATCATTGACAACAACTCACATCATGTTACTTTGTGTAATATTGCTTCCATATTTGGGAGAGGGTAATTATCTTTAAGAGAAGCAACATTTAAATTTCTGAAGTCTACACACAACCTAATATCCCCATTTTTCTTTCTTATTGGGACCAAGTTTGAGACCCATGTGGAATATCTAATCGGCTTGATAATACCTCCATCTCTGATTTTTGCCAGCTCCTCTTGCATTTTAGGCTCCAAAGTTGGGTTGATGGGCCTTTTCTTTTGTTTGAATTATTTTGTGTCTGGTTTTAGTGGAATCTCATGTTGAAATAAATCCTCTCTATAAGCCTTGAGATCCTCATAGGACCATGCAAACACATGTTTGTACTTTCTTAACAATGCAATTAGTATTCTTCTAATTATTGGACTTATTTTCTTTCCAATATACACCTTTTTTGGTGCTAACTCAGTCCCCAGATTGATTTCTTCAATATATTCTCTCTTGATTGGTGTCTATTTCATGAGAGCGATCATTTTGATCATATACCCTTTCTAGTGCCACAAGTCCTTTGGGAAGTTTGTTGATTTTAAGCTGCAAAACTTCTATTCCAAATACAGTCTTTTTCCCATCTACTTCTTCAACAAGGGCATTAAAATTGATCTCCTGAGCTTCATATTGATCAATACAATGGAGAAATTTAATGAGATCAGTTTCATCGTTGAAAACCTACCAACTATAGATATTAGCAAGGATAGTAGGCCTTGTTTTGAATTCAACCTGAGATACTCTAGCCCAGGTGATATCATCTCTTTTTAGGGCTACATTGGCTAGGAATTCCACCATCAAATTTTTTGATCTATCTATCCATTCAATTGAAAAAGCATCAAATAATTCAATTGTATCCCACACACCATTTCTATATTGTTTTAACCTTTTGTTTTTTGTAGTGTATCTTGACCTGACTTGTGAGATGATTAATTCTGAATCTCTGAGAATAGTTAGCAACTTGATCTTATGTTTAACAACCATATTTAAACCAATTAGCAGAGCTTCATACTCTACCACATTATTTGTACACTCAAAAGTCAACAAAAAGGAATAATTGAATGTAATCTCTTTGGGTGAAATAAAGACTACACCAGCTCCATTTCCTTCCTGACTACATGCTCCATCAAAATACATTTTCCACACATGATTGTGTTCATTCTTGGATATATGCCTATCAATTGGGTCAGTGTTTGTTAATTCAAGATGAGAAGGCTCTACTCTAGAGCTCCCTAGATCCACATCATAAAAGCAATTTAGATGTTCTTGAGGAACATAATCCACAATCTAATTTGTTCTTGGCTCTCTATAGAACATAACTTCTTCACCATTAATTAGAATTGTGGCATATGATAAGTCAAACTGTACATTCCCTCCAACTGTTGCAGTCCAGTGTCTTGATAGCAGCATTCCAAAATGAGGTGTATCAATCATATTTATGTATATATTATAAGTTGCTTGTGGATAAGCATCCAGTTTCACCTCTACATATTTTATAATTCCTACCACTGGAACAGGTCTGCTATCCATAGCATAAAATTTTCCACCCGCAATTTCTACCCACATCCCAAGCTGTTTCATAACCCCCACTGGCATGATATTGATAGTAGCCTCTAAATCTATCATACAGTTTCTTACCAGCTTGTTATTTATGAGTAATGTAGTGAAAATGGATCAACTTGTGGAGGATTTATCAATGCATCACCTAAACAAACCTCAGGGACTTTTACCTCTTCTTGCTTATTATTGATCTTAGTAATCCCCTTGTTCTCAAGGTTTGTGTTTTTATCATTCCCACTAGATATTAGCTGAATAACACTATCCCTATACTCTTGAATCTTCATCATTTCAAGTAATGGGATAATTTTTTTTACCTAGGATAAGGCTTGTGTGAAATCAAAAGAGGCACCTTTTGTTCTGATCCTTATTTTGCTCCAATGATTCTCCTTTGTTCTCCTCCTTTTTGTTTTTCTTGTTTGATCAATCTTTTGTTTTTCCTTATGCAACTCTTTGTTTTCTTCCTTATGAACATGCTTTTGTTAATTCTTATCAGGTTGCTTGGTTTTTGTCCTTTTTGAAGCTCCCTATGGTGCTTTCTTATCTTTCACAAATATTCCTCTTGGAACACCTTCATTTTCATTAATTGCTCTATTTCTTAACCAATATTTACTTTTAGCCAGTTCTATTACAGCAATGGTTAATTTTTTAATCTCCTCCTTAGTCGGTCTCCTTCTATTACATTTACCTAATTGATATGGTGTACTAGGGGAACATTGTTCATCATTTCTTTCTTCACGATCAAAAATGATTTGTTGTTCTACCATATGGATATTGTACTTTTGGTGGTCAACATCATACTCATAGCCTCTTTCCTCTGAAGATGAATATCCCTACTCAATGGGATGAAGGGTGTGGGAAATCAAATAAATTGTGTGATATTATTCATTATTGTCCATTGGAATCTCCTCTTTTTGTATTGATTGACCTACAATACAATAGTCAGGGGAACGTGGCAAGTCACAAAATTGACACCAAGGGTTATTGTTTACCATGTACGCTCCTTTTTTCTTCAAAGGATTGTGTGTTTCCTTACTTTTAGGCCTATCCATCACATGCTTTCCATCCTTCCAGTTTTTATTATAAGGCATATCATGCAGCCTATGCCTTTCATTTATGTATGTATTTTCTTGTCTATGCTGAGGATTATTGAAGGGTTGGGGAACCCTAGGATTATCTCTCTTACTAACCATCCCAACAACCTTTCTATTATTTTCAATAGTCAACACTATTTTTTGAGCATCAGCTAAATCCTTAGGGCACCTATTTCTAAGCTCATATCCAGTCTTTGGATCAAATGCTTTTAGATAAATGCTCAATGTTGTAGGATCTGCCAGCTTAGACCCTGGTGGTATCTTGTTATGTAATTTGGATAACTTCCTGTTGAAGTCATAGACTGACTCATTTTGATGTTTTTGGATGCTTATTAGTTCATGCAAGGCAAACTCTGGTGCACATTGGTTCCCATACTATTCAAGAAATTGATCTTGAAACTCTTGAATGGAATCATTAGAGGCTATTGGTAAACTATTAAACCAGTCTCTAGCTTCTTCAGATAATGACATCATCAACAACCTCATCTATATGTCTTCATACTGCACATCCAAGTCTTGAATAAAAGAATTAAAACTTCTCAAATTTTCCTCAACGGTGACTACACTACTTCCTATGAATTTTGGGACAAGACCTCTCCAAATATTGTCCATAGGGTAAGGATATACTTGAAATCCTACCAAATCAAATTGTTTGATCATGGTTGTGTATGGTGGAGGAGGTGGGTTTTGAGGATGCTGGTATTGATATAATGGATTATTATATTGTATGAGGGGTGGTGGCACATATTGTTGGCCATGTGGGGGCATACATTGTTGGCCAGGAGGTGGTTGAGCATTTGGATGTTGTGATGGAGTTTTAGGTGAAACATTTGGAGGTTTGCATTGATTCCTTGAATGATTTTGTTGTGCTTTTGGGGGATTTGAAGGTCTTGTATTATTATTCCCTTGCCTGTGAGGTGGTACATATTTAGGGAGGTTAGCCATCTGAGCATTAATTTGGGCTTTCTTCAACTTCAACTCTTGAAGCTCTTTTATTCCCTGGATCCAGTGTTCACATTCTTCTTTTTTTCTTTCCACTTCTTGTCTTTCATACTCCAATTGTGCATTTATTTCATCCTGAGTCAAAAATCCATAATCTCCTTCAAGGCCTACATCATCAACATGCTCATTTTGATTCCCTTCTATTCCATGATCATGTTCATTTTGTGTCCTTTTTCTTTCAACCTCCAATCCAACCATGAATTCCTCATGTTTCTTAGGGTCTAACTAATAGAAAGGATTCCTCTCTTATTCTAGAGTCTAAGGCTCTCCAGATGAGTTTTTTTCATTTGTTAATGTATCATAGTGGTTATAGGTCTCAAGGTGTGGTTTTGACATTTTGTCTTTATTTGTTAAGCACATTTAATCATACACCTTCTTACCCTTATCAATCTTATGTGTCCATTTAATTTTTTCACTAGGACCTTCTTTTATACAGAGACTCTTGGCCCACAATTTTCATTGCACCAAAAGATCGACCTATTAATGCTTGATACAACTTCCAAAGTTAGCGGATCTACAGGAGGTGGCTAGTCCATGTCACGAATCCCGAGGGGATCACTGACCATCTGCCAACAAACTCCCCCTTAGTGTTACCCAAGGGGATTCGAACCCAACACCTTTGGCTTTGATACCAATTGTTGGCCCATAATTGTTGTTGCACCAAAAGATCGACCTGTTAATGCCTGATACAACTGCTAGAGTTAATGGATACACGAGAGGTGGTTATTCCATGTCATGGATCTTGAGGGGAGTGTTGACCATTTGCCAAAAAAGACCTTCTGCCATGCATTTTGGGGGCTATTGTGATGCTCTGATGTATACTTTACTTAATCAGTTTCAATGCACTTATCTCTTTAGAGTCACCACTCACTTTTTAGAGATGTGAGAAAATTCTATGGTTTCTTGTTCCCAACAAAGTCTTTTGCAAGGTATTGACTCTATGATGAAAGCTTGGATTCAGATTTGACTAACCAATGGAGTCACCAAATTGTTAGGTCTCAAAAACATTGGATTGAAACCACAAGAGGTTTCCAAGCTCTTGATACATTTTTGGCTAACGTACAAGGCCCAATGATGAATTTGAACCTTCTTCTCTCTAGGATCTACCAGACCTAGGTGGGTGTACCTATGCAAGTGAAGAAGACTTAGATTGTGTTTCCTACTTGATCAATCTATCCACAATGGCAATTGAAAATGGAGAGATGTGATCCTAATTTGGTATAAATTGTATAAGCAATATCAAGGTATAATTTAATATGTCCAGTTAATAGATGTGAAATTTGATTTTGGTATAATAAAACTAAAATGAAATGGATGAGACTAGTTCCTTATTGGGTAAAGTAGAGTCGGATGAAAGTCAAAGATGAGTGGCTGATATTTGGTAGAAACTCTAATTGCTTGGCATACTAATATTTGTTTATAACTTGTATAAACATACAAGAAATTGATTGACAAACTCTATTGGAGATAGAATATCAATCCTAATTATATGATTCTTATTACTAATCCAAATAACACTTCCAGATTACTATGATTGATCAAAAGGAATTTAATTCTTCTTTAAAGAAACCAAATAATCACATCACACAATTACAACAAATCTGCATTGATAAATTGAGTATATACTTGATATATCAACTTAAATAAGCAGGAAATATTAAGTTGGAGACAATCAGATAATTGAATAACTTCAAAAAACAATTGATACCAATATGGAGCCACCTAATCAGAGATCTTTCATTAAATTCTTCAAAATTATACTTGCATCATGGTCTTTTGAAATGTAGACATTGTATCTATTTCTATTGGCCTATTATTTTCTCCTATATCTAATCTAATTGCCTTTTTTGGTCTTGGTCTCTCTTATTTATACGAGAGGAAAAAAGATTCAGACCAAAACACATGTCTTTTGATTAAACAACATAACCCTGAGACTAAAGCATAACTGAAAGAAACCAACAACAAACATGTGTGTTAATCCATTAATCTTCGAGTAAAAGCCCATGGTCATCTAAGACCTGCTCAAGGATTTTACTGTATGATATCTTCTTCCTGTAACATATGAAATCACTCTTCATCAGAGCCCAAATATTTCTCCTACCATTTGCTGATTGTTAGGTCATTTGGCCATTTGAATTCTTGTGCAACAGTGAGATTCATGAGGTGACTCTTCCTTCTATTATCAAGCAAGTTCTTGATATCTACCACAAACTTCATGTATCCATTGTCTAGCATGACAATTCCATCAAGCATAGTATGAAACCTGTCAAGGCTGATATCCCCATCATTTTGCATGTATGTCAAGAACTGAGAAACCGTCTAATCAAATTCATCTTTCCACTCATCCACACCTTTCAATTGATTACCCTCTTTGATGATTGAAGGGCTAAAAGTGTACTTAATGGAGTCAAATTCCATCTTCCAAGTTTCAACTTTATTCTTCATATATATTAAGTACTTATGCTCCTCAATTACCCCCTTCACCATTTCTTGAGTAGGTGTGAGTCTCGGAGGGGCATCTGGATCCCTTTGTGTTTCCTTGCAGAGAGTAGTTATAATGTGATAAGTAGGCTATCACCTTTTTTGGAGTTCCTCAAGGATAGGGGAATTTGCAATTATTTGTTCCAAGGCTTTAACCAGATTGCTAAAGCTTTCATGTACTCCACCTACGTTTTCTTTTAGTACCCCAATTCTATGCTCTAATATCTTTCTTAGGGTATCCAGGATGTGACGCTTGACATCTTCCATATTATGTTTCTTTAGCCTATCAATTTCATCTTTCATATGTTGAATTTGTGGGTCCTCAACTTGAATAGGTGGGCAATTAAAAACTACCTCATCCCCATTCATTATTGTTACCTATTGTAACTATTGTTTTAACTTTAGATTTTCAATAAACAATTTATTTACTTCATTTACCTCTCCATCGAGACGCATTAACTCTCAAATCATAAATTCACATCATTCAAATATTTTGCATCAAGCTTAATTTCATATTTTGAGGTTGATTGATGTGACTGGCATGCTTTAAATGTCTGAACAGCTGCTTTACCGCATTACCTCACGCCACTTTTCACTCCCTTGTGGTACCACAATACATATTGTTACCTTTCTTTACTATATCGCTCTACACAGGATAACTTTCTCCTTCTTGCGGTACCATGATGTCCTTTGATTCTCCTTTATTTGCTTACTGGTCTTCCACACATCGCTTTTGGTTCTCTTGTGATACTACAGTGTATCCTTCATACATATATCAATATACTACTATACCGCAGGATATCTTTTACCTTCTTGTGGTACTGCGATTTCATTCCAATGTTCTTCCTTAATACACCGCTCTACCACAGGCTATGTTTTAACCCTCTACGGTATAATGGTACCTTCCTTTACCATTACTCCTCAGTATACTGCTCTACTATTGGCTGGTTGTTGACCCCTCGAGGTACAACGATAAAGGGTATAGTGTTAGCTTCTATTACTGTGATACTACTAGCCATTTTTCAAGAGGTTGCGGTAAGGAGGTATGAGGTGAGGGTTATATAAGGTGGATAATGAGATAGTGGTACGGAGGTAAAAGGCTATTTTGGCTCCATGGATGGTAATAAAGTGATTTTATGGAAATGATAGCATGAATTTTGGATGCCAATTATTAAAATCCTTAAGATTTTTTTATAGAAATTTTGGGTTCAATAGTTTGGAAGAACTTTACTTTAGTTCGTTATCACTTGGTTTGTTCTCTCCTTTTGAAGTAGGGAGGTAGGCCCTCTAAAGATAAAAAATTTAGCAAGGAAGTATGTTCTTAGTTCGATCATCTTTTCTCGCATGAACAAAGAGAGAACACATGCCACATCTTTTTCTCACACTCGTAAAGGGGTTCAATTTTAATCCAAAATGAAAGATGTGGGTGATTTTGCAAAGTGTTAAGAAATGTTTCTATTTCTCAAGGTTGCAAAATGGTGCGAGAGAATTGTTAGAAGATTAATCTTTACTTGGTAAAGGTTATTCTTTAAATGTAATTTGTTATTAACTTGTAGGAATATTCCAAAGGAATCCCTACAAGTCTTTTGTTTTTTTTGTTATCTCACACATGTGTGAGGATGACTTATTTTTAATTCCTTTATTAAGGAATATTTGTACCCACCTCCTTAAGAGGTGACACTTTCCACACACATAGATTAATGGTGGCATCCATTGAGTTGGGAGTTGCATTCTAACTCCTCCTCCTCACCTCTACTTATTGAGGTGTCTCTCCTCTCATTCTTCAAGACTCAAGCAGGCAAGCCAAAGGCTAAAACTCTCTCTCTTTGTATTATTCTTTAGGCATTTTTCCTCCATTCATAATATTGGAGTTTTTTCTTATTTTTTCCCCTTAACAAATTCTTGTGTCTCTCTTGCTTTGGTGGTGCTTGGTTTGGCTACTTAAATCTATTTGGTAATTTCTTTCCTTCAAACAATTTCTCATTCATTAGTACTTTCCATTGCTCTTTTATATTTCCTTTCATGGTATCAGAGCTTGGTATTACTAATATTTTGTGAACTACATTGTTGAAGGTTTACCAGATTTTTAAGCACACCATTGGAGACACTCTCAAAGAGGATAAGAAGAGAAAAGTGTCTAATCTTGGTTGTTTATAGTCTTCTAACCTATTTTTATTATGTAAGAATTTTAGTTTTCTAGTTTCATACTTCAAATAAATTTTTTGCATTTAGTGCATTTTTTTAAGAAACAAGAAAACCCAATAAGGGTATAGCCTATTTTCCAAATTTCAAGCTTTCCTAATCCTCTTATATAGGTTTTTCTAACTATTTTTATTTCTACAAATTACTATTTTTGCTTCTTGTTTGATAGTTGTTTTTCTAACTGTTTTTATTTTGCAAGTTTCTATAGTTGTCCACATTTAAAATATTTTGTATAAATTTTTTCAAGATTTTTGTTCAATATCATTTAAATCTGAAAAAAATCCATTATAATCTACATGCATGTTTTTTTTTTGTGAAAAAATTAGAAACCCTCAAACGAAGGGTTATATTTAAATTTTTTTTTAAATCTGTAATATTTTTTGCAATATCACATTAAATCTCTAAAAAAATCACTATATTTTACATTTTGTAAAAACAAAATGAAATTTTTCTTAGGGATCTAAGCCTAGTTCAAAAATTCTCTTTAGAAAAAGACTAACCTGCCTTTTTGCAAATCTATAAAAAAAATTCTCTATATACTACATGTTATTAATTTACATGTTCAAATTTCTTTATAAAAAATATTTTTACATTGCATGTTCATATGATTTCTTTTCAAGGGTTTGTAGTTCAATTTTTTTTAAAAATTAATTATACTTTTCAAAAAGTCTAGGCCTCTTTTTTTCTTTTCAAAGCTTTTTTAATTAATGAATGTAGCATTAAAAAAAAATCAATTTTTTTTTAACATCTATTTAGCAACCTATGTTGCACCCCTGCAATCTCTACATATTTGTAGCCCTCTCTACTCACAACTCTACTGCCCCACTCATCATGCAACCCGATTTGGAAGCCAAACCCTCGGTCTCTCCTACATTTCACCTTCATTCATCTCATTAAAAAAAAAAACAATCTTCCTACCATCATTTTTTTTTACCTGCCCATTTCCTTTAATCTTTCTTTTCTTAGTTAATTAGTTATTAATAAGTTAACTTTCAACCAATCAAAAACAACCATTTTGTTTGAACAAAAATAAAATGTAATTTTGTAAAGTGAACTTGTAAAATACTTAATTTTATAAATTATGAAAATTATTTTTCATCAATATCATTGGCCAAGAATTTTTGTGTGTTATTGATTGTTTTTCAAGAAAAGTGAAAATGAACTATTTTTTTGTCTATTTTTCAGAAAAGAACTATTCTTTTGTCTATTTTCAGAGATTAATGTAGGGACACAAGAATAGCAGAATTCTTCGTGCACTGTCATATAACCTCTTTTCCCTCTTCTATTGTAACTTTGCAGTTTTGCAAACTGTCAGAATCTGCAGTAAATTTTTCTACAACCTGCTAAATGATTGACTGTAATTTATCTAGAAAAATTCTTGTATTTGGTTCCGATTATTTTTAGTCGGTTTTATGCTTTTTCATTTTATTTTAATGAGGAAAGTTTTAATACAATTTTACATTGCTAAAACCCTTCTATCTGACGTTAGGGTATTTTTACTTTGCATTGGTTATATTGACATGAAGAGGAAGATTTTTCTTGGGAATGCAGTAATAAGAAATAAACAAATCAACATGTCTCCTAAAAATGATGGGTTTCTATTTATTTTTTATGTAATTTTTTTTTAATTTATTATTAAATATTATACGTTTATATGTTTATTTTATTGTGCTTTAAATTTTTATGTATATGTATAATATTTTGAAATGTCTATATTCAAATATTTATTTAAATAAATTCATGAATACAAAGAGATTATATTATACATATTGTTATTTAACAAAACTATTATATAAATTTTATATTTAAATAATTAATATTCAATTTTTTCTTATAGTTATATTATATAATCTTTTCATTTATATTTTATTTAATATAAAATAATTTTTAAAATTATTATGTAAATTTATATTATATTATACATATTATTATGTAGCATAATTATTAGATAAATTTTATATTTATATAATTATCAATTTTTTTCTTCTAATTATATTATACTATCATTTTATTTTATTTTTATTTTGTTTGATATTTATAATATCTTTATAATATTTATAATTTTAATATATATTTTTATAAGATAATTTTTATTATATAATATAATTAAGATAAGATAAATAGTTATTAATATTAATATAAATGCATGCTATCTTTTATTCCATTAATTAGAATATAGGCATACATTATCCTACAATTTATATTATAATGACTTATATATTATTTACATAATTTAAATAAAAATTAACATTAATATAACATTTTTAAATGATTATGTTAATATACTAATTAACAAAATTAATATTTAATTTTATTCATATTAACAAAACTTGCTTTTTTTTAATTAAATCTAAAATACTATAAAGACAAGTACTAGCCACTACATGGCACTTGTTTTAATTAATTTTCTATTAATATTAAATTTTAAATTTCATTAATAAGTTTTTTCTTATTTATATTTTTTATTAAGTTTTAAATTTAATATTAATAATTATTAATATTCATTTATTTTCAAGAAATTTAAATAATTTAAATCAAATTTCAATATATTTCAATTTTCTTGGGTATTATTTTAAAATTTATGTTTTTAAAATAAAAACTTAAGTCAATATCATTTTTTTACAAGGGTTTATTTATTTATTTTTCTATGCAATTTAATCTTAAAGAAGGGGTGTATTTTTTAAAAAACTTTAAATTATTCAAAGAGGGCTAATTTTTTTGTTAAGCTTAATTAGTGTTATTTCCTTTCTCAAGTTGTAAAGTATTTATTTTAGGAAAGTTTTTTTGTGCACTTAAATATTTAACAATGTCAACTTTAATTCTTGAAATCAAGTTAAATTATTCTAACTATCACTCTTGGAAGACTCACATTTATTTCATTTTTCAATTTAAACATCTTTTAGATGTTGCTACATATCCTAAATCTAAACCACATTAGTCTACATCCAAAGATGAAATCAAAAAATGGAATCTTAAAAATGAAGAAGCCCTTGGCCTCATAGGTATCTTCATGTCACATGAACTTTATGTTCACATTGATACATGTATAACTGCCTATGAAGCATGGGACAAACACAAAATAATTTATGATAGTTCAAATGAATCAAGAAAAATTCAAATTCAAGATCAACTTGAAGATTTGAGGTATTCTAATTTTAAATCTATGGATGATTATTTATTGAAATTGGATGCTTTAAATAGTTAATTGCATGGTTTAGGAGTAAAATTAGATAATCTTAGATTAATTCATCTTATTCTTAAAAAGTGCCTTCCTAGGCAATTTCAGCAATTCATTACTAATAGTCATTCTTAATTAGTTATTCCTTCTTTAGCTACTCAATTAACTTATGATATTTTTCATGATTTATTAAGATAAGAAGAAGCTAAGTTAATTCAGTTTGGCACTCTTAAGTTTGATGAACATGCTTTTTTGTCTAATCATAAGCAAAATTTTAAACCTCACTCTAAACAACAACATTATAATTCCAAACCTCATTATAATAATGTAAATGATCATAGAGAGTTTAACTCTTTTAAGAGACCAAATTGCACTTATTGTAATAAGGATGGTCATTGGCAAAATACTTGTTTAAAAAAGAAAAATGACAAAAATCCTATGAGTCAAAATAATCAACAGTTTCATAACAATGGTAATCAATCTAGACATGCTTTTACATGTAGCTTTAATGTTTCTAAATCTTATGAATGGGTTATTGATTCATGTGCATCTCAACATGTTACTTCACATAAAAAGTTTATTTTTTAAATAACTTCACAAGTACTTTATTATTGGACTTGATTAACCCAATAATAGTGTACTTGTTTTACTCAATTATATTTGGAATATGAAAAGGGGATATTCATGTAGTCATGAATGCATGAATATCATCTTAATGGATTATTTACTTAATAATGCTTCACCTCATAGTATGCAATTCTCATTTTTCCATCACAATTTTTTTTTAATATTATTTTTTTAATTCAAGGTGGCTTGATTTGTGCCCCTTCATATTTAAATATATTTATGAGATATTTCTATCACACATTGTGAGAAATTAGAATTATCTCTACCTAAGGCTTGATTTATTACAATATTTAAACAAACCTAGTGTTTCCTTCTCATCTACAATTATGTTGTTTTGATAAAAGGATTTATTTTTTATTGGTAGATTTATCTTATCTATATATTTTTGAAAATTAAAATCTCATTGCTGTATTTTCCTTCTTGATGAATTTATTCCATCTATATATGTCTTGCAAATTAATCTCTTTATCCAGTCTCAATGGAGCCTTTACATATATATTTTATGCACTAGTTGCATTTGCAGTAATGTTGCATAGGGAGCCCTATCTATATTGAATCATATATTTATCAAGTCTCATTGGAGGTTTTTTTGGGACCCATGGAAAATATTTCCATCCACTTTAGTGGTATGCACTTACTTATTTAAGATGAACTTAGATCTATTTTCTTAATTGATGGGGATCAAGTTCTTACCTTTTTTGTTTCATTATTTTATTGAATGCATTATGGTTTTCTTAAAAACCATCTTTAGGACCAATTTTTCAAAGTCCTTTATTATTAATCTTGATACAATTTCCCTTTACAATACAATGATGTAGTGAGAGAAAACCTAGATCTATTATTGCTATGTATATTTATTGACATTTTATAATTTGGGCTATGCTTTATTTCTATCTCATGGTTTCATTAGAAGTAAAAATGATCCAAATTTATATATTAAGCATAGTGAAAATGATATTGTGATT
The DNA here is from genome assembly GCA_007115665.2 of Sequoiadendron giganteum. NCBI lineage: Eukaryota > Viridiplantae > Streptophyta > Pinopsida > Cupressales > Cupressaceae > Sequoiadendron > Sequoiadendron giganteum. The sequence goes on from CM021106.1 coordinate 205,644,076, forward strand.
ATTATTTTATCAAGTCTCATTGTTCTACAGAAGCTTAATATAAAGGTAGTAATAATGCATCCAAATAAGCACTATGGTTAAGAAGATTACTTGAAGACTTGGGTCTACCTCAAATGGACCCTACTCCTTTATATTGTGATAATCAAAGTGCTATTTCTTTAGCAAAGAATCCAATTTTTCATGCAAGGACCAAGAACATTTATCTTCAACATCACTTCATTAGAGAGAAAATTGAAGACAAGAAAACTTCTCTTATGTATTGTAAAGGTGAAGATAAAGTGGCAGATATTCTCACTAAAGATCTTTGTAAAGATAAATTTCTCATTCATTCTAAAAATCTTGGATTACAACCCATTGAAGGGTTTGATGTAACCTCCCCAAGTAAAGATTAAGGGGGGATGTTAGAAGATTAATCTTTACTCGGTAAAGGTTATTCTTTAAATTTAATTTTTTATTAACTTGTAGGAATATTCCAAAGGAAACCCTACAAGTTTTTTCTATTTTTTGTCATCTCACACATGTGTGAGGATGAATTATTTTTAATTTCTTTATTAAGGAATATTTGTAACCACCTCCTTAAGAGATGACACTTTGCACACACATAGATGAATGATGGCATCCATTGAGTTGGGAGTTATATTCTAACTCCTCCTTCTCACCTCTACTTATTGAGGTGCCTCTCCTCTCATTCTGCAAGACTCAAGAAAGAAAGCCTAAGGTTGAAACTCTCTCTCTCTCTCTCTCTTTGTATTATTCTTTAGGAATTTTTCCTCCATTCATAATATTGGGGTTTTTTCTTGTTTTTTCCCCTTAACAAATTCTTGTGTCTCTCTTGCTTTGGTGATGCTTGGTTTGGCTAATTCAATCTATTTGGTAATCTCTTTCTTTCAAACAATTTCTCATTCATTAGTACTTTTCATTGCTCTGTTATATTTCCTTTCAATAATTGCATACACATCCAATAACAATGTTGTAAATCAAGAAATAGAAAACACTTGTAAATTTTAACACCTCAAACCAGTCATGAGTTTGTTTTAAGCACCAAATGAAATGTTAAGTTGCCTTGTTCAATTTTAAAGCCCAAAAGACAATGATGATGAGGGTTCAATTTTGGTCTCATTTGAGCAGTCATTTTAAACCCAATTGAAATTTAGTTGTCCTAAGATTGTACCTTTTAAAAGCCAATGGAAATTTAGGGGTCCTAAAACATAAACCAAAGCAGCATATGATGGGTTATAATTTCCCCAAAAGTGTCGAAACACTTGTTACAATTATAAGATTTAAAGACAAGAATTCTTTTTCTTAAATTATGTGCTTCATGCTCCTCTTCAAACCTACAATCCATGTTCCAAATGCTAGATTAAATCAAGAAAGCAAGAAGATGTGAGGGTTAGATAAATGATTAAGCATTAAAACCCTAAAACCTACACCAAGTTGCAATTTTATTTGACTTTAGATGTAAAAATGGAAAATTTAACTCTACCAAAATTGAAAAACACTTATCCCATTACGTAGAGCATGAAATTCTACCCTATTTTTTTTTAAAAGAGCTTCAAAAAAGACCTTTGTATGACCAAGATAAGACCATTTTAAGATAGACTATAAAATCAAGAAAACGATAGCATCGCTATATCAATATAGCGACATTTTTGCATTATGGCAACACTTTTTTCAATTATGGCAATGCCTTTTTGAATTATGGTGATGCTTTTGAAAAAGCATCGCTTTGGTGAATAGTAGCATCTTTGTGGTGAATAAGGGTGTTGCTTTGATGAAAAATAGCATCACTCTAGCACAAAAACCTACAACTCAGATAATTTTTAAGAGAAAATCATCAAAAAAAGTTAGTAAATCCATCCTAGCACCAAAATATGACCAATGGATTAGTACGGGTTAACCATACTTGATCCATGAGGAATAAAAGTGTGATTTAGCCAATAAACCTCAGTCCCAATAAAATCATTCAATGTAAATTGATGTGGAAGCCATTAAAACTTAACATGTTAAACTAAAAAATCTTTTGAAATACCTACTCTAATCCATTGAAACTTATTCTATGGAGGGATTGGTGTTGTGTTGATGTGAAACGACGACCCTTTCCTAATCCTATGGGTAAATGAGCTTATTCCAATCAATTTTATTGAAGAAAACTGATGGAGCCGCTTTGATATGTGTATGAAAACATGATTTAAAGCTAAATTAGCATGATGCAAGAAAATTAAACATGATTTTATGCTAAAAATGAACTAAGTATGCAATTGCTAAGCTAGTCTAAGCTAATTCTAAGATAAAAGATTCAAACCATAATTTATAAAGAAGCTAAGATGGATACATGGAATCCATTAATGGAAGCTTAAAGCTAATATTCTACTAAAAATGAACTAAAACAAGCTTAAAGTGAGTAAAGTATGAGTGTGAATGCAAGTGAATTCAAAAACATAAGTTTGCAATTGAAACATGGATGAGATTCAATAGCATAAGTTTTCTCTAAAAAAGATGGATGAGATTCAATAGCATAAGTTTTCTCTAAAAAAGATGGATGAGATTCAATAGCATAATTTTTCTCTAAAAAATATGGATCCATTTTTCTCCAAATAGGGTTCTATTTATAGAAGAGAAAATGAGAAATGGAGGGTTGAGAATAAAAATATTAATCAACGGTCAAGGATGAAAGGAAGAAGAGGCATGGATCATGGATTCTCATCAACATATGGGAATGCGAGATGAGAATTAATCAAGGGCTCACATTTGTTCCAAACAAATGCACTTTTGACCTACACACACAAGTCACAAGGTGACTTGCTCAAAAGGTTTCAAGATAACTTGTAATTGAAGTCAAGTGAGTATATCCCTTTCTTAAATGATTAGAGGAGAGATAATATTCCCTTTGGAATATTCTCATGGATGAGGAAAAGGTTAATTTACAAATTAAAACAAAGTTTTAATTGTGCAAAAAAAGGGGATAAGGAATATTCCATGGGAATATTCCCCTTTAGAGGAAAATTAGATTAACTGTTAATTAAACAAGGCTTAATCACACAATTAGGGGTATCTAGATGAATAAAGTGATTTCCATTAAATTAAATGATTTAATGAATGGGAAAAGGGGGAGATGAAATTTAATTAAATAACTTAGGGTTATTTAATTAAATAAGATGACTTAGGGAATTAAATTAAATAGTTTGACTTATTTAATTTAACAAGATGAAATGTTAGCATGAAAGGAGGTGAATTAACTTGATTTGATGAATTAGGTTAATAGATGCAAATAAGGCATTAAATTAAATAATTAGGCTTATTTAATTAAACAAGCAAAAAAAGGATGGGTTTGAGGATGAAATGATGTTAGCTAGCCAATGTGATCCATTGAGACATTTTTAGGTGTCTACATTTTTCCCCTCTTTGAAGCAATGTACTCGTTGCATTGGTTCAAAGACTGATGTGAATTTTGATGTTGATTTTGATACTGATGATGATGCAAAAATGAATATCAATGATCTCTTTGAGATGTTGATAGCCAAGCTGAATTTGATTGATCTGATTGATTGAATGATAAATTTTTTGAGGATTCACAAAAATGCAAGGATTGTGTTAAATAACATGAAGATTCGTAGGGAAATATATATCCCAATGATGATTGATTTTATAGATTGATCAAGATTTGCTAGCAAGGATAGAAATAAAAAAAATTAGATGATTTGATATCAATATGATCAAAAGATGGTTGGTTTCACCCTCGAGAGATTGATCAGAGAATAAAGTGTTTTGATTGAGCTCACGATAGGTGAAAATAAGACTTATGCTTGAAATGATTGAGATTTCAAGTTGATTTTGAATCAAAGAGCTCCAAATTTTCATATTGTTGAGCTGAAGATGATATAGATGCCCCACTGTGCCCCAGCAGAAGAGGGATTTCTAGTAAAGAGGATGAAAAATAGTTCCTAGAAAGCTCAGATGTTGATGTTGATGTAGACAGATTTCATGATGTATAGAAAATCATTGGCTATGGGTAGCCTCATGTATATGTCGATGTAGATCACATAGATTTTATGCTTGCATAGAATTGTTAGTAAAGATAGAAGAATAAGAATAATAAGATGAATGGATTTGACCATTGATTTCAAGATTGATTTACAAGTCCAACAAGTCCATGATCCACTAAGACTTTATTAGAGATGGTGATGATAAATGTAGAATGAGGATGAATGTTTTATGATGAGTTGCTCACATTTTGGGATTGGAATTTTTTGTTGTTCCTTATTGTTTGATATAACACATAGACACGATGCATCAAGGTATTGATAACCAAGATGGAATTGTATCTAGTGTAATGGAATTTGACTCTGCAAACAAATAGGATAGTTCTTATTCATATCTTGACATACATAAACCTCATTGGAATGTAAGTTGGAAGCTTAAAATACATTGGACCAAAGCATACACAATAGTTAACAATTTACTCCAAACAACCTCCCTATACACAACTAAGCAAGTATGCGCCAAGATTATTTTACAAGAATATCCACAAGGATAGAAAATTAAAGATAATGATTGATGCCCCATTCCTTTCTCTCTAAATAATTTTGATAGACATCATCGAGAGGTCCTTGGAATGGGTCATTAAGATAGATCATAAGAAAAGATCAAAGATAAACAGTTAGTGCTATCTATATCACTTGCCATCTTTAAATTTAGCTAAGATGATGTATGATATTGATGCCCATTGTAAGAAGGATACATTCTAGGACATGTTGATTATATGGTTTTTTGATGTTAGGATGGTGATGAGATCTATGATAAGTCGTTGATATAAACTTCACTAATGTATTTACCTATGATCTAGACTTTAGATTTTGACAATTAAGTTCTCACTTTATGACTTGTTATACTTGCTTTCTATTTGCTTTGCCAAAGGTTGAAGGTGATGCATGATTTATTATGGGTGAAGGTTTATTGCGAGCAAGAGTGAGATGGGATGGATGGTTTTGGATTTTCTAGAATATTTCAATGTTTCGGTATTTTAAAGATGTTTTGAGGTTGTTTTTGGTCTTTTTGAAAGTTTATGTGAATGTTTTGGTTTTTGATTATTTGAGGTTGTTTAGGGTTTTCTCAAAGATATTTGAGGTCTTTTAGGTCTTTTTAATGTTTTATAATGTTTTTGGTATTTTTTGAATATTTGAATGTTTTGCAATTTTTTGATATTTGGATATTTTAGGAGTTTTTTGAATATTTGAATGTTTTGGAGGTTTTTGAGTTTTTGACCAAGAACCTAACTTAAAAAACTATCCTAGGGGTCTCGGGAGTAGATCAAAGATAATACTTGCCTACATTATACATGCAAAGACCACATAGTGTAGTGCTTACTGTGTTACTGTTACTCATATGATTCTTTTCTATGGATAGCCAATACTGTTTAGACATTGTTTATGTTTGTTGCATGCTTGAGACTACAATTGTGATTTTTTCACCTATTTGACTGGTGTGTTTTTTTTGGATTCTCATGATACTATTTTTATGATGTTGATGATTTAATGGTGCATGGTGTTCGTCCTTACCTAGTTATATGGTATTGTGTGGTTACATAAATTGATTAATGTTCGCTTCATGATATTTATGATGATGTGTTCTTGTTTGAGAGTCGGGTGAGAGGGACGATGTTGCATCATTCATCGATGAGCACCCTGCTATACTGCAATTCTCTCTCAGGATGTGTTTAGCATTAGATTTATATGTTGTTTCAACACTTGGTTTTATGTAGAACTGTAGGTACTAGGCACCAACTCCACCCGCACTGTTAGGTCTGAGTGTGCCGAACATACCCAATGGATATGACATGGTTTAGGGATTTGACAAGAAAGTATCCTCATTCATGTTTGTCGTCCCGTCGCTGTTTGATGATGGCATCCATTAGTACCCTATTTTGTTTGGTATCATTTTGTCTTATGTCATTCATTTTAAGTGTTAATTTTAATATGTTAATTGTTTATTTTTGATGCATTATCATTATTTAGTGATGGTTATTATTAATTTTGGAATTGATTTAATTAAGCATTAAATTTAATTAGTAAAGTGATTTGTGCAATTACCAAGAATTTAATTAAATATTAAATTAGTTTGAAAATTTTAAATTATGTTTTTAGAATTAAAAGAATATTATTTTAATTGTCGATACTAAATTTTTCTTAGTTATAAATAGAAAAAAATAAAATTTAATTGTAGCTTTGTTAAATTATTAATCAGCAACTAACTAATATTATTTATTTAATTAAATAATATTGTTTATTTAATTAAATAATACTGTTTATTTAATTAAATAGTATTATTTATTTAATTGTTATTAAGGATTAATTCAAAAATAAATATCTTGTTAATTACTTCATTCAGTAAATTCTAAAATATATAAAAAATATATTTATATTTAAAAGAATTCTCAAGATCCAAATGGTTGATTTAATTGAATAATGTGGTGTTATGTTTACCCGATAAAGTATTAAAAATAAATAAAATGAAGGTGAAATTAACTAAAAAAATGAAAAATTATTAAATTTAAAAGCTTGGTGGTGGTAGGTTTATGTTTTTTCTAAATGCAAAAATTACCCAATAGGTGATTAAATGGGAGAACGAGGAATTGACGAGTGGAAAATAAATTTTGGTGTATTTCCCATTTGCTCCTTAGTTTCTCGAAAATCAATAAAGACTCTTCCTTGATTTATTTTGGGGGATTTGGGTAAAAAGGCATCATACGGAGAAGAAAAATAAAGATTTGGAGCTCAAAAAATCTACCTGGGTAAAAGGTGAATGGAATATTATAGTTGAAAGAAATTTTGAAATGGTGTTCACCAATTTTTGTTGCCATGGGAAGAACTTCATGTTGGTTTTTTTTGTTTTTTTTCCATTATTCCATTGATTTGTATGATAATATCTTGTGTAAACAATTTGGTTTTATATGCATTTGAGGATTTCATTTTTTTTGTGTTGTCACCACTTAATTCCCTTGTGGGATAAATTTTCAATTTCATTTCAATCATGATTGCCTATATTTAGATTTCACATTTTTTTGTTTAATAATATATATGTGTGTGTGTGTGTGTATACGACTACTGCTTGCATAGCTATTCATTGCATAATAAATACATTCGTTTATTTATATGTATATTTGAATACTTCTATGTAAATTTAAACAGAGTTATATTTAAATGAATATCAATATATATATTTACCTCACCCCATTTAATCATATAGAATCGTATTTGTAGTGCCTCTCATGTTCTGATACTTTGATACTACTTTGGTGTGTGTGTTTGTTTCAGTGTGATTTATGGTTATGTTCTGATGCATACTTGATACTCTATTAGACATATTTTCTACCATGTGTCGAGCGTGGCAGATAGTTATGTTTATTTTCTTACAAGAGTTGGACTTATGTGTGGGATACTTATGTTATGATGATGTTACTATGTGAGTTATATTGATGATGTGATACTTAGATTTTGTTTACTGTATTTGATTCAGGTGAAGGAGATGGGGTGGCATTGCTCATCTGTGATCGCCCTGCCTCACCGTAACTCTCCTTCACAATGTTTTTGACTATGAGTTATATGCATATGTATATGTTGTTTGAAGTTTGGTGTTATGCAGGAATGTAGGTACCGGGTGCTGACTCCACCCGCATTGTCGAGTCTAAGCACACCCTACATACCCAATGGTTTGAGGTGGTTAGGGATTTGGTAAGAAAGTACCCCTGTCTATGTCAGTGGTTGGCCTAGTGGTTATTCATGTCTTATCCATACTTCATTCGTGTGGGTATGGTTTTAAATTAAGTCATTTTATTTCATGAGCTTTATAAGTTGTGTTAATGGCTTTGACTAGTGCTTTATGATTTTAATTTAAATACTATTCTATCATGCAAAATATTAATTAATTAAATGTTCAATGTTGTTAATAATATCAATACTTTTGGAAAATTCTTGTGTACATTAGCACTTTTATTATTATTGTAAAATGTGAGTTATCTTTTAATTCAAATAAATAAATATATTAAGTTTTATGGATTATTTTAAAATAAATCTATGGAAATTATTATCATTAGATGATAATTTAATAATATATTTTAAGCTTAAATTATGACTAAGTTGAAATAATGTTTTAGTTAATATTATTTAATTGATTATTTTCAAAAGTCAATTTTATTTAAAATGAAATTTAATATTAAAAATGCATAATTGGTGAAAATTAATTAAGGAAGATGCTTCTTTCGAAAATGGAAAATTGAAAGAATTTTGTGTTAAGTGGCAATTGCTTGGGAAATTGTCAGAAAATTAATGGCAATTTATGACTTTTCCTTTTTGAAAATCTATATCTCCAAATAAGTGGTTTTTCAAAAAAGCAAGAGAGAGGAAAAAAAGAAAAATGAAAATTCTTGTTTGCAACTCAAAAAAATTGGTGAAAATTTTGTAAGGATTAAATCCTTTGTGTTGTTTTCGTCAAAATTTATAGAGGAGATTAGATTTTGGTTGTATTGGGATTTGTTTTTCAATATGTGTTGTTGGGGTTTCGAATCTCTAGATATCGAAAGGTTGCAGCTATCTGGAATTGTGCAACGAGGCATTTTGTCCTCAAATCAAATTTAGCGAAGGACTCCGGGTAATTTCAATTCTGTAAATCGATCTTTGTGAATTTTTGTTAAAAAAAAAGAGAAGAATTTATGTTTGAAAGAGAAAATATGCTTTATGTGAATGTTTGGGAAATCCTATTCTCTATAATTAGATTTATCTGTCTGTAGATTCCTCCTTCCTCTCTGTATTTTTTTATCCTGGATTCTCATTGTGAATAATCAAAATTCCATCCCCTCTATCTATTGTATCTTCTTAGCTATAAACCTCTAAACTTCTCTTCCTATCTGAGAATTCTCTCTTTCCCTATATTTTCCATTTTGTCTATATTTGTTTGAAGGATTTCGTTTGTTGGGGCTATGCCCAATTTATCCTATGATTATTCTGATGTTTTCAAATATATATGTATATATATATATATATATATATATATATCTGTGATTTTAGTATGGCATAAAAAAATAAAATTGATTGGCGAAATTTCTCTATTGTTGGGCCTGTATTTTTTTTGGAGTCGCTATTTTTTTGTTTCGTGTGGGGGTGGGGAGTTTATCCCCCATCGCTCCCGCCATTCATGGAGGGAGTGTTGCCGATGGCAATGTCCTCCATGAATATGTGGAGGGAGTGTTGGTAAAGGCAACACTACCCCCATCCTTGGAGTGGGTGGTCAGCTGTGTAAACAGTCTAGTGCCCCTAATAAGCTTCTTTCGATGTTGTTTAAAACTGATGTGACTTCAAATTTATTTATTATGTGGCTCGATTATATATATATGAATGTTTCTAAAGTTTGGCATTTTTTTTTTTAAATTATTATGGTTGGAAGTTTATATATATGTATATGTATATGTATATGTATATGTATATGTATATGTATATATATGCATATGTATATGTATATATATATATATATATATATATATATGCATATATATACTCTGTGGAATTGGAATATTCAATATATTAATGTATTTTATTTGAAGTAGCATTAGATGAATTAATATTTACTTATTTAGGTATGTATACATATATGTATATATATATATGTATATATATGTATGCATATATTATATATACATGAAATGAGAATAAATAATTGAAAGGTGGAAATAAGTTTTATTCTAGAATTTTTTTAAATATGATGAGAAAAATGCTATTATTTAAATCCTGATTGAAAATGTCTTTTTAATTAATCTGTATTTGGAAATAGAAAAAAATGTATTTTGAAATATATTGTAGATTCTGATTTCATTATCATTATAGTCTAACTGTATTTTGAAATATCAGAATAGTTGTTGAAAAACTAAGTATTGTAATTAGATTCTGAACTTAGTAAATTAATGTATTAGATCTATTTTTTTTTTAAAGATTAGATTTTCATTATCTTAGAATATTCAATTTTTAGAATAATCTATGGGGAAAAGATTTTTAAACCAGAAAATAATTATATAGTTAAAGAATTGAAATAAATGAGTGATTTATAATTTGTTTTAATAAATTAAGTTAATGTCTTTAATTTTAATAAGTTTATTTTTGTTATGTTTAAATAATCATGGAATTGTCATTGTTGTTCTTTAATTAGATTTTTAACAAGTTTGTAAACTTAGATATTTAATAAATGGATTATTTAAAAGTAGGAAGATATTTAATAAATCGATTATTGTCTTGGGTTAAATAGGAATATTAGTGAATTCTTTAATAGATTAAAATGTGTATTTGACATGATACTTGTGTGATCTATAATTTAAATTCCTTATAGTTAATGATGTGGTGTTATTTAATTGAATGTGACATTTTAGTTTGTTCTTGGGTAGAATTAGCGTTACCTCCAGAGGTTAGGGAAGTGTGAATGCATTTCTATGGTTGCATCTTTTTGGTTTATGTTGTTACCATGTGAGAAATTGTGGGTGGTACCTTATTGTGAGTTAAGATCCTTTTTGGTTGAACATTGTGGTACCCGTTTCTTGGTTTTGTTTTAGGGAAATCATAGGGGAGAGTGGCTCTTCTTGGGGATAGTGTACAAGTGGTCACCCTTAAAAGAGTTTCCCTAATTAAGTGAAAACCTAATTAATTTACCTAGTGGATTGGGTTAGTTATCACATAACAAGATAAAATATACACCTCACCCCTGCCATTAGTGCTTCCAAAGGCTAAGGACCGGTGGGAAGACCAGGTCAGTAAGGTCACTACCTTGTCTTCACGAAAGGTAGGTGGCTCTACACGAGTCACCCTATGGGGTAGCACCTTGAAACAAGATGTCTAGTTAACCATAAATGGAGGAAACTCCTAGATTATAGGTAGTCTAGTGAATCCATATAAGGCCATGCAATGACACTCTCCCATTGTGCCCCTTTGTTTCCCTTGTTCTTGTTTCCTTTGGAGTTATTTTAATTATTGTTGATGCTTATGTTATTTTGTGGGCTTGAGTCTTGGGATGTGAGTCCTTTATGTTTGAGTTTGTGGCCGAGGCTTCTTTCTTATCGACTCCTTGCATGAGGGGTGTTCCTTCGGGTTCACATAGTGAGGTGGAAATGTGCAATGCACCCATTGGGTCCCTAGGTGTGATCGTGGTGCAGATCCATTTGTAGTGATTTCAAAGCTTGCATGGAGAAAATTGTACCTTTGAAGAATTGTCTCATTATTGTACTTTTGTATTATGATTGTACCCTTCCCAATGTTATAAGGGAAGTGGATTTGTAATGTAACTTTGGTTTTTATATTATGTTGTATCTATGGAAATATATTCCACATTTGTAATTTTGAACTCTGAAGATGAATATAATAATATGTGATTTATGTTTATGACTATATATCTTATTCTTGTTGAATGTATGCCATACATATCGTATGTTTTATTCTTGTTTCTTACTTCCACTTTACTTAGTATCATTTATCGTTTAATTGTTGGGTTCATTTACATAACACACCATGTACCCCATAGGATTAGGTTATTGCTTTATGTTATATCTATATTGTATAAATGTTTAATGTTGCAATGTGTAATTGTTGTTTTCAAAAAAAATAAAAAATTGTTATTGTTGTAGTTGTCCTATGGGGTTTGTGTGGCAGGGCGTTATAGTATTTCAATTTGCATGGTTTAATCAAGTTTATAATGCAAATAGATAAAGATTTAAAATAGTTGTATCTATTTCCATGTAAGGTAACATCTCTATTTTTTCTTTTAAAAGTAGAATATTAAGTAAGGGAAAATCACAATTATACATATATATATATATATATGTATGTATATATGTATTTGAGTTGGGATTTTGGTCAATTATCAAAAAATAATGAAATCTAACTTAATTTAGTAAATTTCTAGAGTTAGTTGCTTTCGAGAGTTACTATATCATCATATAATGAATCTATGTATCTATGTATGTTTTATCTAGATAGGTTAATTATCTTCTTGGATATGGGGGTATAAATCAGTATTTAAAATTAGATTAGATTTATTTAAAATTTTATTTATTAGATATGGGTAGTTTCATTATCTTGTAAGTTACTATAATCAGTAATTTATTTTTAAAGTATATTTAAAATTAGCTTAGATTTATTTAAAATTTGATTTATTTGATATGGGTAATTTCATTATCTTGTAAGATACTCTAATCAGTAATTTATTTTTAAAGTACATTTAAAATTAGATTAGATTTATTTAAAATTTGATCTATTAGATATGGATAATTTCATTATCTTGTAAGTTACTGTAATCAGTAATTTATTTTTAAAGTATATTTAAAATTAGATTTATTGCAAAAATTATTTATTTTCAAATGTATTTAAAACTAGATTTATTCTCAAGTACATTTAGAATTAGGATTATTTTCAAGAACATTCAAAATTTAAATTAGATTTAAATACAATTTTATTTAATAATTAAAATTATTTACAAGTTCCTTTACTATTAGATTTGTGATTGTGTATAAATCGTCTATGTTAGATTCTAATTAAATTTATTTAGTTTGAAGTCAACAAAGGTATATGTTATATTTTAATTAAATTTATTTACTTGAAGTAAACGGATGGCTAATGTTATTCTTTAATTAGATTTATTTATTTTGGAGTAAACATATACATATGTATATAGGAATCATAAATTAAGAGAAGCCTAATGGTTTACATGCGGTAGGTTTTCATAGTTCTCTATTTAATTAAATAATTTCAATATAAAGGTGTAAAATAGATGCAAGGATTATGAACTTACAATTAGGAGCTTTAAATTGGGGAAAGGACTTAAATCAAATATTGTAGATTGTAATTACATAGTTCTTGTCTATTTAAAGGATATTGCGATGGAAATTTGCATTTAATTATAGTCAATGATTTAATTACTCTTTACATTATCATTAGTAAAATTGGATTGTGTTTACGTTTAAGCAAATGGAAATTTATAGTTGGCCTTGAACATGTTAGATAGTTAGTTATTTATTTTTAATACTCCTTGGAATTGATTCCTTATGCATGCTAGTGGTTCCATGATTGATCATGTTATTCTCTTATTTATTTTGCCATTGAGGTATTTTTTATGAATAGACATGTTTTTGGATATGTTGGGAACCCATAATGCTTAAGTTACTTTCTTTTAATAGTTACGGGTGGTAGGTTGCTAGGTCTCTAGAGGCAATGAGAAACCTGTTTTGTGTTGAATTTTCCATGATTAGACCTTTGCATTTTCATTGATCGTACCCCTATTTTCAGCTCTTGTGGGTGTACCTTGTTCTATGATTTTTTCCTTTGGTTATGACTATGAGAGAGAATTTTCATGCCTCACATATGTTTTGGGTTCATTATGGTTTTAGTACATTTGTGATTTGGTACACCCCTTGAGGTTGAGAACTTTTTTTTCGATGCTACTAGGGAGGGTGGTTCTTCATGGGGGTCGACACACAAAGGGTAGTCAGGATAACCCATGGAAGATTTGATTAAACAAGTGAAAACCTAATAAAATAAACTAGTGGGTTTGGGGTAGGAACACATTAATTAAGAAAGTAAGATACCTCATCCATGTCGTTAGTGCTTTCACAAAATACAGGTGGGCTGAGAAGGCCATGGTTGGCAAGATCGCTACCTCATCCTCATGAGAGGCTAGTGGTCTCGCATGTGTCACCCTATGGGGCTAGTGTCTAGTGAGAGGCAGTCAAGATAACCATAGATGGGGGTCGATACCTAGTAAGAGGTAGTCAGGATAACCCATGATAGGACTGTGCAATGACACTCTCCCATAGTATCCCTTGCTTTTTCCTTTATATGCCTCTGGAAGCAGTCACTTTGTAAGTAGTCGTTGAGATTGTTGTATGTTATATTTTGGTTGATCTTATAGTTTGGTGTTGTGATCATTTTTCTTGTCTGTCTTGGTCATGGGTCTTTCTTGTCAACTCCTAGCATAGAGTGGGTGGGCCTTTGGGTCCACATGGTTAGGTGGAATGTACTATGCACCCCATTCGGTTCCCAAGTTGTGTTCATGATGAAAAAACATATGTAGAGTTTCTAGAACTTCACTTGGTTGAAGATTGTTCCTCATTTGGTACCTTATTCTTCATTGATGTATCATTCTTGTACTCGATGTAATCTTCCCATTGTTATAAGGGAAGCACTTTGTGATGTACTATTATAACCATGATGTGTTGAATCTATGGAAATATGCTCCATAATTGTATTAAGGAACTATAGACTAAATTGTAATAAAATGTTGTATCGTTTCCTTCTCTTTTGATCATTAATGGTTGTATGTCATCATTATGTAATTTTGTATTTCATTCGCTTTCATTTTGATAAAAAATTAGGTTTCGTAATGCCATTTTGTGTACCTCAGAGGATGTATATGACTTTGTACATGAATAATTGCTTTTCATATGGTGTTTGAACATAATCAATGTATGTAATGTTTCATTTTTTTATTTAAATTTTTTTATTAGTGTGATGTTTCGTTGTCGTTTGGGGTTCACATGGTAGGGCATTACAGTATTGGTATCAGAGCATGGTTATCAAACAATGGGTACTCTAGGTATTTTGAGCCAGCTATGTTAACCTTGTGCTCAACTCTTGAACTCATTGTGTTCCCCCTCTATTGTGGCATAGGATCATGCCTAGGGGTTGGGCTTGTGGCCATGGTAGAGGCTGAGGTGGTGGCCATAGGGACAACCATGAAAGAAATCTTTCATAGAGTTCCCATGAATCAGAATGTGAGGAACATCAGGGGTCTCAAAATCATCTTGGAGGAGGAGGCCCAAATCCAGAATAGTCAGGGATAGATGGTTTGTAGTTAAGGAATTTTTTGGAGAAGGTGCTTGGCCATTTAGGCCCTAGGCCGGAAGGGGAGAAATTTGTGGAGAGAAATGGATAGATCTCCAAGAAGGATCATAGCAGTAGAGAAAGATATCATGGTGGTTGATCACATGAGAGACTTTTTGAGAGCTCGCCCCACCACATTTCATGGTTCGGGAGGAGGACTAGAGGTAGAAAAATGGATAATAGATCTAGATAGGTGCTTTTCTATGTAACCTTCTGGTAGAAATGGTAAGGCGAGGTATGCCATCATGCACCTCAAGGGCTTCGCATCCACTTGGTGGAACTTGGAAGAACAAAAACTACATCTGGACATTAGTGTTGTGACTTGGGAGTTATTTATGGAGATATTTAGGGCCCGTGTCCTCTTAGATCACTGGAGATAGCGTCGAGAAGATGAATTCCATGATTTAAGGAAAATGGTGATGTTCATCGAGCAGTATGAGTAGCGGTTTTATGAGCTAAAACAATATGCAAGAATTTAGAATGATGAAGCAATGTTGGTCCAACATTTTTTTAGGGGCCTAAATGCCCAAGTTAGACGTGGAGTACGGGTCTTCAAACTAAAGAAAATGGAGGTAGTTGTTGAAAAGGCTCGTTTGGTGGAGGAAAATTTGGCCATGGCTTGGGGAGGTCACACAAGTGTGAAAATTGGTAGTGCACATGTGTTTGGTTATGGTTCATGAGGTGGGCAACCTCAAGCTACAAGATCTTCTAGGAGTCATCATGTGCCTTCTAAGGGCGGTCAACAGAAACAACAGTCGCAGCCTAAGCAAAAAAACTCTTAATCTCAGCAGAGTGGTAGAACTTAGTTTAGAAGAGATCGGAGTTGGTATCAATCTCGATAGGACCGTTTTAAGCAGCCTACTTAGAGTTCTCAATCAACCCCCAATCGGGGTAGTTTCCTGTAGTCTAGTGCATCATTGGGTGTCAAAGGCTTTGGTCGGAGTACACATTGTTTCTCCTGTGGTCAATAGGGACATATTGCTAGACAATGTTCACAAAGGAAGACTATAGGTTTTAGTCAGAGACTAGACACTTCCGAGCCAATAATGGGTGATGCGGGTAAATCACGTCGAGTATTTATGGCGGTTGACAACCATCAAGTTGATCATCAAGGCACTATGGTGGAGACATCAGGTGTGTTACAAGGCACTAGCATTTATATTCGCTTTGATTCTAGAGCATCAGATTCATTTATTTCCCCTTTAGTAGTAGAGCATTGTAGACTAGTGGCAACAAGGCAAGGTGTTAAGTGGTAGATCGAATTGGCCTCTGGGGCAAAGGTAGTAGTTGAATTTCTTGTTCCAAGCTGTAGTTTGGAAATTGGGTTGTTGGTGACTATGATGGACCTTTGAATCCTACCTCTAGGCTCCTATGATATCATTTTAGGTATGGATTGGTTGAATGCTCACTAAGCTATAATAGATTTCTGCTACAAGGCTATGCGATGTGTAGATGACTCAAGAAATGAAGTTGATATTGTTGGCATACAGAGACCCATCTCATTACGAATTATTTCTACTATGCAATTGAAGAGTTGTTTTTCGTGTCACTCAGTGACTTAGATTTGGGAGAAAGTAAAGAGGTGTCATTGGATGACTATCCTCTCCTTAAGGATTTTGCAGATGTTTTTCCAAGTGTGACTCTAGGGATGCCACCAAAGCGTGACATCGATTTCAGAATTGATCTTATACCTGGAGCTGAACCTATATCTCGGGCACCATATCAAATGACAACTCAAGAACTTCAGGAGCTCTATTTGTAGTTGGAAGAATTATTAGCAAAAGGGTTCATTCATCCTAGTGTTACCCTATGGGGAGAACCAGTGATATTCATGAAGAAGAAGGATGGTTCCCTTCGTTTGTGCATTGATTACATATAGCTAAACAAAGTGATGGTGAAGAATAGGTACCCTTTGTTGAGAATTGATGACCTATTTGATTAGATGAAGGGGGCTTAGGTATTCTCAAAGATTGATCTTAGGTCGAGATACCATCAATTATGGATAGCCAAAAATGATATTCATAAAACCACATTTCACACTCGGTACGGGAATTATGAATTCACTATTATGCCATTCTGGTTGATTAATGCACCATTAGTTTTCATGAGCCTAATGAATGGAGCCTTCTGAACCTATTTGGATAGATTTTTTCTAGTATTCCTTGATGATATCCTGATTTACTTGAAAACTATCTAGGAGCACGAGGAACACTTAAGACAGGTGTTGCAGTGCCTAAGAGACAATCAATTGTATGCTAATCTGGAAAAATGTGAGTTCTATAAGACTAAAGTGAAATACTTGCAGAACGTCATCTCTGGTGAAGGAATTTCCATGGATCCTTCAAAGATTCAAGCCATCATTGATTGGCTTGTACCCACAAATGTTCCTGAGATTCACAATTATATGGGGTTGGCAAGTTACTATCGACGGTTTGTGCATGGCTTTTTGAGGATTGCACATCCCATCACTACCCTTCAAAGGAAAGGGAAGAAGTTTATTTGGTCAGAATAGTGTCAGTTAGCTTTTGAGACCCTTAAGGAAAATTTGACCACTGCACTGATCCTAGCAATCCCTGATCCAATTAGGGAATTTATGGCATGTAGAGATGCTTCCTTGGAAGGCTTAGGATCCATTTTGATGCAATAAGGTCATGTGATTGCATTTAATTCCCGCAAGCTCAAGGATCATGAGCTGAATTACCCTACACACGATTTGGAGTTAGTCGTTGGTGTTCATGCCCTTGTGTGATGGAGGGAATTTTTATTAGGGAATCAGTTCGAGCTTCATATCGATCATCATAGCTTGCAGTATATCTTTATGTAGCTGAACTTCAATGCCAGGTAGAGGAGATGGATGGAGTTTCTTTGTGAATATGATTTTGAGGTTAAGTACATCTAGGGCAAGGAAAACATCATGGTGGATGCTCAGAGTCGGTGGAGGCATGAGATATTTGTAGTAACTCTTGGTGTGGATTTGAGGAGCCAAAGCCTTGCAGCCCTTCCTACGGATAGCGGGTATCAAGAACTGAAGGCAAAAATTGAGTCAGATAGGGCTCTGGAGGGAAAGTTTGTTGGCCACTCATTGGAATCTGATGGGATTTTGTGGTTTTTGGGTTGCATGTATGTACCTCCTACAGAGGATCTTCGTACCCTAGTGATTTCTGAGGCACATTAGGCTCCCTATTCTGCTCATTCGAGAGTCAAGAAGATGTATGTAGACCTTCATTCACTGTACTTTTGGGCTGGAATGAAGAGAGATATTTCAGATTTTGTGGCGAGATGTTTGGAATTTTAGAGAATTAAGGCAGAACACCAACATCCCATAGGTCTTTTACAACCTCTTCTCATTCATGAATGGAAGTGGGATATTATATCAGTGGAATTTATTGTTAGTTTTCCTATGTCTTCTCATCGGTATGATGCTATCATGGTCACTGTAGATAGGTTGACCAAGGTGGCACATTTCTCTCCTTTCCAATCTTCCTATACTGCTTCCTCTGTAGCCAAAATTTTCATGGAGGACATTGTTCGAATGCATGAAATTCTATGAAGGATTATTTCTAATAGAGATCTTGTGTTCACTTCTACATTGTGGACGTCTTTGCAACATTCTTTAGGAACCCAACTAAATCTTAGTTCTACTTACCATCCTGAAATAGATGGTCAGACTGAGAGGGTCAACCAGGTTCTTAAGGACATGCTTCATATGTATGTGATGGATCAATAGTCATGATGGCAGGACTATTTATATCTGGTGGAGTTTTCTTATAACAATGGTTATCATAGCTCAATTGGCATGGCTCCTTTTTAGGAATTATATGGATGTCCTTGTCAGACCCCTTTGAGTTGGGACCATCTTGAGGATCGATTTCTCCTTGGACCTAAAATGCTTCAATGCATGGAGTAGCAGGTTGCTCACATCAAAGAGCACTTAGTGGTAGCTTAGGATAGGCAAAAGAAGTGTGTTGATGCGCATAAGGTTGACCATCAGTTTTCTGTTGGAGATCAGGTTTTCTTTGTGAGTGCATCTAAGAAAGAGTCCAATCCATTATGAAAAGGCTCTAAGATAGCACCTCATTTTGTGGGACTATTCAAGGTGTTGGAGAGAATTGGCCCCGTTGCTTATCGCCTAGCATTTCTGCCTAGTCTATCGTGCATACACGATGTGTTTCATGTTTCTATACTTAGGCCCTATTATTCATATGTTTCTCATGTGCTTGATTGGAATGCGTTGTAGGTTGATGACGGGAAACTAGCACTCGAGCCCGTCATCATTCTTCAACATAGGAGACTCGTTCTCAATGACAGAGAGATTTTTCAGGTGTGGGTCCAACGGGATCCTAATGATGAGACATTAATGACATGGGAGGATGCATCCAACATTCGAGAGTCTTTTCCCTTTTTGTTTTCTATCTTCCAAGAGTAAGCCTAGATCTAGGGGGAGGATGTAGTGCCTCTCATGTTACTGCTACTCCTATGATACTTTTCTATGGATAGTCGATACTGTTTAGACACTATTTATGTTTGTTGCATGCTCGAGACTACAATGGTGATTGTTTCACCTATTTGACTGGTGTATTTTCTTTGGATGCTCATGATACTATTTTTATGATGTTGATGATATAATGGTGCATGGTTTTCATCCTTATCTATTTATGCGGTATTGTGTGGTTACGTAAATTGATTAATGTCTGCTTCATGATATTTATGATGATGTGTTATTGAGAGTCGGGTGAGAGGGACGGTGTTACATAACTCATCCGTGAGAACCTACTACACTGCAATTCTCTCTCATGATGTGTTTAGCATTAAATTTATTTGTTATTTCAACACTTGGTTTTATGTAGGATTGTAGGTACCGGGCACTGACTCCACCCGCACCATCGGGTTTGAGTGTGCCCAACATATCTAATGGATATGACGTGGTTTAGGGATTTGACAAGAAAGTATCCCCATCCGTGTCTGTCGTCCCATCGTTGTTTGATGATGTCGTCCATCAGTACCCCATTTTGTTTGGTATTGTTTTGTCTTATGTCATTTTTTTAAAGCATTAATTTTAATATGATAATTGTTTGATTCTGATGTGTTATCATTTTATTTTATTTTGTTATTATTAATGTTGGAATTAATTTAATTAAGCATTAAATTTAATTAGTAAAGTGATTTGTGAAATTACCAAGAATTTAATTAAATATTAAATTAGTTTGAAAATTTTAAATTATGTTTGTAGAATTAAAAGAATATTATTCTAAATTTTGATACTTAATTTAATTAATTATAAATAGAAATATATATATATATATTAATTGCAACTTTGTTAAATTTTCAATTAGCAATTAAATAATATTATTTATTTAATTAAATAATATTATTTATTTAATTGTTATTAAGGATTAATTCAAAAATAAATATCCTTTTAATTACTTCATTGGATAAATTCTAAAATATATATAAATATATTTTATATTTAAAAATAATTCTCGAGATCCAAATGGTTGATTTAATTGAATCATGTGGTGTTATGTTTACCCAATAAAGTATTAGAAAAAAAAAAAACCAAAGGTGAAATTAACTACAACAATTGAAAAAATATTAAATTTAAAAGCCTAATGGTGGTTAAATGGGAGAACGAGAAATTTATGGGTGGAAAATGAATTTTGGTGTATTGCCCATTTGTCCCTTAGTTTCTCGAAAATCAATAAAGACTCTTTTTTTGATTTATTTTGGGGGATTTGGGTTGGTGGTTTTTTTAAAATTAGATTAGATTTATTTAAAATTTTATTTATTAGATATGGGTAATTTCATTATCTTGTAAGTTACTGTAATCAGTAATTTATTGTTAAAGTATATTTAAAATTAGATTTATTCTATATGGGTAGTTTCATTATCTTGTAAGTTATTGTAATCAGTAATTTATTTTTAAAGTATATTTAAAATTTGA
Source organism: Sequoiadendron giganteum (assembly GCA_007115665.2). NCBI lineage: Eukaryota > Viridiplantae > Streptophyta > Pinopsida > Cupressales > Cupressaceae > Sequoiadendron > Sequoiadendron giganteum. Next base: position 205,664,920 of record CM021106.1, read on the forward strand.
TTTATTTCAAATTTGATTTATTAGATATGGGTAATTTCATCATCTTGTAAGTTACTCTAATCAGTTATTTATTTTTAAAGTATATTTAAAAATAGATTTATTTCAAATTTGATTTATTTTCAAATGTATTTAAGACTAGATTTATTCTCAAGTACATTTAAAATTAGGATTATTTTCAAGAACATTCAAAATTTAAATTAGATTTAAATACAAGTTTATTTAACAATTAAATTTATTTACAAATTCCTTTACTATTAGATTTGTGATTGCCTATAAATCGTATATGTTCGATTGTAAGTCAACAAAGGTAAATGTTATATTTTAGTTAAATTTATTTACTTGAAGTAAATGAATGAATAATTTTATACTTTAGTTAAATTTATTTATTTTGGAGTAAACATATGCATATGTATATAGGAATCATAAATTAAGAGAAGTCTGATGGTTTACATGCTGTAGGTTTTCATAGTTCTCTATTTAATTAAATAATTTCAATATAAAGTTGTAAAATAGATGCAAGGATTATGAACTTACAATTAGGAGCTTTAAATTGGAGAAAGGACATAAATTAGATATTGTAGACTATAATTACATAGTTCTTATCTATATAAAGGATATTATGATGAAAATGCATTTAATTATAGTCGATGATTTAATTACTCTTTACATTATCATTAGTAAGATTGGATTATGTTTACATTTAAGCAAATGGATTTATATAGTTGACCTTGAACATGTTAGATAGTTAGTTATTTATTTTTAATACTCCTTGGAATTGATTCCTTATGCATTCTAGTGGTTCCATGATTGATCATGTTCATCTCTTGTTTATTTTTCCATTGAGGTAATTTTTATGAATAAACGTAATGCTTAAGTTACTTTCTTTTAATAGTTATGGGTGGTAGGTTGCTATGTCTCTAAAGGCAACAATAATCCTATCTTGTGTTGAATTTTCCATGATTATACCTTTGTCTTTCCATTGATTGTGCCCCTATTTTGATCTCTCGTGTGTGTACCTTTTTCTATGATTTTTTCCTTTGGTTATGACTACGAGTGAGAAGGTTCATGCCTCACATATGTTCAGGGTTCATTATGGTTTTAGTATGTTTGTGATTTGGTACACCCCTTGAGGTTGAGAAGTTTTGTTTTTGATGCTAATAGGGAGGGTGGCTCTTCATGGGGGCTAGTGCACAAAGGGGCAGTCAAGATAACCCATGGAAGAGTTGGTTAAACAAGGGAAAACCTAATAAAATAAACTAGTGGGTTTAGGGTAGGAACACATTAATTAAGATAGTAAGATACCTCATCCATGTCGTTAGTGCTTTCCTAGACTAAGGGTGGGTTGAGAAGGTTGTGGTAGGAAAGATTGCTACCTCATCCTCATGAGAGGCTAGTGGTCCCGCACGTGTCACCCTATGGGGGCAACGCCTAGTGAGAGGCAGTCAGGATAACCATAGATGGGGGTCATCGCCTAGTGAGAGGTAGTTAGGATAACCCATGATAGGACCATGTAATGTCACTCTCCCATAGTATCCCTTTCTTTTTACTTTGTATGCCTCTAGAGGTAGTCACTTTGTAAGTAGTCATTGAGATTGTTGTATGTTATATTTTGGTTGATCTTGTAGTTTGGTCTTGTGTTCGTTTTGCTTGTCTGTCTTGGTCATGAGTCTTTCTTGTCAACTCCTAGCATAGGGGGTGGGCCTTCGGGTTCACATAGTCGAGTGGAAAGTGTTATGCAACCCATTGGCTTCCCAAGTTGTGTTCACGATGCAAAAGCGGATGTAAAATTTGTAGAACTTCATTTGGTTGAAGACTGTTCCTCATTTGGTACCTTATTCTTCATTGATTTATCATTATTGTACTCGATGTACTCTTCCCAAGGTTATAAGGGAAGTGCTTTGTGATGTACTATTGTAACCATGATGTGTTGTATTTGTGGAAATGTGCTCTATAATTGTATTATGGAACTATGGATTGAATTGTAATAAAATGTTGTATTGTTTCCTTCTCTTTTGATCATTAATGGTTGTATGTCATCATTATTTAATTTTGGGCTTCATTTTTTTTCGTTTTGGTGAAAGTTTATGTTTTGTAATGTCATTTCATGTACCGAGAGGATGTAGATGACTTTGTACATGCATAATTTATTTTCATATGGTGTGTGAATTAAATCATTTATGTAATGTTTCATTTTTTTTATAATTTTTTTTATTAGTGCAGTTTTTTTTGTCCTTTGGGGTTCACATGGTGGGGTGTTACACATAGTTCAACCGACTCAACTTATTAACAAGATGAGAAATGCACAGATGATGGAAAGTAAATTTATTATGACAGACTTCTAAGGGACAAACCTAGGGTGTCTCAGGAGCACATCAATGATGGATTTTCCTACATTCAAACTCAGAGACAATGTAGTTCAACAAGGGTACTATTTTTAGATTTTTTGATGTTTGCTGGATTTTTTTGGATTTTGACTTTATAATTTTTTAAATGTTTTTGGATCTTAGTTGTATAGTATTTTGTAAATTTTTTTGGATTTTCTGATGAACGTTTTAAGGAATTTTTTTATCGATGAGATTTTGAGGTAAACGATACCTAGATCATGATGTCAATGTCATGTTATGAGATAAAAGACATGGATCAAGAGTTATTTCAAAAAAAGAGTGTAATAACCTACCCCTAGTGTCTAGCAATGTTTTATAGATTAATGAACAAGACAAGATAGGTAATGTATATGTGGAGAGTTTGATAGGGTTTTAACATGCTAGATATATGCTATTGGACTTCATGGGATAAAATGGTAAAGAGCTTGTCAAAAAATTTCCATGAGTAGAGTTGAAGTACACGCCAAATCTTTGTCAAGATCAAGATAAAGTGGAATATTTGGATGAATTTGTATTGGATGGATGGAGGGAACATTGGATTTATCATGAAAAAGATGAGATGTTTCTATCTGAGAAGGATCATATAGATGCTCAATTCTACTCATGATGCCTATTTTCTAGGTTTTCATCATGGTACTTTCCCAAAGTGCCACCATAGTGGTTTTCACTAGAGGACGATTTTTAGTTGTACTATTTTCTTGATTTTTTGAATATTTTACCCTCATGTTGAACCACCTGGTGGAACTGATGTAGATGCCACTATCATAAAGTTCTAGTGATATCCTTCTTGAAGAAGCTGCTTTTCAAATATACAAGCACTTGAATGCAATTTTGAAGAACTTTGATCTACCTTGTGGATACTATAATTAACCTTGTCTATGTACACACATCGTGATATGGTACCTTCAGAATCCTTATGATGAAGGGTAGCTCCCAACACATGGTCAATGAAAGAATTAGATATTGTGAATGGAGTTTATGGTGTCATGCATGAAGGAATATGAAATGGATTGGTCGATGGTTTGGAACCTTTGACTCTCCAAACATGGGAAGATGAACAATGATGGGTGGGAACAAAGGTTTTCATGGAATTAGGACCAACCACTAGATATACTTTGTTGCTTGCTTGTGAAACTTACTTTTGTATTTGAGGACTCTTTTGATGGATACATCTCCCTTTTTTATTTTTCCCCATAGTTTCATTGACTAATGGAGTTTTGGAGGGATGGTTTTCTTTATTTTTCTTTGGTATCCATTTGTATTTACTTTGTCATTTTTTCTTTATTGCTTCACTTTCTTTGATGATCTTCACCTTCCTTTGATATGAATTCCTCTTTTTACGTTTGTCCCAATTTGTGTATAAGATGTTGGGTGAATTCTAATTCATGATACAACTAGTTGTAGCATTGGCAATGTTTTCATCATAAGGATCCTTCATACCCCATATGTTGATGTTTGTTGTAGACAAGATTTCCCTCAATGTTGTGAAGGTATTATCAATACCTAATCCTTTTCCCTAATAATGTATCCTCTAGTCCATAGCCACTGAATATGACTTTTCATGAACACATGATATTGCTATGGGTTCCCATTGTTCAGAAATACGAACTATTTTCTCTAATTCTATGACATCATTTTTTGTTTATACTGCTTCAAAAGATGTTGGTGTTGATTCAAAATATGTTGATGATGCACAGTCCTATTCATGAATATGAATTATTTGTCTTGATTCTATGACATCATTATCTATTGATATTGCTTCTAAAGATGTTGGTGTTGAATCAAAGGATATCGATGATGCACAATCTTGTTTAGGAATATGAACTATTTTCTTTGATTTTATTGATGTTGTTTCAAAATATGTTGATGATGCACAATCATTGGAAGAATCAAGAATCTCGACCATTGTTTACTCTTGTGCAGGAATATCAAGAGTGGGAGACTCTTTTTTTGGATGAAGAATGTTTATATGTCTTTTAGAAAGAAACATCTCAAGGGTGATATTGGGGACATCTTTGGTGTTTAAAATGGTTTGAAAGATGTCCCTTAACTCTTTGTGAAACTCTATGGATAGGGTTTCTTGATCCTAACTCGATTTGGAGTAACCTTCATTATCCTCAAAAGCCTCCTCTTGAGATTATCCTTGGGTGGATGATATATCATTGGTAAAAGACTCTTTGCAACATTTTGTGGGTATGGATGCAATAAGGGATATTTTTGGCTTGTTTGGAACTTCTTCAACATGCCCAATCATTGAGTCATATGTGGGAGAGATATAACAATCCGATATCCACTTGATTTCATTACGATATAAAATAGTGCTAAAATTGGACTTTATTTTAAAATAGTATCTTGATACGTGTCCTATTTGTCATGTTGTGATAAATAAAAATTTCCCACTGTGGTATCACGAGTATTGTTTACATTTTTTTGAGGTTGATTCCTTTCCTGAATATTTTTATTTGGTATGGTCAGGCATAGGGTTTGTGTAAATTTTTCATATTTTTATTCTTGGATTTTTTATCAACATGAATGTCTCCTTGTTCAATAAGATCTTCTATTAGATTTTTTAGTCTAGCACAATTTTGTGTGTCATGACCTTTGTATCAGTGAAATTCACAAAAATGATCATCTCTATAGCTACGAGGTTTGACTTGTGGCTCTTGATAGATTAAAAAATCTGGGAGTGAGATAAGATTAGACTGTATCAACCTCTTCAACACATACTCCATAGGTTCCCCTAAGGAAGTGAATTTTCATTTAGGAGCACTGTTTGTTCTTTATTGTTCGTGTTAAGTGTTTGTATCATTGATCATTGGATGATTATTTTGCAATGATGTGTATGGTTGTTGTCTATTCATGGGTTCGATGTTTTCTTGTCTAGGAGAAGTTAAGACCACCTTTGCATTAAAAAAACCATCACTAGTAATATTTTTGTTCTTGGCCCAATAGCGGGGCTTGTCATTAAAACTAGTGGATGGGTGGTTGTATTTATACGCTTGTGTGTTTCCTTATGAGATTAGGGCTCTCTTGATGTTAGGGCTCTAGGCACAAGCTCGTCATAAATGTGATGCATTAAATTTTCAAGTGGAATGATAGATCTAGATATAGATTTGATATGATAATGCCTAGTTGTTGTTCATCGGTAATGGTCCACTTTCTCTTACTAGCTCTTTATCTCCACCATTGCAAGAAATTGGTGAAGGATTATCCTTTGTTCTACTTGAGAGTATACAAATATTCTAAGCTTACATCCATGCCAAGATTGAAGAAGTGATCTATGAATTTTTCAATTTCTTGGAAAGTTTTGATGCTTGGAGGAAACTGAGAAAACCAATCCATGGAAGGACCTATTAAACTTCATGGGAAGAGGCACATCAAATAGGATTCATTGTACACAACCTCCATACAGATGATGCTAAACTCATTGATGTGGTCCATCAAACTTCCTCTCCCTTTGAATTTATCAAATTTGGGGATTTCAAAACTAGGAGGGAATGGTACCATTGTGATGTTTTGATCGAATGGATAGGGACATAGTTTCTGTGTATGAGGCTTCCTCATCTTTCCCATTTCAAGGAACATATGTTGGGATGAAGATGGGTTGTGCGTGGGATTATGATATGATGATTTGTTGTATGGTGTGTATGGTGGCATGGGATTTTGTGAAGGTGATTGAGGTGCTGATGTATATGTTCCAAATGTGTTCTGGTTGACTGTGTTTTGTTGAGGGTTATAATATAGACTCTATTTTTGTTGTTGTTGTACGAGAAGTTATTGTTGTTGGGAATACTGTTGAGCTAGTAAGGATTTTTGTTGAGCTTGTTGTTATTTAGCTTATTGTTGCATGACTAAGGCAACTTGTTGGGCTTTTTTTTTTATTTCACTACTAAGGTAGCTTGTTGAGCTTTCTATTTTTGTTGCATTGCTAAGGAAGAAGGTTGTTTTTGTTGTCATACTATGGCTACTTGATGTTTTTGTTTCTATTGTTTTACAACTTTCTCATAATCTTGTTATGTTTGCTATAAAGCTAGGGCATGTTCTTGCAATGTAGGATCAATTGGTTGTTGGGACATCTATGATGGATTGTGTGTTGATGTTTTGAATGGGTTGTGGGTTGGTGATGAGAGGTTGAGGGTTCCCTTGGTTTAACATTCCTTGTAAGATGGTGGATTGAGGTGGAGGAATGTAATTTTGAGGTCCCATTTTATTTTGCATAGTGAAGGGGACTGTGGGGAAAGATGAGGATGGTGTCATTGGATATTGTGATGGTAATGACTCACTAGGACCTTAGGTCAATTGATTAAAATTTTTCCCTTGTCCCATGTATTGAGGATCTCCTTGTGCTAGAGGGGTGGTCAAGGTATTACCTGGGTTGATGGTTTTTGTGACCAAGGGGTTGTTTTGATTTGGGTTGATGATGGATGGGTTTGATGTGGATGGTGGATTGACTTGGGTAGCTTGGGTAACCTCTTTTCAAGGGTTGAGTTTGTGTGAGGGTGTTAACTTTCCCTTGTTGTCCTACTTGAGGCACTTCATTCACATTACCTTGTGTAATGTTAGGCATACTTGGGGTATTTTTGGTGATGGATGATGATGGTTGCAGTCAAAATTTTGAGGTCATTGTGGCATCATGGACTATAAGTGGTTTGAAAAATGTTGGTTTCCAACTTGTGTTTTGGGGAAGGTTGGTGGTTAATGGAATAGTTGTTTTGTGAATACCCAAAGTTGTATTTGTTCCTAGACATGAAGTGAGACCAAGGTTGGTTCCTAGCCTAGCTGCAAGACTAGATGTTAAGGGTTGACTTAGCACAAGGGATGTAGATGAATTCAAGCCTTGTGTCAATGATTGTGTAACAAAAGATGGGGAAATTAGAGCCACATTTTCTATGGCTTTATGTTCCATGATTTCTTCTCTAGTAAGTCCAAATGGGTTGTTTATAACATCTTCAATATCATATGGTCCTGATGGAGATGATGGTTGTTGAGATGGGGTAACTTGACTTCTTAGATCAAATTCTAGAGGATTTGGATTAGTTGAGGTGAATCTAACTTTGGTTTTCTCCATGATTCTCTTGTATTTTGATCTTGTATTTACCATAAATTTGGGTCACTTATGGGAGAGTTGTGTTGATATTTTTAATGTTTAAACTCTCTAGTTGACTCAAATCTAGGTAAAAGAGATTCTCTAAGTCTTTTTGAACAATGATGATAATGGTGGATGAAAAGGTGGATGGTGTGGAGATTTATCTTTGACAACATTTTCTGACAACACTTTTGACTTAAGAGTTTGATGTTTGATGTTTGGATAAAGGATGTTGATGAACTTGATAATCATTAGGGTAGACTCCTGACCTTGAAGATAAACTAGTTCAGAGATGATACCTAACTTGACCAAATGTATGGAAAAGGACACATTTCACATACAAATTATCCAAGTTAGGGGTTGGTTTGATAGATGTTTAAGTCAAAAAGTGTTGGTGTATTAAAAAATATTGTAAAGTTTGGTGAAGTGAAGGATGAAATTTAATGAAGGGGTGGAAGAAATGTTTGACCCAATGTTGACCTAGAGTGAACTTTTATTTTCCAAGACCAAGGTAGTGAGAAAAATTCTATACTTCTAAAGTGATAATACTCCAAGAACTCAATGGTTTTGGAAATAGGACCCAATGATTAAGGGAAAATCAATGATTTTTGAATCAATGTTTGCAATTTTTTCCTTGTATGATAGCGGGCGTGAGGTGAGGTTGTTCAACTGGCATGATCGATCACCAAAATGGTCGTGGGGTTCAATTTTTCAATTTTATCTTGCTTAAGTGAGTTTATTTTACCACAAAAACTTGTCTTGATTAATTTTTCAAACTAAATGTTTATGTCAAAAACATCATAAATTTCACAATGTCCATTTCATGAAAATCATGAGATTAGAGCCATAATTGCCTATGTTATTTTTGGGAAATATGGATTAAGATTAAGTCAAGATATTTAGAAATCGCTAAGGATAGAAACCCTTAGGACAAGTAGTAATATCAAGGCTAATTCAAGAGGTATCCATATTTAATCCAAAGTGTTTGAAATTATGAGGAACATAGTAATTTTATTTTTTTGTAACGTTTTGGAACCAAGCAATGCATCAAATTGACTCACAATTATTGTTTATAAGATTTATATATATTGTTTATAATAAGAATTATAAATTTTGTTTATAATATTCATAAATATTGTTTATAACATTTATAAATATTATTTATAATGCTTGCAAATATTATTTATAATTAGTATTTATTGTTTTTATTTGTCTTATAATTTTACTTCTATACATATTTTTGTATTTTTCTTAACTTTATTTCTCCATTATTGTTATTTTGTTTCTCTTCTTTTGGATCCCTTATTTTTTAACTTTCTCCTAATTTATCTTGTTTATCTTTTTTCTATTCTTTTCCTCATGTTCCTCTCCCTTCTTGAATCTTGTGCATCCTAATCTCCTCTTTATATCCAAGCTTTCTCTACATTCACCCATTTCTCCTATAGTTCTCTTCATCCTAATGATGGATCATGAATTGTGATCCGAACCGTTGATGCAAATAAATTTTACATAGTAAAATCCAAAAAAAAAGCACTCTCATTGAACATGGACTATGGAAATATAATGTTTTTTATGGCTATACTCGATGAATTCTGATGCAGGAGAATCCTTGGTTCTTGGCAATCTTGCATCAACCAAAAATATTTTCATTTAGTTTTGTTCTTGTTCAGTTCAATTTGGTAGATTTGGTATTCCTTCATATTTGCTGACAAGACCCTGTGGATCTATATTTTCATCATGGACATGTTCATTTTCCTTATTCCAAGTTTTCAGCATGATTGGATCTTTTTCTAGCAAGTTATCACTTTTGGATTGAGTGATAGTTTCTAGAAGAGGGAACTGAAACAGTTTCAAGCCTAACGGCTAGTTTGATCTCTTGTGGATCCTTCCCGTAACTTGCAGATCCTTGTGAGGTGGTAAGAATTGTTCTGTGTAGTGTCCCTAACCTTGATTTTAGTTCCACACTTCATCATATGAACCTTCTGAGGATAAATTCGAATTTGAGGCCAACCTATTTCATGCACACGTTACATTTCCTTCATCGAAGATTGTAATGATCTTTGGCCGACCCAGATGATTCTAGATCTACGAATATGATATAAAACTTCTATTAGATCATTAGAATGGAATAAGTTGATTAAGTTGATTAATTTAGATTGATCTGTAATATTTTTGCTTGCATTCAGGATAATATGGGAATATTGTATTTTTGAGCATGTTGTATCAGGCCTATGAGCCGAATCTATAAGCTCAGATGTTATTGGCCAATTGTAATTGATTTTTTTGTTAATGAGAATGTTTGAATCTGCATTTTCTTCCATATTTTGTGTTTCTTCTGTTGTGTGACTCTTGTTGCATGGTTCGAATTTTTCTCTTTGAGGACCCTCCTACCATGACTACACCAAATTCCCACTTGGATTTCTCCAAACACTAAACAATGCAAAAATTTAGAGATTTGGTGACACTGGCTCCCCTCCACATCACACACTTCTAGGGACCACCAAATCTCAAAATCCTTAAAATTCAAAGATCAAAAGGATTTTTCTATTTCTATAATTGAATAGCAGGAATGTGGGATAGATTTAGAATGATCATTCTTGCACCAACAAGTATTAAGGATTTTTTGATTCTAAACAAAGGTTCATAATAAGGGATTCTAGTTTAGGGGGTGCAATGATAAAATCCCTCAAGAGGTCTCCCAATTCTTAGAAAAAGGGATTTACGCATCATAAAGATACTAGGGGAGATATATCATGTATTGCATCCCATTGATCACAATTTTCATTGCAACCACACATTTATTTCATGGTTTGGAAGAACTTGGCTTTAGTTCATTACCGCTTGGGTCATTCCCTCCTTTTGAAGTGGGGAGGAAATCCCTCTAAAGATAAAAATAGCAAGGAAGTACGTTCATATTTCGATCATCTTTTCTCACATGAACAAAGAGAGAACACACACCATGTATTTTTCTCACACTTGCAAAGGGGTTCAGTTTTAATCAAAAATAAAATATGTAGGTGATTTTGCAAACTGTTAAGGAATTTTTTTATTTCTCAAGATCACCAAATGGCATGAGAGAATTACAAACACATCTAATAACAACATTGTAAATCAAAACACTAAAAACATTTGTAAATTTGTATACCTCAAAGCAATGATGAGCTTGTTTTAAGCACCAAATGAAATGTTAAGTTGCCTTGTTCAATTTTAAAGCCCAAAAGACAATGATGAGATGAGGGTTCAATTTTATTCTTGTTTGAGCACTCATTTTAAACACAATTGAAATTTAGTTGTCCTAATATTATAATTTTTAAAACCCAATGGAAATTTAGTGGTCCTAAAACATAAACCAAAGCAGCATATGATGGGTTATAATTTCCCCAAAAGTGTTCAAAGACTTATTACAATTATAATATTTAAAGACAAGAATTCTTTTTCTTCAATTAAGTGCTCCATGCTCCTCTTCAAACCTGCAATCCATGTTCCAAATTTTAGATTAAATCAAGAAAACAAGAAGATCTAAGGGTTAGATAAATGATTAAGCATTAAAACCCTAAAACCTAGTCAAACTTACAATGTGATTTGATTTTAGATGCAAAAATGAAAAATTTAATTCAACCAAAATTGAAAAATATTTATTCCATTATGTAGAGCATGAAATTTTACCCTATTTAAAAAAAAATCTTCGAAAAAGACCTTTGTATGACCAAGATATGACCATTTTAAGATAAACTATAAAAGAAAGAAAATGATAGCATCGCTATATCAATATAGCGACTCTTTTGCATTATGGCAGTGCTTTTTTCAATTATGGCAACACTTTTTTGAATTATGGCAATTCTTTTTCAAAATTGTCACTCTATTGAATAGTAGTGTTGCTCTGGTGAATAAGGGCATCGCTTTGCTAAGAAATAGCATCACCGTAGCCTCCAAAAGCATCACGCTAGCCTATAAACCTTCAACTCATGGAATTTTTAAGATAAAATCATCAAACAAAGTTAGTAAAGCCCTCCTAGTGCTAGAATGTGACCAATGGATTAGTATGGGTTAACCACACTTGATCCAAGAGGAATCAAACTACGATTTAGCCACTAAACCTCAGTTCCAATAAAATCATTCAATGTAAATCGAAGTGGAAGCCATTAAAACATAACATTTTCAACTTTAAAAGCTTTTTAAATACCTATTCTAATCCATTGAAACTTATTCTATTGGGGTATTAGTGTCGTGTTGATGTGAAACAACGACCCTTTCCCAATCCTTTGGGTAAATGAACTTGTTCCAATCAATTTTATTGAAGAAAATTGATGGAACCACTATAAGATGTGTATGAAAACATGATTTAAATCTAAAATAACATGATGTAAGCAAATTAAACATAATTCTATGCTAAAAATGAACTAAGTATGCAATTGTTAAGCTAATCTAAGCTAATCCTAAGCTAAAAGATTCAAACCCTAATTTATAAATAGGATAAGATGGATGCATGGAAGCCATTTATGGAAGCTTAAAACTAATATGCTACTAAAAATGAACTAAAACAAGCTAAAAGTGAGTAAAGTATTAGTGTGAATGCAAGTGAGTTCAACAACATAAGTTTGCAATTGAAAGATGGATGAGATTCAATAGCATAATTTTTCTCTGAAAAATATGGATGAGATTCAACAACATAAGTTTTCTCTGAAAAAGGGATCCATTTGTCTCCAAATAGGGTTCTATTTATAGAAGAGAAAATGAGAAATGGAGGGTTGAGATTGAAAAGATTAATCAATGGTCAAGGATGAAAGGAAGAAGAGGCATGGATCATGGATTCTCATCAATGAATGGGAATGCAAGATGATAATTAATCAAGGGCTCACATTTGTTCCAAACAAATGCACTTTTCACCTGCACACATAGGTCAGAAGGTGACTTGCTAAAAACATTAAAAGATAACTTGTAATTGAAGTCAAATGAGAATATCGCTTTCCTAAATGATTTTAGGAGAGAGAATATTCCCTTTGGAATATTCTCATGGATGAGGAAAAGGTTAATTTGTAAATTAAAACAAAGTTTTAATTGTGCAAAAAAGGGGGATAAGGAATATTCCATGGGAATATTCTACTTTAGAGGAAAATTAGATTAATTGTTAACTAAACAAGGTTTAATCACACAATTAGGGGTTCTTAGAGGAATAAATTGATTTTCATTAAATTAAATGATTTAATGAATGGGAAAAGGGAGAGATGAAATTTAGTTAAATAACTTAGGGTTATTTAATTAAATAAGATGACTTAGGGAATTAAATTAAATAGTTTGATTTATTTAATTTAATGAGATGAAATGTTAGCGTGAAAGGGGGTGAATTAACCTGATTTGATGAATTAGGTTAATAGATGCAAATGAGGCATTTAATTAAATAATTAGGCTTATTTAATGAAACAAGAAAAAAGAGTATGGGTTTGAGGATGAAATGATGTTATTTAGCCAATGTGATTCATCATGACATTTTTAGGTGTCTACATTTTTCCCATCTTTGAATCAATGTACTCATTTCATTAGTTCAAAGATTGATGTTGATTTTGACACTGATGGTGATGTAGAAATGAATATCGATGATCTCTTTGAGATGTTGATAGCCAAGCTAAATTTGATTGATCTTATTGATTGATTGATAACATTATTGATGATTCACAATAATGCAAGGATTGTGTTGAATAACACAAGGATTCATAGGGAAAGATATATCCCGATGATGATTGATTTGATAGATTGATCAAGGCTTCATAGCAAGCCTAGGAACAAAATTTGTTAGATGACTTGATATCAATATGATTGAAATATGGTTGGTTTCCCCCTCGAGGGATTGATTGGATAATAAAGTGTTCCGATCAAGCTCATGATAGGTGAAAATCAGACTTATGCTTGAAATTCTTGAGATTTCAAGTTGCTTTTGAATTAGAGAGCTATAAATTTTCATATAGTTGAGCTTATGATATAGATGCCCCACTATGCCACAACAAAAGAGGGATTTCTAGTAAAGAGGGTGAAAAATAGTTCCTAGAAAGTTGAGATGTTGATGTAGACAGATTTAATGATGTATAGACAATCATTGTCTATAAGTAGCCTCATGTATATGTTGATGTAGATCACATAGATTTGATGCTTAGATAGAATTTTTAGTAAATATAGAAGAATAAGAATAATAATATGAATGGATTTGATAGTTGATTTCAAGATTGATTCAAAATTCCAACAAGTCCATGATCCATTGAGACTTTATTAGAGATGGTGATGATAAATGTAGAATTAGGATGAATGCATGATGATGCATTGCACACATTTTGGGATTAGGATTTTCCATCATTCCTTATTGTTTCATATAACACATAGACACGATGCATCAAGGTATTAATAACTAGGATAGCGTTGTATCTAGTGTAATGGAATTTGACTCTACAAATAGATATGCTAAAATTTCTATGCATACTCCAGATTAATGATTACATACATTCCATAAAGGAAAAATGCATTTAATACATATAGGTTGGGAACCTCAATTAGGACACAAACTGAAAAAGATGCCTCAATGAATTTATGGATCAATTACCTTCAGAACTTCTACACAATTGACACTAACCCAAGCAACCCTTCACATAAAATGAAAGGCCTTGGTTGGTTCAAGAAATATTAATGGTACTTTACAAGAAGTAATTATATGTGGAAACATAACTATATCAATAAAGAGAAATGAATATCTAAACCAGAATAATAAAGCAACAAAAAATGAGCCAAACAGTATATGAAATGATAATAACAAAACCTTTCAAGGACCCTGGACCCATGAAGGATAAAAGACAATGGATCAGCTACATAGAGAAGGAACCCAAACTCTTTGACAAAAATCCTCGAAGAGATGTCAATTCATGGAATGCAATGGTTTCAAGATATGCACAAAATGGATTTTTTGAAACTTTCAAGCAAATGCAATTGGCAGGTGCAAAGTTGTATATGTATAGTTATGTATGTGCGTGTATATATATATATGTATGTATGAGACATATATGTCTCATTCTGTAGTTGTAGTTATCCTAGTAGACATGTTTGGAAATACCAGAAGCTCAAAGGAGGCATTTGAACTATTTGACAAATGACCTCAAAGAGATCTCATCACATGGAATGAAATGATAGGAGGATGCGCGCAAATCAGATTTTTTGATAAGTCTAAAGAAAATTTCAAACAAATATAATTGGTAGGCGTAATTGGATGTCATATCATGGAATGCAATTACTATAGGATATGAAAAAAAGGTATTAGCATAATACGATCAAACAAACCAAGACAGGAAGAGGATTCGTGAATAACTACTTAGCAAAAATAAGGACAATTACAAACCGAACTCATACTTTACAACATCGATAAGAGAATTAATCCAAAAGTTGGTGCAAGACTAGAAAATATCGGTAGATGAGTAAAGAGAAATAATGAATAAATAAAAGTTACTAAATGAAAACTATTGAGCCATTATTGTTGAAAATAAAGAAACACATAACAAAATATAGGCAGATCCTTGAAGTTACCATAAGGATAGATTAAATATGATTTTCCCAGTAGACTATTTGATAGCAATATAAAGTATTTAGCTTATGCAATACTTAGTTACTAATCCAACATGAATGAAATGTATATACATGTAGTGTAGTAAAATGAATACCCTTCCATTTTGACACTTTTTTGGGCCCGCCTTGCTTTATTTATCATTCTTTATGGCTTAATTGGTCCTATTTTGTGTCCACAAGCCCTATGAGTGGAATATTTTTTTGGTTAATCCTGACATTCTCCAATGCATAAATGATTTCCTATTGATTTTGATTGGTGTGTCCCTGATTTTTGGTTCGGACTAAAATTCCACTTAGGTTTTCTTTGTCTCCCCAAGGTCTTAGGACCTTGATTTTGAGGCATCTTAATTGGGGCCATTTTTGGTGTTCATGCCCCAAGTTTCATCACTTTGGACTAAGACACCACCTAGGGCATCTTAGTCCTCCTTGATTCATTTTTGGGATTTAAATTCAAATTCTGGTAGGATTTAGCCTCCTTCATTTAATGAATTCATATGTTAGCTTGGTGTGATATAATTTTTGGATATTAGGCATAGATAAGTATAAATAAAAGGTTCATTCATTCATTTTCAATCCAAAAATTTTGTGAGAGAATTCATCATATCAAATTGAGTTCACAAGAGAATTCAAGAGCAATTCATCAAGCATTTGGAGCCATCATCAATATTCAAGAATCATGTCAAAGGCTATTCTTGCACCATGTATGTTGTTGTGTTAATATTTGTGATGTAGGGTTTTGATTCAAGATGGTACAACCATGATAGGAGGGTCCTCAAAGAGAACAACCTGGACCATGCAGCAAGAGTAACACAACAAAAGCAACATGGAAATTGGAGACAAATGCAAATGCAAACATTCTTATTATCAGAAAATTTGATTACATATATTCAATCACGTCCGGGCTTACATATTTGGTGCATAGGCCTCCTTACAATATGCCCAAAATATAGTGCTCATACATGCGAGTGAAAATCAGATATAAATCGAAATCTATAATATTCTTAATCTACTTGAACTTGATTGATTTCTATCCTAATGATTCATTACAAGATTTATATCATATCCATGGGTCAAGAAACATCCACGTCGGTGAAAGATCATTACAATCTCTGATGAAGTAAACATAACGTGTACAAGAACAAGTTGACCTCAAATTTGAATTTCTTCCATGGTAGATGCACATGATGAAGTGTGGACCTAAAATTAAGGTTGGGGACACTCCATGAAACAAATAGAAACACGCCATGAGGATCTGTAAGCTATGAGAGAGATTCATGATCGATCAAACTAGCTATTAGGTTTGAAATTATTCAGGGGCCAGTTCCAAAAAATATCACTCAATCTGAAAGAGATAAATTTTCAGAAAAAAGATACAATTGAGCTGAAAACTTGGAATAAGGAAAATGAACATGTCCATGATGAAACCATAGATATGCGAGATCTAGTGAGAAAACATGAAGAAACAACAGATCTACCAACTTGAACTGGAAAAGAACTGAACAAGAACAAAAACTGAATGAAATATTTTTTTGGTTGATGCAAGATTGCCAAGAACCATGGATGCTCCTACATCACAAGCAAGAAATAAATTCAAGATCTATCAAGCATTTCAATATCCATATTCAGTGTAGCCATTTCACACAAGTTTGTAGAATTTACAAGGGTTTGGTTAGTTGTAGTATTGCATGTTGTTGATTCACCATTTCCTTCATTATTTCTATTTCATTTCAAGTTTTAATTACCAGTAAGGGTTTTGACCGAGGAAAACCCCCATTCACTAACAATAAACAAGTTTTTCCCCTCTTGCATGTTTGTGATTGAAGATTTAGGTTGAAGACTTGAAGATCATTTGGAGTGCAAAGTTGCAAAGTTTCATTGCAAAGTTGTCATCTTCATCGAAACTCACCTACAAACTAGATTCAAAATTTCTAGAACCTGAGATTAGAGAAGAAGGAAGTATAGACCTTAGACCTCAAGACCACATTCAGAGATTTCAGAAATTCTAGATGGGACTAAGTCACCACCTAGGGCATCTTAGTCCTCCCGAATATATTTTTTAGAAATTCTTTCAAATCCAGTGCTAGCATCCAAAGATTTTGCATCTGCCACAAAAAACAACAACGAGACTAAGACAATAGTAAGGAAATATTTGTCCTTCATAGCATCTTTTGATAGCTTATTTTCATTTTTTAAATCCTTGTTACATCTCTAGACTTCCCAGGTACATACATCTTAATTTCCTATTGCATAATTTCATCATTTTCATCTCTCATTTAGCTTGCATAACTAGGTTTCATGAGTTGAATGTTCAGTTGTCCTTTCCAAGCATTTCCTTGGTGGTGAACCCCAAAGAGCTTAGAGAACCTCCTTCTAGGTCCTCCTTATTGAGAGTTGACTCACCTCGCGAGGGACTCCTAGGACATTATTGAGTGATTTACTGGAGAAAAAGGTAACATAGTACATCATCATCTTCACCATTAGTCATTTTGGTGAACCCGATGTGAAAGGACTGGAAGTTGTACGTAACATAGCTCAAATATTTTGAAAACACCTTCCTTCCACCACTAATGGTGCTCAAGCTTCAAAAAATGTGAAAATCCAGGAAGGAAATCAAACTCCTCCCTCTTCATCCATAAACTCAATTTCCACTTATACCAATCCTCAAGTGACCACCACAATGCAACCAACTAGTAGCATCCTTCCCACCTCAAACATTTCCACTAGTGCTCCTTATAACTATGTGGCATCTAATTTTATATATCCTCTTGTAAGCAATCCATTAACTAGTCCCTCCAACACATACACGCCACCACCATATTCACCTCCATCTCAAACCAAAAAAAATGATCCTATCATTAACCACCTTTTACAAATATTTTCATCCCTTCAACATCAAGTCTCTACCATAAATAAAAATCAAATTTGTCCACCTTCATACTATGCCAAAAGTAAACCATTATCCTTGAGATATTAAGAACTCCAATGCCACAAGGTATAAAGATCCCTAGATTTGAGAAATATGGAGGAAAGGGAGATCCTGCTAATCATGTTAAAGCCTTTACTGATTTATGTAGTTACTTTATCCTTGAGGAAAAACTTTTGGCTAAACTTTTTTCCCGATCCTTGAAAGACATTGCCTTGGACTGGTTTTCTACATTACCAAATAAATCAATTCATTCATTTAATGAAATTTTTGAGGCCTTTATTAACTATTTCCAAGTGCATATGGTTCATGAAATGACATTATCTAATTTAATAAGATGCAAGGAAAATGAGGGTGAAAAAATCATTGAATTTATTTCAAACTACTAATCGCTTTATTCCCAAATTAGTGTGAAGATTCTTGATTCTCACCTTCAAAATATGTTCATAGAAAACTTACAAAGCAAGATCAAAGACAAGCTCACCATGATGAAATTCCCTTCCTTCATGCATTTATGCACTACCCTTTAAGACTATCAAAATTTTGTAGGTAGTAGTGAACCGAAAACCACCTCTAGCCATCCTGAAAAGTTTTAAGCTTCAAACCAAAACACCTACCCACCTTTCAGAAGATAAAATAAAAGTTTTCTTCAACTAAATTCTACCTCTCAATCTACCCAACCAGTTGATACCCAATTCACTGCAATAAAGAAGAGTAATCCTTATATCTTTAAGGATCCGCAAAGATAATTTAACCTCTTATGCGACACACTCCACAACATTATTACCCATCTATTAAACAAAAAAATGCTTACCTTACCTCTCGTCTGACCCCTTGACCCTAGCAAGCCATTACCTTTGAGCTTTGGACATAATGCCTATTGTGCCTATGACCAAAAAAAAGACATGATACATAACATTGCAAGCCATCTTACACATATTGCGCAAGACCTCATTGATTCTAATCATATCCTAATTGGAGGTTTGAATGATAAATGTAATAAGTCTGTAGCTCCTCCCAGCCAAAACTTACAAATCTTCACTAATGCCATGCCCAATCACAATATTACATTTATTAAGGCTAGTGAAACTAAGCCTGATGTGATGAATGTTGACATGGATGATGAGAACATGAACAATAATGAAAAAATTCCTATGGATGATGATGATGAATAGAGTCCAATGGATACTAATGAACAAAGTCCTATAAGTACAGTGATAGGAGTGATTGACATTGAGCCTCGTAAGCCAAAAACCATTGACATTACTTTTTCTTCAGAAGAAAAAATCAAACATGCACCTGATAATCCTCTTTACATAGCTGGTAGAATCAATAACAAGCCCATTCATGGGATTTTAATTGATCCCATCTCTGGAGAGAATGTGATCACAAAATAAATCTTATATGTGCATCAACTTACTCAAGATAGATATGATAAACCAAAAGCATGGATTGAAAAGCATGATGGTTTTTCTCATGATATGATGGGCTCGATCAAACTCCCTTTACAAGTAGGACTAAATAAATTAAATGTATCATTCTTTATCATATCTAATGTGGACTGATTTCATGTGAAGTTAGGCTACAAATTGCTTCCCTCCATGAATACAGTCCCATCCATTTTCAACAAGTGCTTAAAGTTTCTAGTCGACAATGAAATATTCACTGTAAACCATAGTGGCTTTAGAACTCTATCTTCCCATAGAAATTTATCCTTAGATTATTTTGGCCTACACCCATGGAAACTATCAGACCCCATGAAGACTTCCTTTTCTTATCCTACCAAATATTGAAAGAAAAATGAATAGCCAAGCTATCTCTTGAAAAATTACCTCCACCACCTAAAGAAAAAAACATTGAACATTAATCCCTTCCAACAAATGAGACTCGTCCATGAAAAAGGCCAAGAGAAAACTAAAAAAGTCCTAATCCACCTCCTAAGAAAATTTATAAATCCAAAGCGAAAGTGGTTGAAAAACCTTCTATGGTTTCTTTTATTCTTCCTTTACAAGGAGAAAAGGGACCTATGGTTGAAAAACCTGCTCCTACATAAACAAAACTTGAAAATCGTAATAAAATAAATCAAAATACTAGAGAGTGTAGATTTCGATATCATGATATTGCTCAAAAAATGAATGAAGAAAACAACATTGAAAATCAAGATCCAAACTTGACAGAAGCAATAAATGATGAGCCTCCTCCATTACTAGAAAAAATAGATCATATGTATCCAACACAACAAGGACTAGAACCTTTTAAAAATATTATTGTTCATCCTCCTATTGTGGTTAACTTGGATGATGATGAGGAAATAGCTAAAATTGATGAGCAAGTCCATAATGAAATGGATTTGTTATTTTCCTCTTCCATGAGATTAAACGATAAAAAATATGGTGATCCTCCTAAACTGAGTGATTCACCATGTGTTGAACTTGGTGATTATCCTAGTACAACACTTGATGTGATCCCTCTCACTAGTGATTTGCATTCCACATATATTGAACAAGACTAGGATGCAAATGACCTGCTAGATGGTTGATCTACATGTGCTTTGCTAGTCTTTTTTATTTTCTTTGTTTTTTCTTTCATTTGTGTGATTGCATGTGTGTACTGTGATCCTCCATGATTTTTTGTTTGGTTTTTCTCTCTCTATATTCATTCCTCTATTTTTAGCTTCATTCTTCTATATGTCGTAAACTTTTTTCATTTTTTTTTTCACTTCTGTCTTGTATTTTTCTTTTGGGGATGATGCAAGGCATCAAGACACCCTATGTCTCTTCCATGTTGACCCAAAAATATTTTTCTTTGTTTCTCGTTCTCTTTGTGTCATTCTTCTAGTTCTATGTGTATTTGGGGAATGATGATAGTTTCGATCTCTTTAAATATTACTATAGCAAAGACAGATACTCACCTCGAATCCATAGATCCCTTATGTGTTTCTAGGGAGAAACCATCTTTTCCTTTTTCTTCATCTTTTAGCTAATTTAAATTAATTTCTCACAGTATGGTGTTAGCAATTTCTTTAAAGTGGGGGCATACATTGGAATTATTTTGATTGCATTTTTCCTTTTTCATGTTCCTTGATGCGATTTTCTTACTTCATACAATTCATTTTCCTATTTGTGGTGACATTGGGAGTAATTTCCTTCAAGAGTGTGACCTATCTTAACATATTATATTCCCCTTAGTGATGATGTGACACACTACATTCCCTAAGGGGTGAATTTTTATCCTTAGATGGGTCCTCTCTTGGAGACATTAGGAAATGATGTCCCCTAAGAGTAAGACCTCACATGAACTAAGAAAAATCCCTTCGAGCATATCTCTTTCTTGTTGTGTTGCATTTTATTTTGGTGCCTTATTAAATTCATGGAGGTATGGATTTGATATGGTTTCATGGGGCTCACCTAGTGAATAACTAGCTTCACTAGCCCATGTGAGCATGCATTTTCCTTTTTTCCTTATTAAATTCATGGAGGTATTCCTTTGATATGGACTTCTTGGGGCTCACCTAGTGAAAAAATAGCTTCACTAACCCATGTGAGCATGCATTTTTGTACCTTATTAAATTCATGGAGATATGGCTTTGATATGGTCCCTCTTGGGGCTCACCTAGTGGACACATAGCTCCCACTAGCCCTCATGAGTGTGTGTTTTATTTGCATAGTGGATAACACGTTCCACTTGCAAACCCTCTACAAGCCTAGACCCGGTCCACCACATTGGATGGCCAGTCAAAGCTTGATCCATTGTAGTTCTTTTTTCCTTTTTCCTTTTTCTTGTCTTTGATGCTTTATGTTTGCAAGCATGTTCCTTCGTGCCTATGTTGGTTCGCTATAGGATCTTAATCTTAGGGGCTTGACCACCCTCTTGATTATTGTCATCCTATCTTGCTAACATTTGTACATTTGAACCCCTCTTAATTGTGTGGTTGGCTACTTTAGTGTGATTTTGAACCAAGTTCATCCTCTCACTAAAGTGGGGGCTAAATGTAGTGTAATAAAATGCATACCCTTGAAATTTCACACTTTTTTGGACCCGTCTTGCTTTATTTATCCTTCTTTATAGCTTAATTGGTCCTATTTTGTGTTCACAATCCCTATGAATGGCATCTTTTTTTAGTTAATCCTGACGTTCTCCAATGCATAAATTATTTTCTAATTATTCTAATTGGTGTGTCCTTGATTTTTGGTCAAGACTAAAATGCCACTTAGGGCGTCTTTGTCCCCTCGAGGTCTCAAGACCCTGATTTTGAGGCATCTTAATTGGGCCCCTTTTTGGTGTCTGTGCCCCAAGTTTCATAACTTGGGACTAGGGAATCTTAGTCCTCCTTGAGTCATTTTCAGGATTTAAATTCAAATTTTGGTGAGATTTAGCCTCTTTCATTTAATGAATTCATATGTCGGCTTGGTGTGATATAATTTCAAGACATTAAGCATTGATAAGTATAAATACAAGGTTCATTCATTCATTTTGAATCCAATTATTTTTTGAGAGAATTCATAATATCAAATTGAGTTCACAAGAAAATTCAAGAGAAATTCATCAAGCATTTGAAGCCATAATCAAGATTCAAGAATCATGTCAAAGGCTATTCTTGCATCATGTGTGTCGTTGTGCTAACATTTTTGATGTAGGGTTTTGATTCAAGCAAGAAATTAAAGATCTATCAAGCATTTCAAGATCCATATCCATTGCAACCATTTCACACAAGTTTGCAGAATTTACAAGGGTTTGGTGAGTTATAGCATTGCATGTTGTTCAATCACCATTTCTTCACTATTTCTATTTCATTTCAAGATTTAATTACCAACAAGGGGTTTGACCAAGGAAAATATCCATTCACTAACAATCAACAAGTTTTTCCCCTCTTTCATGTTTGTGATTTCAGATTTTGGTTGAAAACGTGAAGATCATTTGGAGTGAAAAGTTGGCATCTTCACAAAAACTCACCTACACACTAGATTCAGAACTTCTAGAACTTGAGATCGGAGAAGAAGGAAGTGTAGACCTTAGACTCAGGACCACATTCAGAGATTTTACAAATTTTAGATGGGACTAAGTCACCACCTAGGGCATCTTAGTCCTCCCAAACATATTTCTTAAGAAATTCTTTCAAATCTGGTTCTACCATCCGAAGATTCTACATCTGCCCCAAAAACTAGCAATGGGACTAAGACAACAATAAGGGAATATTTATCCTCCATAGCATATTTTGATAGCTTATTTTCATTTCTAGAATCCTTGTTACAGCTCCAGACTTCCCAGGTACATACATCCTAACTTTCTATTACATAATTTCATCATTTGCATCTCTCATTTAGCTTGCATAACTAGGTTTCATGAGTTGAATATTCATTTGTCTTTTCCAAGCATTTGTTTGGTGGTGAACCCCTAAAATCTTAGAGAACCCCCTCCTAGGTCCTCCTTATTGAGAATTGACTCACCTTGCAAGGTTTTTAGTCAATCCAATTGGGACTCCTAGGATATTATTGAGTGATTTACTAGAGAAAAGGGTGACATAATACATCATCATTTTAACCATTAATCAATACATATGGATATTAATGAATTCTTATAAAAACTCAAATCACCAACCAACCAAAGATTATATTGACTTGAACTATACTTGGAACTGATTAGACTTTCTTGATATTCGATGCAAGAAAAATGCATGTAGCAAAGACCATAATACTCTAAAATCAAAAAGGAAGAAAAATAACAACCTTTACAATTGCCAATCCAACAAAACAGATATAAATAGAAATGGTATCAAAAGGATAAGATTAACATTTCTTCCCAATAATACATTTTGGATACATACACTTTGCTAAGTTTTAAATGAGAATCATAATTTTAGCATGAGCATTCGTAAAAGAAATAAAACTACAATCAAATATGTATTGGATTTTTTCCAACAAGGTAACGCCAAAGTTAACTATTGTTGTATGACATAGGTAAATATTTTCAAGGTTGCAAGAACTATAAAATATAGCACATGATAATAATATTCCCAAGATAAAAAGAAGATCCAACATTATAGTGAGGGAAGAGATAACTAATTGATGGTTAAGGTGCATGTAGAGGACGAAGTCAGGTTAGAAGAAAAGATTTACAAGAATAAGGATATAAAAAATTCAAC
Source organism: Sequoiadendron giganteum (assembly GCA_007115665.2). Classification (NCBI taxonomy): domain Eukaryota; kingdom Viridiplantae; phylum Streptophyta; class Pinopsida; order Cupressales; family Cupressaceae; genus Sequoiadendron; species Sequoiadendron giganteum. The sequence continues at coordinate 205,689,054 of CM021106.1, forward strand.
GGATGGAAAATAATACTTGCATAGCTATTAGTGACATCTATTGTTCCATGGAATGTTGTTCCAATAAGCACAATGATGACTCTTTTGTGAATGTCCCTCTCCACTCTATTATAATTATTCATGATTCTCAATAATACCAAGGGATGCACTACCACTTTCTCAATTAACCTTGCAGAGATTTGTTGTCTTTATTACACCTATCTTATTCTGTTTCTACCAAGATGCTCCTCTTTTTCTTCCTTTTATGTCTCTTATGATAAACCCCTCTCTTCTCTATGTATATGCTTTCACTCACAAATCCAACTTTTCCCAAATCCACAATTCCCTAGCAAAAATCAACAAACTAAGAAATTTCACAGACCCTCTTTCCTCTTCCCCCAAAAGAACTGAATAAATTCTCTCCAAAACCAAAATGTTTTCAAGAAGAAAAAGGATGTGGTTGTACAAGAATTCCAACCAACTCTCGAGCTGAAAATAGTTAGCTTTTAATTTATTACATTAACCTTTCAGACATACAATAATAGTTAATTTTAAATTAATTAAATTAATTAAAATATTTTAATATAATAAAATAAATATTCAATTTTACATAGAAGGGTAAAACCATTTACCCAACATTCACTTACACATCATAATTAATAATTATATACTCCAACATATACCCTTTTATTTATTTATCAAAGGTATACCCCAATTTATTTTAATACATAAAATAACCAAAGGCATATTATCAAACAATTCAAATTAAATAAACCAAATGCCAGAATAATTACTTGACCACTAACCAGGGTCAAAAAGAAAAACTTCAAGCAACACTGACTGACCACTAACAATACTAACAAGGTATCAACCGATTACTCATCCTCTTTGAGGATGATGGCTAGGGTAGGGGACCAATTTCTATCTCTGATCAACTAATCCATTAGGTTTCAAGGCACACTCAAACCTCCCAATTCAGGTGGAGTCAATACCTAGTACTTGCAACCTACATCACACAAAATGGTCATGCATATACATGTAAATAGACACACCGTGAAAGGGAATCACAACGTCATAGGGTACTCAAAAGAGATTGATGTGACACTATCCCTTTCACCCAAACACATCCGTAAGAACAACACCTAGTAATCAAATCAACTCATATAATAGTTAGCTGCATAGAAATTAGGATAAAATCAATCACATGATGCTCACCTAACATCCATGATAAAAATAATCACATAATCTTGATGATAGGGTTAGTCCTCATATTCAAATAAAACCCATATACTAATCATAACATGTGCATAAAACCTCAAGTAATAAAAGTGTCATCAAAGTATTATCATAGAAATAAGTCCAACATCATATAATGTATCATAATGTCTCATCATAAAACAAATCAATTGTCAGTCTATCAGGGAAAAGTATGAGAGGAACTACAAAATCTAAGAGGTAAAGAGAAAATCACAAGATGGGACTAAATGGTGGAGAAGTTAAAGATAGTTTATTCCTATTGATTATGAGTTAGATATATTGAAAAATATGCAAGGTTTGTGTAAGACTCTATCCCTTGTGGCCTTCTTGATAGTATTAGTTGTTGATAGTTTATACACTATATTATATGTTCTTTATGTTTGATAGTAAACATGAGTAATGGTTGTTGCTACACCATGAAGATGTTCATATTCTTGATTAATCCTATATAAAGGTTTTTGTGAATTCTTGTGATAGTCAAATGAGTTCCATTCTTTGTCTACATAAATATGCAATGATCTATATGCTCAGTTACTGGTAATATTATTATATACATTAAGTGGATTAAATTATGTTAGGTGATTACATATCATAGATGTCAATGGGTTTGATTATGAAGATAATTATTGATATTCAATGTTACTCATAGTGGTAGACATTATAAGTTAAATATTCTACTGACATCAGTGGTGATATTTTGATAACATATATCATTCACTCAATTATTCCTTGACTCTATAACAGGTAGCATACAAGTAAGGAGTGATACTATCTAGATTAGTGGATCTAATTTTCTAGTTGATTATTATTCTTAGAATTTTGAATTCATAGGTTATTTGTTTTAATTATTATTAATCATGATTAATACTAACACACTTTTTTTTGGCTAAGAAAATAGGTAAAAATTGGCCAATGTTGATAAGGGGGTCACATAGCTACTTACTTTATTGTATCCTTGTGAAATATTAGTCTTGTCATGGGCATGTGATTTAACTTTGTTTTGTGTGGTATGGGTTGTGTGTATGTGAGAGTCATTTTATTGGTCTTGTGAGTCACTTTATTATTATGGTCACTTATTTTATGTTTTATGAGGTCCTTATGTGGTCTTAATTGTTTAAAAAATTTCCTAGGTGATAGGTTTATGGGTAGGGGTATTTTTATTCCATCAAACCCCTTTAATAAAGTCTAAAACCCACTCTAATTACTAACTTATTAAAAGTGAAGAAAATTGGATTTGAAAGGGTTTTTGGGAAGTTGAAAAGGAGGTTGCCTTTACCCCTTCCATTTTATCTCTCTATTTGTGTGGAGGAGGGGTTTTTTCTCTCGTTTTCTTTTTTGTTTGTTCTTGAGTTCGTGTTGGTTTTCATTCTTTATTTTTGAGTTCTTGCCATGTTTGTGAAGAGGAAGGATCAATGAAAGGGATTTCTTGGAGAGATTTTTCCACAAGTTGGATAGAAAACTTTCTTGGTGAGGTCTAACCTTTTAGTTATCTATCTTTGTTGATTTATAGTTAGTTTGTTGTCATCTTGATTTTTCTTATAAAAAAATCTATGTGAAATTTGATGTTGGATCTCTTGTTTGGTTGCAAGTAGTGTGTTGGGGTCTGCATTGGTTGAGTATTCCACCTTTCTTAGTTTAATTTCATTTATACCCTTTTTGTGTGTTAAAATAAAGAAATATGAATGCAAGATGTTGTGATATGAAAAGTATGTAAAGTGTAAAATTGTATAGGAATCCTTGCGATTAGTAGCTTTAATTTGGAAATTTTAGTAATTTGAATGTTATATGTTACACTTTGGTTGTGGATTCTATGTGGAAAATATTTTGTGTAAGTGCTATGTAACCCTAGCTTGGGGGTGGATTGAATCTCAATCCTATGGTTGGGTGGAGAGCCCATTGGCCAATATTATTTTTCTTCTTTGTGGATATTTTTATTTCAGGTATATGTGTTGAATAAGAAATAATATCTTGGAATTTTCAGCCAATGGATTTCAAGAGAGAAACATGGTTTTGTTGAGCTAACAATATTGCTACCCCTATGCCAAACAATAATTCGTTTAAAAGTAGTTTCATGTATTTGATCATAAAAATGGATAAAAATACTATTATTACATATAATTTAATAGATTTTTTTATTATTAGTCTTAGAAAAACATATTCAAAAATTGTATTAAGCCAGATCACCAATTATGATTTATTAACAAAAAATTGATATCCTTATTCACAATAAAAATCTATCATAAAACAGTCCTACAAATTTGTTCACATAGAATGAAAGAAAATGAATTAGATGATAAAATTTAAAGGGTTTCTATAAATACAATATTTTAAACCATATCCAAAAATCAGAGAAACCCAGTAAACCAAATAGAATTTATGATTAAAACATTATCATCTCCTACTTTGAAACTAAAACAATAAACTGAAAACAAAACAAAATTGAGTGCAACCAAGTTAGGGTATTGTGTAGGCAAGAGAAATATCTGAAGGAACTTTTCAAAGAGAAAGATAAAAACATGAGAAAAAAACCCTTACATGGATTCTTAAGTCAGTTTTTTTTAAAATTAGTTGCTAGTTATCCATTAAGAGCCTTAATTGTATAGTGTTTACAAATATTGGTTCCAAATTGTTGATTTTATTTATGCTCCAATTTTTAGGATCGTGTTCTTCTTAGATAGTTTAATTATTTATTTGGTTTATTTGTGGATGAACAATATCTCCATTTAATCTAAGAATAAAAATATTTTAATTTATATCAAAGTGATTCAAACAACTTATCATAGAAGAGTCTAGGTGTAGTAAGCAAAGTTGGTAATTGAAATCACATAAGAATTTTTGTAAGAAGAATAATAATTTGGGTAGAGTTATGAAGTAATGAAATAAGGTTTAATTTGTGAATTATTATGTTAAAGCTTCTAAATCCATTAAATTATAGTTACTAACAACTGTTAGTGAACTAAATAGTCATGAATTGTGTGTATATGTTTAGTTGTGTGTGTATACTCCAAATATGCATAATCAATATCAAGTTGTTGAGTTATTAGTCCTATAACATTACAATGTTCAATATTGGATGGTATAGTTCTTGTTAGCTTATTTTTGTATGTTTATGCTTGTAATATTGGTTTAAATTATTATTTAATTTATTGTTTTTATTTCTAATGATTAGGCATTAAATAGCTTACTTGGAAAGGTAAATAGTTTGAGGTTGATTCGCCACTTACAATGCATCTTTAGTATTTGATTCTATTACATATCTCAACTTCTCTGTTATCTTGATTTTACCTTCACTAACAAATCTAGATGTCCTATTTAATTCTTATTTAATGGTAATAAAATCTTTTGGCCCAATTATGTTAATGTTATTGTGGTGATTTAATACTAACCTTATCAAAATATGTTCTATTTTTATGTGTAGTCTAAATGAATACAAATGATGTTGACAATTAGTGTAAAGTTGGAATAGTAATGTTTGATTTTTAAAAAAAAATGAAAAGTCATTCATTTTGTTTATACTAACATTGGGTGTGTACATTATCAGAATCATCAGAAGGTAATGATTGTGAAATTCCTTAGTGACATTATCATTATTATTTACTATTATTCCCTCTTGTAAATTTAATTATTGGATTAGCAGAGAAAGTATCTAACTTGAAATTTTTTATTTTGGAGCATACAAGACTTCATCTTTATTTCTATTAATCCATAACATTAGACAAGTTATAAATTTAGTAATTTATCTTTAATTAATCTATTTTATTATTTACTTCTCTTATTTAGTCACCTTGTAGTATTATATTAGCTTAATCTTGGGGAGGGCATTACATAGGTATGAGAGCACCAGGTTGCTACACTTTGGAAACTTTAGGGAAAAATTAGTAATAATACAAATGGGTAAATACATAGATTTTATTAGTTAAAGATGGAGCTAAACCATTCGTTTGATGTATTTTCATAATAAACAAAATTTGTATCGAATTCTTTAAATTAGATGTAAATGCAACATTTTAGTTTCTCAACATGTTTGTGATGGAAGGTAAACAATTTTGTTTTTATCATGTTGTTTGCCAAATGTGTGTAATGTCTTAATTTGTAATGCCCTGCCATGTAACCCTAAAGGAAGTTGCAAATAACTAATTAAGCGCACAATGTTTTTTTAATTAAAGTATAATTAACATACATGTTCACTTCCTATTGCCAACAACCTCTAAGGCTACGAGACTAGGATTAATTTCAAACCCATACTTACATTATAATACATCCATGGAATTTAATTACTTAAGGAATTAAGTACTCATACATTCCATACATGATAAATTACAACATAATACAAGAGATAAAATAAAATTCCAATAACATTAACTTAACAATAAGGTTACATCTCTCATTCCTCGAATGAGGTAAATCATATAAATGTGATTACATATACAATTATCCACCTCAAATACAAATGAGGGGTGATTAATAACAAGATTCAACTGAAATAATAACATAGCATGAAATAAATACTAGAAACCATGAGCTCTCCAACTAGAAATATCGCCATCATGATTTGCAAATCAAAGGGGACCCAACGATGTAGGGTGCATGTTACTCCCAACCAAGTGGTGCCCGAAGGCCCACCCCCCATGCTAGGAGATAGTAACAAGGATACATGGCCAATCCTACATCCTCTAATCATAGGTTGACACAGACTAACACAACCAAACACATGAAACAAACTAACACAAGTACAACACTACAACACTAAAGATGGGTCACATTGCTTCCAAATTTATGACAAATGAAGTATGTTAAAAGAACCATACACATAACTATGTACCAACCATTGTAGTAGACAAAGTTTCATCGCATAGCTCAACATGGGATATCCAATGGGATATTCCTAGGCCCCAACCCCCATCTTGGGATCTCCTGGAAGCCTCAACCGATCCCTGGCCCCCATACTCACTCATGTGGAGTCAAATACCTTTCATAAAGACAAGGTAGATGACCTTTTCCATTCCAAGCCTTCCCACTCATCCCAAGCCCAAACAAGGACTTGTGTCCATGAGTGAGGCAAAATTATCTTACTTAATATGAAATACTACCCAATCCCCTAAATACTTTAATTATGTCTTCACTTGATTAAATACTTATGAAGGTTATCCAGTTTACCTCTTTAGGGCTCTGGTGCCTAATGAAAGCCACTCTTCTACTTGACAACATACCAACCAAAACAATCACCAAGGGTACCATAGTGCACACAAACTAGATAACACAACCACTCCAATCGTAGGAGGAAACATATAAAGAAAAACCCAATCCAAACACTAGAGGAAACAAACCACACCATCCACTCCTAATCCAAGGAGGCACAAATCACATAATCCACTCCTAATCCAAGGAGACACAAATCCCCATTCATGGAAATTGGGTAAATCACTGACATGACCCATGCACTACCCAAGGGAAATACAAATGGTTGACATCACAATACAAAACCCCCATGATATAAAGAACCTCTAGAAGACTTACAAATTAAAGACTCACTTAACCATTTCTTCCCCCAAAACGTAACTAGAATAAATACAAGGGTAGTCAATACGATAAATAAATCTAATATTTGGATTTACTAAATCCATTCTCATTCATTGAATAACATTAAAATAAATTTCCCAATTACACTTGATCAAAATAGAATCCCTTTACTCACAAAGAAGAAAGATCTAATCTTATTTGAATATTCAATTTCCTCCATATAATTAATGATTTCCTCCAATATATAACATCATTCAAATAAATTATTTATTCTAAATCTTTAATTACACGTTTTCATGCAACTAACTACTTAAAACCATTAAATACCAATTTAAATGTATATATTCATGCAATATATACATAAACACATATATACCTATATATATTTAATTATATATATGCAATTGAGGATTTTTTTCTGCAAGATTAGATGTTAGCAACACACATGCACATTATATAAAACCCATAGTAGACAATGAAATGGATAGGAGTAAACAAAAGAATAAATAAAACAAGCTCACCCAATCCTTCATCCTCCATGGCTGACTTCCATTGTACCTTCTAGTTTGCTGAAATGTGAAGTGTGCCCTCAGATTTTGATGAGCAACTCTATACAATGGACTAGACCTAAGCTAAGTTTTGAAGGATTTCTTAAATGCCTATGCAAAAGAAATTAAATCCTATATGCAAGTAGCTAAATGATAAAAAACAAGATAATCTTACAACTCAAAAAAGTGAAAGAGATTCAAAGATTAAAATATTAAGAGATTAAATTAAGAGATGTGGAAATGAGGACAAAATTGGCATTTTATAGAAAATGCAATTTTGGATGGACGGATTAGATTGAAGATTGAGAAATGCCCTAGAATCAATGGTCAAGACTGAAAATGAAAACTCTCAATTAGGGTTAGGGTAAGATTTCCAAATGAGTGGACAAGATTTAATTTAAGAAATTAAATCAAGGATGGAGAATAAATGTGATAGTGAGATAAAAATTAGTAAAATCAAAAGGATCAAGTTTAAACAAGAAGATGAGATTTAGAAAATCAATAATTTTAGCAATTACTTGATTTATAGAAGAATATTACCATTTTGAATTAAAATTAATTCAAAAATGGATTTAGTGTAATAGTAAATAATTGATTTTAGGATTATATACTAAAAGAAGTAGCAGTTAACCATGTGAGGCCATTTTAAATACATTGTTTTATTTAAAATGAGGGAAATGTCAAATGAGGAAATTAAATAATTAAAGATAATTATTTAATTTAGAGAAGGTGATCGATTAATTAAATAAACTAATAAATCTATTTAATTATAAGAAGACTTGAGAACTAGTGACATAAATAAATAAATAAAATATATTTATTTAATAGTTAAGAAGACATAGATGGCAAAGATTAATTAAATAAATTGAGAAATTTATTTAATTATGAGAAGACATTAGATAATTAGCGACTCATTAAATAAATAAATAAGATCTATTTATTTAATAATCATGAAGAATAAAAATACATGAATTAATTAAATAATTATGAATTATTTAATTAATAGTCGAAGGTAGGCCACAAACATAATTAAAACGTCATAATTATGCTAGGACGAAAGTGGTAAAATAGAGCTTGGAGGCTTAGGTCATTTTTATGTGTCTACATATGCCCCTCTTTGTCATAAAGCAATTTATCATGTTATGGCAAATAAATCAAGTCAAGAATATGCCCAAACGAAGGTATGGAGCGCCTATGCCCCCTTGGGAATTTTTTTGAATTTTGGCTCGAGGTCAAAAAAATTTGGAAAGTGTCTTGATTAGTTAATTTGATGACCACAAAAACAACAACGTGATCGGTTATGAAAATGGAGGACGTTGAGCCAACAAAAATGCCAGTCAAAGGTGGTCAAATGAGCCTCCAGTACAAACCTATCAAGTCAAACCCTAATTCTCAACCTATAAATAAGTTGAAAAAGCCAAACCAAGTGTCATTTTCACATTTTCTATTCAGAAATTTGGAGATCAGAACGCGAGGAGAAGATGGTGATTCCCATGATAGACCACCGTGGCTACCACATGCGGACATTCCGACGACCCAAGGGTGTAGAGGCACCAATAAGTACCCTATTTGAACTTTAATTTTTTCAATTTTCATGCATTTGTTAGGGTTAAACAGGGGAAAATAGATGTGCTGCGACACAAATGTCGTCGTGTAAACCACAAATGCTTTCACGTTCGATGCATTTGATTATGTCACGACACAATTGCAATGGGTGGGCAAGTCAAAGTTTAAAGACATGCAAGTGATAGGGAGAACGACGCATGTGTCAAAATGCAACACAAGTGTGGTAATCAACAATGCAATTATGATATTGCGACGCAACCACTTTGCCAAATGACACAATCATTATACAATGACACAATTTCCATACCAAAAGATGCAATTGTTGGAAAGGTGCACAATTGCCAGCTAAAATGACACATTTGATAAAGTATGATGCAACTACGAAATGCAGAGCCATATATGACTTAGTGCGATGCAATTGTCATTGACCAAGGTTGACCAGAGTTGACTTAGTGTAGACTCTTTTTTTTAGATGCATTTTTGTTTTCTCAGATAGTACTAATGTGCTGAATTTCTAATCCATGTGTGCTAACCCTTGTTTCTACACGTGCAGAGATGATTAGTGCCTATTTATACCAGAGAGTTCAGGCCTGCTACCTATGCTTTCAGAGATCGATTGAGTGATAGGGAGAGATGATGATTGATGAGACTAGGTTTATATTACGTCACCTACATGCCCATTATTTGGGCAAATAGGTGATTACTGACAATGCTCTATGAGAGATGGAACTCAAAGACCTGCTCCTTTTATTTACCTACAAGAGAGGCTACCATTACCCTGGAGGATGTGTATCATATTTTGCACATCCCGATCAGTGGGGAGAGAGTAGTTTATGATCCCCACAAAGGGCGACAGGCCCTAGGAGAGATGTATGACAATGCAGGTGGTGTCAGTCTAGGCATTCATGGGTATGAGATCGGGTGGGATTTTGTGGCTGACCACTATCCATGATGGGATGCCATGCTTATGACATTGATTGTCAAAGTGTTGATTCCAGATCATCATGAACATGGGTTTCTGATTGGATGGGGGATGTACTAGTTTGTATGCATGCTCAGAGGACAATTTTTGCTTGGGGGCCCTTCTTGTTGGCTATGTTGTATCATCAACTTCATGAGGTTTTTTACTAGGAGGGATAGAGTATTAGTTATAGGACCACCTTACTTATGATTTGGGCATGGGAGCACATTCTCGTGCTGCCTACTCAGTAGTGATCTGCCAATGTACCGGGGAATGGCATGCCCTTCACCACCTATAAGGTTCACCTGGCCATACAATATAGAGATACCGGCATCAAGAATGAAGATCGGCTGGTTAGCTGGTATGGAGGTCGCACAAAGATTTCAGCCCAAAGTACAAATGAGGACATTGATGGCCATTCTCATTATAAACACCGCACCGATTGACGATGAATGAAGTTAAAATGGCTGAGAAAGATGTAAAATTCTGCACCTGGGCGGCCTGGCCGACAGTTTGGTGAGCAATGCCAGCCAACAACCGGAAAGGCCGACGGTTATCTTAGGGAGACCATGGCAAAGCCAACGGAGCAGCAAAGATAGCAGGCAGCAGTGGTTTGACCCGGCGTCACACGCACCATGCTGGCGGATAGCGGCTGTCCCATGACGCAGATACCCAACAGCTCTGACACCGAAGTGGCATTCGGCTGTGTCCACCTACTGACAGATCTAGATGGCACGACTCTGGCGATCAGCATTAATGCTTTACTCAGGAAAATGGGCGGGAGGCACGGGCGGGCGTAAGAGAGATGGTAGGAGAGATGGTGGTCGGGGAGATGGAGGGAGAGGTGGGGGAGATGATGGGGGTGGTGAGGGTGGAGGTGATGGAAAATATGGGAGGGGTGTGAGGAGAAGGAGGGGTGATGGAGGGTGGAGTAGCCCAGGAGAGTTAGGCAAAGAGTGGGTGGTGCACCATTGTCACCCATCTGGGAGGAGGGTGAGGAGGGAGAGCAGCTAGGTAGGCAAGAGGCAGAGGTCTGAGGAGAGGAGGAGGTTAGAGGGGAGGATGAGGCGGAGGTCTGAGGAGAGGAGGAGGTGGAGGTCAGAGTAGAGGGAGAGATGTCGGTAGAGGAGGATCCTTTTG